>JAPXFY010000022.1:37236539-37251539 GCA_030674185.1 Monoplex corrugatus
CCTCATTTCTTTGTCTCTCAGCCTTCGTTTCATTTCCCACGTCTTTCACTCTCTACTTCCTTTCCTTGCAGCAAAGGATTTGAAACAAGACTGACTTACTGCCTATTATGCCATTGATATTCAGGGCAGCAACGAAGGTTCTCCGCTCTTGTCTGTCTTTGGCCAGCGTCTGTATGGGACCCTATGTATATTTTGGGGCCTTTGGTTTTTATATCGTTCGTCGCTAAATACATGTAGTCATGTGTCTTCCTTCTGGCTCACAATGCTGGAGGATGATAGAGACTGAGACCGACCTTACCAAGTTATCAAACTTCCAGACAAAGAACCTCTGAAAAATAAAACAAAACATAGCAAAAACAAACAAAACAAAATCAAAACAGAGCTGTGTCCTGTCGACACTACTGTACAGCTCACAATGCTGGAGGGTGACAGACAGCGACCTTACCAAGTGGCAAGTACCCAGCTTTGGTACTGTCATAGCGTGGTGCCGATGCTGTCTTTTTTTTTCTATTTTTCTTTCTTTTTTTTTTTTTGTATTTAGGGGGAGGTTCTTTGTGCAGAAGGTTTATGGCTTCTGGCAATTGACCACAACAGTTTTAAAATCATTTTGTTCTCTGTGACGGCCGGTCGAACGAGCGTGATGCTTTGTAGTCGTTTGTGACGCTTGGGTTGGTACCATCGGCATTGTTCCATTTTTTGGTTTGTTTTCAGTTCCATGTTTTAATATGTTTGAGGTCGACTGTCGGTGTTTGTGTGTTGATGTGTGTGTGTGTGTGTGTGTGTGTGTGTGTGTGTGTGTGTGTGTGTGTGTGTGTGTGTGTGTGTGTGAATATGCGAGTGTGTGAGTGTGTGTGTGTGTGTGTGTGTGTGTGTGTGTGTGTGTGTGTGTGTGTGTGTGTGTGTGTGTGTGTGTGTGTGTGTGTGTGTATAAAGACATAAAATAACCAAAATGTTTTAAAAAAAAAAAAAAAAAACCCAGCTGACAGGTAAAAGGAAATGAGATGAAAACATTGTGTTTAACGGTTATGACAGAAAGGGTTTTTGTCGATTATGATTGACAGCTGAATTAGTCTTTTTGTGTGGGGGTGTGTCAGTGGTGTGCGTGTGTGTGTGTGTGCGTGTGCGTTGGTGTGTTGTGTTGTGCTGTGTGTGTGTGTGATGTGCGTGTGTGTGTGTGTGTGCTGTGTGTGTGTGTATGTGCGTGTGTGGTGTGCTCTGTGTGTGTGTGTGTGTGTGTGTGTGTGTGTGTGTGTGTGTGTGTGTTGTGTGTGTGTGTGTGTGTGTGTGTGTTGTGTGAAGACATAAGCAGCGGAATCTTTTTCTTTCAAACTTGTTTTTAATTCGTTTCATAACAAAACACAAATAAAGACAGCGTTTGCTGAACATTATTACGATATTGAGAAGACTGAACAAGATTTATATACAATGGATTGAGCAAAACTCATATACATACGTCATAAACCAGCGGAATCTTAGACAAGGTGTTTCATACAGCCAGACGGGTGGTAAAAGGAAATGAGATAAAAATATTATGGGTAATTGGACGGAAAGGCTTTTTGTGGTCGTCTGGATTGGCTGCTGAAGTAGTTTTTTGAGACAACAGTTTGTGTGTGTGTGTGTGTGTGTGTGTGTGTGTGTGTGTGTGTGTGTGTGTGTGTGTGTGTGTGCCAGTGCGTTTGTGAAGATGTATATCTGCACGCGAGCGTGCGTGTGCGTATGACAGGGAGTGAGTGCTATGTGTGTATGGGGGTGTATTATGAGAGAGTGGTGTGTGTGTGTGTGTGTGTGTGTGTGTGTGTGTGTGTGTGTGTGTGTGTGTGTGTATGTGTGTGTGTGTGTGTGTGTGTGTGTGTACATTTTGTGTGTGTGTGTGTACATTTTGTGTGTGTACATTTTGTGTGTGTGTGTGTGTGCCACTGCGTTTGTAAGGCTGGATATGTGCACGCGCCCGCGCCCACGCGTGTGTGTTTGAGAAAGAGTGTGTGTTGTGTGTGTATGGGGGGGGGGGGGGGTGAATGAGAGAGTGGTGTGTGTGTGTGTGTGTGTGTGTGTGTTGTGTGTGTGTGTGTGTGTAAAGACAGGCAACACATGTGGAGTCACTGACAGGATGCTGAGGAAAGCTTGGGGGCGGGTGAAAGATAGACGGGAGGATATTAGTGGTATTGGTGAAAAGCACCTCTTGATATCCACAACGTAATTAGTATAATTAGACAACAACTGACAGGCATGTTTGTGTAGAAAGGAGAATATAGGGGGAAGCAGGGAGAGAGAGGGAAGGAGAGGGAGGAGGAGAGAGGGAAGGAGAGAGAAGAGGGAAAGAGGGAGAGAGAGAGAGAGAGATTCTGGGAAGAGAGAAAGAGAGAGAGAGACACACACAGAGCCTCATACTTCAAATTTCAAACTTCAAGACAAAAACCGGGAAAAAAGAGAGCTAAACAGAGACAAAGGGAAATGCGCACACACACACACAGTCACACATACACACACTCTCTCTGTCTTCTCTCTCTCTTTCTTTCTCTCTTCTCTCTCTCTCTCTCTCTCTCACACACACACACACAGCAAGAGAGAGAGATGGGGGGGGGGGGCGGAAGGAAATGTTTGTATTCATGTATAACTGTATGTGTCTTTGTTTTTGTGCGTCTTCGTGATTTTGTATGTGTTTGTGTGTTATGTTTATACGTTTGTCTGTGTGGCTGTGTGCGTGTATATGCATGTAGAAGAGGAGGGAGAGAGGAGAGCTCGACAGACACTGACAGACAGACAAACAGACAAAACGACAGGCATAGAAATGTGAACAAGAGCTGAAAAAGATACTTTCAGACAGACACAGACGGTGAGCACGTACGCGGTCACGTATACACTTAATAAGAAAAACAGGGGGTGGGGTTGAAAAAAGGGGAAAAGAAATTCATGGCAAACCAAACCGAAACCACCAGAATGATTGGCCCAATAAGATGGCCGGCACATCTTACACCAGAAAGTTAAACTGAAACCACCAAACTGATGAGCTAAATCAGCAAGGCAGTCAGATTTCATGTTGCTGGTTGTTAGAGATGCTACGTTAAAAAAGTAGACGAAAACCACCTGACTGATTGGCTGAATACCCAGAGAAGAGAGGCATCATCAAGATCACTCCTTAAGCCTTTGACTCCCGCACCCTATCCACCAACTACAAAAACTTAACCGTTTGACTCTCTTACCCTATCCACCAGCTTCCTGCAAAAAGCTGATGGATAGGGTAAGAGAGTCAAAGGGTTAAGTTTTTGCTCTGCTAGCATGGTGGACGATGCAGGATGCTAGCGGACAGGATGCGGGAGTCGGAAGTGTTTTAGCCATGGACGGAAAGGGACGATGGTCACTATCTGCCCACAGACCAGCAAGCGGTTCTCATGATTTTGGAGAGTGGAGTTTGTTCAAAATGGATTCATCGCACTCGGGGAAAGTTCCATATGTGCTTCACCCAAATCCGCCAGAAATCAACTGACAGGCTTACTCACACCACACCTGACCTCACCTCTCTCCTTCGGCAGTAGGAGCCACGCTCGACGTCACAAGTCTTCTCTCCAGGTCACACGATTGAGACATCTATGGGTGACTACCTGGATTCCCAGACCACAGACATCAGCGATGCTGTTGAAGTAGAGAGGTGTGCGGTCCTCCCTTTCTTCTCCTCGCCTCATCTGTCCACAGCAGGATCGTTGATATCAAATCTGTTTTGGTGTTTCTGATCGCATGGCCAACACATTCAGTAAGCTGACACCACCAGAATGATGGAAATTTTAATATGGGCAGTGAACAGGTCAGTCTTAAATGTTTGGGGCTGGAATTGAACTCCAGACATCAAATTTACTGGGACTGAACTCGAGATATCAGATTTGCTGGGATTGAACTAGAGATATCAGGTCTGCTGGGACTGAACTCGAGATATCAGATCTGCTGGGATTGAACTCGAGATATCAGATCTGCTGGGATTGAACTCGAGATATCAGATCTGCTGGGACTGAACTCGAGATATCAGATCTGCTGGGATTGAACTCGAGATATCAGATCTGCTGGGACTGAACTCGAGATATCAGATCTCGAGTACGTGGCTCTATCAAAAGAAGCAGCCAGCCCCAGTACCTGTGGCTACCCAAGGGTCGAACAAAGGGGAAAAACAAGTCTTGATCAGAGCATGCTAGCAAAGCAGAAAGTTAACCCTTTGATTCCCTCACCCTTTCCATTAGCTTTCTAGAATCAACCGGCTCAACGCAGATAGGAACCACGAATTCACAAACCGATCCATTCCCACCCTGGTCAAGACAACGGGACAACTCAACACATGTGACAGCGATGTCGCCGCTGTTTACCTTTTGACTCCCGCACCCTATCCACCAACTACAAAACTTAAACCTTTGATTCCCTCGCCACATCCACCAGCTTCCCGCAAGAAGCTGATGGATATGGTGAGGGAATCAAAGGGTTAAGTTTTTGCTTTGCTTTCATGGTTGACAATGAAGGATGCTGGTGGACAGGATGCGGGAGTCAAAGGGTTAAGGCTCTGGTCCTCTACTTCCCAGACATCGAGAACTGTTTCATGAGATCATCGGCAGATATGCATACCAATCTGTCTTTGCGCCAACCGCAGTGACGAGGACTTTGGATTGGAAAGCGGGATCCCTGAAGTTGCTGTTTCTATTGTCCCAACACATTATGATATTATCATAATCATCACCATTAACCATCTGTCGCCCCCCCCTCTCTCTCTCTCGCTCTCTCTCTCTCTCTCTCTCTCGATCTCTGTCTCGATCTCTCTCTCTTTCTTCTTTCTCTCTCTTGTCTCTCTTCCTGTCTCACTCTCTCTCTCTCTCTTTCTGTCTGTGTGTATGTGTGTGTCTCTGTCTGTCTGTCTGTCTGTCTGTCTCTTTCTCTCTCTCTTTCTCTCTCTCTCGATCTCTCTTCTCTATCGATCTGTCTCTCTCTCTTTATCTCTCTCTCTCTTCTCTTCTCTTCTCTCCTCTCTCTCTCTCTCTTTCTTTCTCTTTCTCTTTCTCTCTCTCCCTCGATCTCTCTCTCGATCTCTCTTCTCTATCGATCTGTCTGTCTGTCTGTCCCTCTCTCTCTCTCTCTCTCTCTCTCTTTCTTTCTTTCTCCTCTCTCTCTTTCTCATTCGATCTCTCTGTCTGTCCCTCTCTCTCTCCTCTGTCTCTCTTTCTCTCTCTCTCTCTCACACACAATCTCTCTCTCCCCTCCTCTCTCTCCACCCTCTCTCTCTATCTCTCTCTCTATCTCTCTTTCTCTCTCGATCTCTCTGTCTGTCTTTCTTCTCTCTCTCTCTCTCACACACACACACACGATCTCTCTCTCTCTCTCGATCTCTTTCTCTCTCTCTCTCTCACACACACACACACACACTCACACACAATCTCTCTCTCTCCCTCTCTCTCCTCCTCTCTCACGATCTCTCTCTCTCCCTCTCTTTCTCCCCCCTCTCTCTCTCTCCCTCTCTTTCTCTATCTCTCTCCTCTCTCTCTGTCTCTCTGGGGATGGGTGTGTGGTGGCGTGTGGTGAGATGAGATAAGGGATTGATTAACAGTGGGATGGTGTAGATGAGTGTGTGTGTGTGTGTGTGTGTGTGTGTGTGTGTGTGTGTGTGTGTGTGTGTGTGTGTGTGTGTGTGTGTGTGTGTGTGTGTGTGTGGGGTGTGTGTGTGGATAACTTGGAAATGCGTTAAACGGCTGATGTTCATGATTGCTCTGATCAGTTGTGTGGGGGGAGGGAGAGGGGGGATAATTTGGAAATGCGTTGAATCATTGGTGTTCATGACTGTGTCTCAAATTCGTTATATGTGTATGGGGGGAGGGGGACGTTGTGTGTGTGTGTGTGTGTGTGTGTGTGTGTGGTGTGTGTGTGTGTGTGTGTGTGTGTGTGTGTGTGTGTGTGTGTGTGTGTGTGTGTGTAACTTGGAAAATGAGTTAAACCATTGATGTTCATGACTGTGTTTCTAATTCGTTATATATGTGTGTGGGGGGGGGGGGAGATGGAAAGGGCGGGGGGATAACTTGGAAAATGACATAAGCATGTCTCAAATTCGTTATATGTGTGGGGGTGTGTGTGGGGGTAGCGGTGGATAACTTGTAAAATGCGTTAAACCATTGATGTTCATGACTGCTTCTCAAATTCGTTTTGTGGGGGTGGGGATGGGGTAGATAAATTGGAAAATGCATTAAACCATTGATGCTCATGACTTGCCTCTCAAAATTGTTGTGTGTAGGGTAGGGATGGATAAACTGGAAAACGCGTAAAACCGTTGATGTTCATGACTATCACAAATTCGTTATATGTGAGTGCGGGAAGGGTGATGTGTGTGTGTGTGAATAAACTGGAAAGTGCGTTAAACCATTGATGCTCATGACTGTATCGAAATTAGTTGTGTGTGTGTGTGTGTGCGGGGGTGGTGGTGATGGGATAAATTGGAAAACATTGATGCTCATGATTTCTTCTCAAATTCGTTTTGTTGGGGGGAGAGTGGGGGTGGATAACTTGGAAAATGCGTTAAACCATCAGCCTGTGACTGCTTCTCAAATCCATTGTGTGAAAAAATAATAATAAAGGGGGGGGGGGGGGGGGTACGTGGAAAATGCGTTAAAACGTCGATGCTCCTGACTGCTTCTCAGATTGGTTGTGTGGGAGGTTGGGGTGGGTGGGGGGTGGATAACTTGGAATTGCTTCTCAAATTGGTTTTGTGGGTGGTGGAGATGGATGACTTGAAAACTGCATCAAACCCACAGTCATTCCGACGGTACCGATGGTCAGTTGGGTAAGACGTCGGATATTCAGTCGAAAGGTGTGGGTTCGAATCCTGTCTGGGTATGTCATGTGTGGTTGGTAAAGGCTGGATTCCCCCCCCCCCCCCCAATCTTCCAAGTAAAGGATGACCACTGTGGGGATGCTGGGGGCTCTTTCAGTGTAAACAGTATCCCCACCTTCAGGAAATTCTGTGCTCTTTTCTGTCACTCTCTGTGTTTATGCCTTGTTTCTTTCCTTTCTGTCATTTCTTCCTATCATTTTCTGCCCTGCTAGTCCATTCACTTGTATGTGTTCGATAAAGTCTCACGTACTTTCTCTTTACTTTCTCTTAGGATAAAGTCTTACGTACTTTCTCTTAGGATTGATAATTGGGTACATGTATTTATTAAGTGCATTTTTGGCTCTAGGGTAATGAATGAGATATACGGAAGCAATTTCAGGTAGTTTAGGCCTAGGTTTTTTTTCCATATGTTTTGGTGTGTTTAGTTATGTTTAACTTTGTATTCAGATTTTTTTCAATCGCCTTTGTGATAAATTGGACGTAGTGGTCAACGCCAGGGGCAATTCGTTAGATTATGTACACGAATGTATTGATACATGTACTTAATTTTCTTTTCCTTTTTTTCCCCTGTTGAAGAAGTATGTTTTGAAACGATTAAAGCCCTGATATGGCTCTACGCAGTCGGTTGGGCTTTAAACAAAAATAACAGTAATAGTGTGGTGTGGTGTGGTGTAGGATAATGTGTAGTGTAGTGTAATGTAGTGTAGTGTGGTGTGGTGTGGTATGGTGTGGTGTGGTGTGGTGTGGTGTAGTGTGACATGCTCAGCATCTTTGGATTTAACTTTTGAACCAAAACTGCTTTCGGCTGATTTATTGGAGTCAGAAGTTTACTTGCAAAGGGAAAGGGGAAATAGACGTTCATGAAAATTGTGAACTCTTTTTTTAAGGTCTTATGGGTGAGTCGTTAGCCATCTTTTGTTGGGTAGATGCTGCTACTGATGATGATGGTGATGATGATGATGATGATTATCGTGATGCTAATCTGCTGCTGCTGCTGCTGCTGCTGATGATGATGATAATGATGGTCGTGATGATGATGGTATTCGTAGTGACGATGGTCATGATGATGATGGTGGTGGGGATAATGATGGTGGTGATGATGGTGATAGTGGTGGTGGTGGTGATGATGGTGATGGTGGTGGTATTCGTGGTGACGATGGTCATGATGATGATGATCGTGGTGGTGGTGATGATGATGGTGATGATGATGATGGTGGTAGTGATCATGATAATAATGATGGTGGTGATGGTGATTGTGGTGGTGTAGTAAGGGTGATGATGGTGGTTGGTGGTAGTGTTATTGAGGATGACGGTGTTGATGGAGCTGCTTGTTTCGGTTGCGAGCAGTGTGTTTTACAGACAGACAGACGTACAGGCAGACAGAGAAACGTATGAAAACAGAACAAGGAGAAAAATGATTTACGATGCATGAAGCGAAAACTGTAACATTAGGAAAATTACTTGTTATCCATAATGCAGCGAAATGCCAGTGTTCTAGTGCACATTCACACACACACACACACACACATATTTTACCACAGAATATGTGCTTATCTCTTTTTTGCTTCGATGTGATTTTTTTAATTGGATAACTAGGATAATAATAGTATCAGTGATAATGGTAGTAATTACTTGGATAATAGTAGTATCAGTGATAATGGTAGTAATTATGATGATGATGATGACGATGATAATGACATAACATTGATAACGAAGAGGGGGATTATTGATGATAATGTGATATAATATGATGTGATGTAATGTGATATGACATATATGATATATATGATATGATGTGATGTGATATATGTGATATGATACGATACGGTATGGTATGGTATATGATATTGTGATATGATAGGTAGAAAGAAACTCTAGGGAGAGCTAGACAACAGAAGGTCTTCAGAGAAGTAACCCCCTTTAGACAAGTGTTTCGGCCCTGAATTCCTTACACTCTCGGGGGGCCGGGCCACATCCAGGTCATGACTCCTGGATGCCCTTCTGCTGTTGTCTATTTTTTTTTTCCCCACGCCGGGGATCGAACCTGGGCGATTCTGCGCTTCAGAACTGCGGTACGCGGTTTTACCAATGTGCTAACGGGGCACACATCATCTGTAGGGAATTTAATCCTTATGAAGTTCACTTTTTTCGTTCCTCCTTGCCCAGATCCAGCTTGAGCTCCTTTCTGCTGCCTCTGCCATCGCTTTAAGGGCTCTAGTCCTCTTCTTCCCAGAAATGGCGAGTTGTTTCATGAGATCATAAGCGGAGGTGCCCACAAACCCTCTTGCCCCGACCTCTATGGCGAAGATTTTGACCCACAGCCCTGCTTTCTTCAGGGTGCTGGCAAGACCGGCGTATTTTTCGGTCTTGTAGATATGTGCTTCTTCCATTCTGCTTTCGTATGGCACAGTGAGTTCTATCAGAATCACTTGTTTCGAGGAGTCAGAGTGGAGAGCGATGTCTGGTCTCATGCCTGTCTTGCTGATGACATCTGGGTAATTTCTCCACTCTGGGAGGTCTGCTGTACACTCCCAGTCGACTGCTTCATCCAGAAGACCCTTTGGCAATGTGCTGGTTGTCATAGCACTTTCGGGCCAGACCTGTTTCCCTCCTGCTTTGTAGAACGTTGTCATAGCAATTGGTGCGTTTGGGGTCATGGTTTTTTCGCTAACCACATCTGTGATCACTTTCAGAACTTGGTTGTGCCTCCATGTATACCTTCCTTGGGCTAGCGCTACTTTGCAAGAGCTTAGGACATGTTCCACTGTTTGTTTCTTCTGACAGAGCGGACATGCTGGGTCGTCTACTTTCCCCATTTCACTAAGTTTGCATTCGAGGGGAGCAGGTCATATACAGATCTGAGGAGGAAGCTTATCCTTAGAGGAGCCATGTGCCACATATCGTTCCAGCTGAGACTTCTTTGGAGTGCACTGTCCCATGTTGTCCATTGCCCCTGTTGACCTTGCTGGACTGCCTTCTGCACTCTTTTGACATCTTCTTCTTCCTTCAACTCCTGTATGATCATGTCTCTTTTTTCCTTCCCTTTGGCTTTGGACCACCACTGCATTTTTGTTGCTCCCAGTCCCTGTCTGTTGGTTTGCGTGTGTCCAATTATTTCTTTGATGCTGAGGTTTCTCTTGGCATTGTTTACAGCCTCTTGGACTTTCCACTTTCTGCCAGTTCTCAGCTTTGGATGAACTGATCTCACGATATTGTCTTCCGATTCCTCCAGCATGCTCAACAGTCTTGCTTTTCCAACTTTGTATTCCTCCACTATGGATTTGAGAGGTAGCTTCAGCATTGCTTGACGACAGTAGAATGCAACATCAGTGAGACCAGGTGGGACACCGAGCCATTTTCTTGTGTATTTGTTGATTTTGGCTTCCATTGCTTCGACTGTGCTGGTGCAAATGTCATAGATTAGCAGTGGCCACAGCAGCTTTGGTATCAGCATGAACTGTAGACACCAGACTTTGTATTTGCCTGGCAGTCCGCAGTTATCTATTTTCTTCAGGCCTTCTTCTGCTGTTTGCTTGGTTTCACATCCCCTTTGTGTGTCTTTCAGGGAGTCATCATACCATCTTCCGAGACTTTTTACTGGCTCTTCTGTGACAGTGGGGATGGCTTGGTTGGCTACCATGAATTTGACTGAATCTGCCACTTTTCCTTTTCGCAGTGAGAGACTTCGGGATTTCTTAGGTTTGAACCTCATTCTTGAAGAGGCCACCAGCTCATCCAGCTGCTTTAAGATTTGGTGTGTCTCTTCCTCATCCGTGGACAAGACTGTTGTGTCATCCATGAAAGCTTTCAGAGGAGGCATCTGGTATCCATCTCCCAGATTCATTGGACCTGAACTCTTCATTGCAGCTTTCAAGATGACTTCCATTGCCAACACGAACAGTATGGGAGAGATTGCACAGCCCATTGCAATGCCCACCTCTAGGTCTATCCAGTCCGTGGTGTATTCTTTGGTAGAGAACCGCATTGAGAACCCTTGGAAATACTTCCTCAGCATTGTTCGGATGTTTTCTGGGATGTGATACATTTCAAGAGCCAGCTGGATCATATCGTGTGGAACTGATCCATATGCATTCGCCAGATCAAGCCAAACTACGTCAATGTCTCTCTTCTCTGTTCTTGCTTTTTGGATGGCATCCCAAATCAACGTGGCATGTTCCAAGCATCCAGGCATTCCTGGTATGCCTCCCTTTTGGACTGACATATCCAGATACTTGTTTTCAGTCAGGTATTTTGTCAATCTTGCTGCCATAACAGAGAAGAAGATTTTCCCCTCGACGTTCAGAAGTGATATTGGCCTGAACTGATTGATGCTGCTGGAGTTCTGCTCCTTCGGAATGTACACTCCTTCAGCTCTCATCAATTGGTCGCTGATCTTCTGGTTCCTCCATGCTGATCGAATCATCTTGTGGAGCCACTCGAGCACTTTTGGGCATTTCTTGTAGAGCAGGTATGGTATTCCGTTTGGTCCAGGTGATATGATATAATTATGATACGATATGATATGATATGATATGATATGATATGATATGATATGATATATATGATATGATATGATATGATATGATATATGATATGATATGATATGATATGATATGATATGATATGATATGATATGATATGATATGATATGATATGATATGATATGATATATGATATGATATATATATGTCATATCGTATCATGTCATAATGAAAACTATTTATCGTCATCACCACCATCATCAGCGTCGTCCTTGTCACCGCCACCACTGTCATCAATGTCGTCATCATATCATCATCATCATCATCATCATCATCATCATCATAGTTAACACATGGCTAACGACTCGGCATCATAAGTTAGGGCTGAATGTTGTCTTTATTGCAAGGAGACGTCGACGTTTTACTGGGAAAATTCTATGTATAATCGAACGATAGGCCAGTGTTGCTCTTTTGGCGCCAGTACACCAGAGATATACATTAACATTACCTCCGTATGACTGTTCAAAACAGGTGCGACCGCTTTCCCCTGTTGGGATACCGGGGGCTCTTTCAGTATAAATAGTATCTCTACCTTCTGAAAATTCTGTGCGAGGAACTTCTTTTCTGTCACTCTCTTTGTTTCTGCCTTGTTGCTTTGCTTTCTGTCATTTCTACCTATCGTTTTCTGCCTTGCTGGTCCATTCACCTGTATATGTTCAATTAAGTCTTTAGTATTTTTTTCCTAGGATTGATAATTGGGTACATGTATTAAGTGCATTTTTGGCTCTAGGGAGGTAAGATGTGCGGAAGCAATTTTGGGTAGTTCATGCCTGCTTTTATGTATGTTTTAGTGTCCTTATGTATGCCTATATTTGTATTCAGGTGTGTTTTTTAAATGTCCCGTGTGCGATAAATTGGACAGAGTGGTCAACGCCGGGGCATGTCCTTAGATTTTGTGCGCGAATGCATTGATATGTGTACTTAATTTTCTTTTTTTTTTTCCTGTTGAAGTTTTGTATGTTTTGAAGCAGTTATAGTCCTGATATGGCTCTACGCAGTCGGCTGGGCTTTAAACAACAATAACAACAAGTGGGACCGTTCGCGTTCAAACAAAGAGGAATCAGGAAAAATATTGAAAATAGAATCAGAACGTGTGTTTAACCCTTTGACTCCCGCACCTTATCCACCAACTACAAAAACCTAACCCTTTGACTCCCGCACCTTATCCACCAACTACAAAAACCTAACCCTTTGACTCCCTCACCCTAACCACCAACTACAAAAACCTAACCCTTTGACTCCCTCACCCTAACCACCAACTACAAAAACCTAACCCTTTGACTCCCTCACCCTAACCACCAACTACAAAAACCTAACCCTTTGACTCCCTCACCCTAACCACCAACTACAAAAACCTAACCCTTTGACTCCCTCACCCTAACCACCAACTACAAAAACCTAACCCTTTGACTCCCTCACTCTATCCACCAACTTCCTACAGGAAACTGATGGGTAAGTTGAGGTAATCAAAAGGTTAAGTGTTTGCTTTGCTAGCATGGTTGACAATGAAGGATGCTGGTTGACAGGGTGCGGGGGTCAAACGATTAATACAACCAGACGTTTACACTTGCAAAGGCCAGTTGGCCGAAAATTTGCGCCTGTCTTGTCTGGTTGCATGAAATACGCGTTTTGAGTCTGTTTTCACGTTTGTCTGGTTTTAGTATGACTAGAATTGTACCCACTTTTAGCTGGACAAACTCAAGAGACGAGTTATAGAGTATTTATACAAGAGCATGGAATTTTAATTATCAGTGTTTGGTGACCAGTTCTAAGCCATGATTAGTTGTCTCGTTGCTTTTGGCAAAGAACCTGGTTACACACGGGTCACACATCCTAAAATGAAGAATTATCATGGTGTATGCCGTGTGACGAGTCACTCAGTATTAAAGTTAACTACCTTCTTATCGATTGCTCGGACTTGTGCGATGTGAGACATAAGCACTGTGCAGTAGACTCCGCAAAGAGCCTCTTCAGAGATATTCCTCCTGATGCAGTTTTTTTTCTATTTCATACAAGAGATAAGCAGATTTCCCAATGCATTTTAGACTTGAAAGGATAATTGTGAGCTTGGATTTTAGCTTACATTTTTTATTAAACTTTGAGTTGCCTTTAACGTGGTATTAGCCCTGATATGGCTCTATTAGTCGGCTGGGCTACAAGCAATATGTATTTGAGCTTGATGATAGCCCTGGTATGGCTCCAGTGATCGGCTGGCTACAAGCATTATGTATTTGAGCTTTGTGTAAGCCTTGGTATGGCTCCAGTGATCGGCTGGACTACAAACAATATGTATTTGAGCTTTGTGTAAGCCTTGGTATGGCTCCAGTGGTCGGCTGGGCCATAAGCAATATCAGCTGAACCGAACTGCTGTCCTGGCTGTCCTACAGTGCACGCAGCACGCACACAGGACTAATATTTGATGTTAGTGGAAGAGGGGACTAATATTTCATATTAATGCAATGGGGACTAATATTTGATATCTGTAGAACTTGGTCAGCTCGCCTAACAGCTTGAGTTCTCCATGGTCCATTAAACAGTCTGATTATGCGTAGCGCACAGTGAGTCGATATGAGTTAAGAGCATAGCACAACAACGATTTATTATAGTAGTACTAATCATATTTTCAGGTTGCCTTTAAAGTCAGCCTTGGTGATAAACAACGTGGTAAATACAATTATTTGCTCAGAGTTGGCATTATATTACTGGGAAATACGATTTTTCCCTGAGCAACCTTTCGATTTGATCCGCTTTGGACGAACCAGTCAATCCCCCAATACGTTATTGCTACTGCTTTTCTGTCTGTTAGAAAGGGTCTGAACTCTGCACAATGCTGAGTTACCGCCCGTTGCTAAGGCAGCCAGCGCCCCCACACGCAAGTCGGTCCGCTGATAGAATTTTATTGCGTGTGCAGTCAGTCACTCATCGTTGACTTTTTCCCCTACCCTCCAGGGCCCCCCACCTCCACACCCGCGCCCCCGAAAGCATTAGAGCG
Source organism: Monoplex corrugatus (assembly GCA_030674185.1). NCBI lineage: Eukaryota > Metazoa > Mollusca > Gastropoda > Littorinimorpha > Ranellidae > Monoplex > Monoplex corrugatus. The sequence continues at coordinate 37,250,923 of JAPXFY010000022.1, forward strand.
TACGGGTATTCACCGATATCTGCCGGAACTGGTCAATACTCCATTGCCGCGTCTGAACTCTTCCAGAGATACGGAAGGAGAAATCGGCAACTCGGGGTTTTCGGGTTTTGGACAAACTCTTAATTAAGAGTCTACCTGATGATTGCTGATAGATTTGCTTGGACAGATAAGCAATTCCTTACTGAGTTGGAATAATTTCTACCAGGATGGGTCCGGATGGCTGTAGGCATCACTTCACCTGTCACCTTCCCCGCAATGGGGATGCTGAGGGCTCTTTCAGGATAAATAGTATCCCCACCTGCTGGAAATTCTGTTCTAAAAATTTCCTCTTTTCTGTCATTCTTTTTGTTTCTGCCTTGTTCCTTTGCTTTCTGTCGTTTCTTCCTGTCATTTTCTGCCTTGCTGGTCCATTCATCTGTGTGTGTTCGATAAAGTCTAACATACTGTTTTTTTAGGATTGATAATTGAGTACATGCATTTTTGGCTCTGGGGAGGTGAGATATGCGGAAGCAATTTTAGGTAAGTTATGCCCCTTTTTATATGTTTTGGTGTCCTTAGGTATGTTTAAATTTGTATTCAGGTGTGTGTTTTTTGTTTAAACCCCCCGTGCGATAAAT
>JAPXFY010000022.1:37254039-37261539 GCA_030674185.1 Monoplex corrugatus
GCGGTATGCTGGGTAACTGCAGGATGACGGATGAAGCGGCAAATCAGCGTCATCAGACAAACACGCCATTACACTTTGGGTGTGATTTCTGTCTCGTGGCCAGAATGCCAGTGGCATCGTTATGTCGTGTGGACTGCCTTGAGGTCCAAGTCCGAATGAAGTCGTTTCTTTGCGGAAACTGAAGTGGGAAAATTAGAGAGAGAAAGAGAAAGAGAGAGAAAACAGACAAAAAATAAAAATGAAAATAGAAACAAAAACTGAAAATGGTGCCCCATAAACCTGCATGCAGGTGACATCCATTAAAAAAAAACTAGAACAAAAAACAAAAACAAAACACATTTCAAAATCACAGAAGAACTCTATCTTCCAGACTACACCTATGAAATCCCAGTTGAAATATTTACAGTAGATGTAAAGATCATCTGTACGAAGAACTGATAAATCACAATCCTTTTCACGCATTCTCAATCCTAGATGAAATTCTACAGCATCATGATTATCATCCGCTTCGTCATCATCATCCTTGTGGCATTGTAAAAATTGCTCCAGCTTCTGTAGCCATTAAGCTAGGTGGGGAATGGGACAGAAACAAGGTTTAAAAGACATAACAAAGTGAGCACAAATGAAACTGCTTAAATGTAGTGACTCCTGGCAAAAATCAGACCAGAGATACAAATACATAGATTGGCAATTTGGTGAATTTTGGCCTGTGACAGCCTCTGCATCGACTCAGTACTTGTTTTGTCACATAAATGCCTATATACTGGTCTGTTCACCCTGTACGTGTTCAGCAGTCTTAAATGTTTTCTCTTAGGATTGATAGTTGGGTACGTGTATTAAGCGTATTCAGCTTTGTTTTTTTAATTCCTCTGTGCGATAAATTGGCTGGCGTGGTCAATGCCAGGGGGTCTTCTTTGATTATGTGTGTGAATGCATTGATAATGTACTTGATTTTTTCTCTTTTTTTCCTGTTAAAGTTTTATTTGTGCTTTGGAACGATAATAGTCCTGATATGGCTCTACGCAGTCGGCTGGGCTTTAAACAACAAAAACAATGTGAAATGTGGACTATCACACCAGATTTGGAAAGACGAATCCAAGCCATGGAAATGATGTTATTTCATGACAGTAAAATGAGATACATGTGATTAGTGGTCACTGATTAACAAATGTGCCATACCATCGAGACGATAAGCTGACTTCAGTTAAGAAAAGAAAACTACGTTGGTATGGACATGTAACAAGAGTTAGTGGCCTTGCTAGATCAGTCTTCATGGAATTGTTGAGAGATTGAGATGAAGGGAAAGACTGAAAAAAAAACAGAACAATGGACTAACAATATTGTGGAATGGACAGAGAAACCATTTACAGAGACCCAGGCTTTGGCACACAACTGACAGAGCTTGAGGAATCTGGTGGACAATGTGTGTGTGTGTGTGTGTGTGTGTTGTGTGTGTGTGTGTGTGTGTGTGTGTGTGTGTGTGTGTGTGTGTGTGTGTGTGTGTGTGTGTGTATACACTAACTCAGCATCTTTTATGTGGGTGTTTGTTTGTGTGTGCACTCTAGCTCAGCATGTGTGTGTGTGTGTGTGTGTGTGTGTGTGTGTGTGTGTGTGTGTGTGTGTGTGTGTGTGTGTGTGTGTGTGTGTGTGTGTGTGTGTATGTGTGTGTGTTAGTGCAGCTCACAAATAAATCTTCACGCAGTTGAGGGACAAGAAGAAGAAGATGAAGGAAAAGGAGGAGAAGAGGTGCTAATATGCTTCTATTCATGTTTATATGTTATTGACAACGATGAGAGCCCTTCTGCAACTGATTCATTTTTTGTTCGAATCGTGGCCATCATTTATCTTAAACTTCGCCATTCAGACAAAAGTAGTCAGTGCCATGACACAAACACGCCATTACGATTTTGATGTCTGATTTCTTTCAGGATCTGTTGGGCTGTTTTTGGCATAACCATGCTGTTGTAGATTGTCCCAGGGCCTGACCAGGTGTGAAGTGTCTTTCTTACGAAAATCAAAGAAACAAATTAGTGCCATCACGCAAACACACAATTACGTTCTTTTCTGGTGTCTGGCTGTTTGTTTTTGTTTATTTTGCTTTGTTTTGTGTTTTAATCATTACTTTTTTGTAGCTTTTTCTTCTCCTTTGTTTTCTATTTCGTCTTCTTTTTTTCTTTCTTTCTTTATTTATTTCTTCCCTTCTTTCTTTCTCTCTTCTACTTCTTTCTCTCTTTCTTCTTCTTCTTCTTCTTCTTCTTCTTCTTCTTCTTCTTCTTCTTCTTCTTCTTCTCTTCGTCTTCTTCGTCTTCTTTTTCTTTTCTTCTTTTTCTTCTTCGTTTTCGCTTCTTTTTCTTTTTTCTTCTTCTTCTTCTTCTCCTCCTCCTTCTCCTCTTTCTTCTTCGTCTTCTCCTCCTCTTCCTTCTCCTCCTCCTCCTTATTCCTTTTCTTGAAAATTGAGCAGCATCTTGATGTAAACTTGACTGTCTGGTTCCAATCTTCCCGATGAACTCACAGCATCCTCCACTCTGGATAGGAGCCAATCAGAGCTAAACATTCTCACACATGTGCGGTTTTTTTTTAACCTTTGTTGAAAATTGGACTAATGCCAAATTACGCGTTTGCTTGTTCAATTTAATATGGAGTGGCACAATAAGACAAGTACAATGCAAACCAATGTTTTGTCATAGACATCAGGTATAACCTTGTTGACAGTTTCGTAAATAAATGATACAGATTCATTATTATATTACTATGTCATGTTATGTTCTAGATTTATCATTGCTTGTAACATGTCTCATAATAATGTAATATGTTGTATATTGCCTGCATTTTGTTGTTGTCGTTGTTTTTGTTGTTGTTCATAGTTTTACACTGGCGTGTCAGTCATTTTCATTGTTATTTTATGATGTTCAGTGTTTCAAAAACATGATAGAAAAAAAATAATAATGAAATGTTTTTGTCTGATGGAGTTTGAATCCAAAACCTCCACATCACTAGTCCATTGTGCAAATCACTTCTCCACATGGACTGGTCCTGTCAGACTGTTTGATTTTAATTGCTTCCACTGTTTATAGTTGCTGCCATTATTTTCTTCCTTTTTTTTAGTGCTCATGTTATATGTATAGGGTAACAAGGATTATCTTAAGACAGGTCCAGTGAGACCTTATGCTATTCTCCTTGGGTGAAAAAGTGTTTTGAAGTTTTTTTTTAATATATTTATATTTATCTTTATTATTGTTCGTTTACATACGTTATTGCTATAAACTACCATAGAGATCAAAGCTATTGAAAGTGTGTGTGTGTGTGTGTGTGTGTGTGTGTGTGTGTGTGTGTGTGTGTGTGTGTGTGTGTGTGTGTGTGTGTGTGTGTGTTTCTAGAACAAGGAATATGAAACTACTAAGCTCCATCACACAAACAGTTACATACTTTATTTGTGATTTCTATCCTGCTTTTTAAATCAATATTTTCTTCTTCTTCTTCTTCTTCTTCTTCTTCTTCTTCTTCTTCTTCTTCTTCTTCTCTTCTTCTTCTTCTTCTTCTTCTTCTTCTTCTTCTTCTTCTTCTTCTACTTCTTCTTTTGTTCACTGTTTACATGGTCAGGTTACATCAGGTAATGAATGTAGCAGGTTTTTATACCCGTCTCTGCTGCCTTCCACTGAACTTGATGGTCAGAGGAATTGCAGTCGTCTATGTCGCCTGTCATTCCACTTGACATAGGCGACATTGCTGTAATGTGTTTTCAGCTGTTGACCACGAGGTTGGGTTGGCGATGGCATCAGGTTGAACTTGTGGTTCATATGGGCATTAATCTGGTGGCGGCTGGTGCAGAACCCCATCAGGACCACACGTGTCACTCTCTGGATATGGGGTGTCAGAATAGTCAGAATCAGATGAAAAGATAACTATATAAAATATAATGTTACGTCCAGAGGAAAGTGATTTTTTGCGTCGTAACGTGCGCGTCCGTTTCCCTTTGTATTTCTAGAGAAAACCATGTCGCTTTAGTCCAAACTGGATCGGTCTTTTAGCTGTGGTGTTGTCTGTTGCCACAACCGCCCTACCCCCCACCCCCCCCACCCCCACCCCACCCCCTTCTACTGCTTGCCTGCCCAGAAGCCCTGAGGGTTGTATAGAAAGCTTGGGAAGTGTGTGTTTATGTGTGTGTGTGTGTGTGTGTTGTTGTTGTTGTTGTTGTTGTTGTTGTTTATGTATTATTTTTGGAGGGGGGTGTTATTTGCTTGTTGGTTGTTTGTTGTTGTTGTTATTGTTTTTTTGTCTCAACTTCTGTGCCCCCTCAGTGGCACTGATCCTTCGCCGCCCATTCCGGATCCACAACGCATCACCAGCCCTCAGTTCATTCAAAGTCCCAGCATCAGGAAAGCCCATGGGAATCACACATGTCGCACGTCGAGCCACCAGATGCCACCCACTAGAGGAGATCCTGCGCTGTTGCTGGATCATTTCGGCAGACTTTCCCCAGTGTCTGTTTTGACCCAGCTTAGTAAAGACGTTGCCTATATAATCCCCTATTAATAAGAAGTCATTGCTCAGGCATGGCGTCAGAGCAAATGAAAGATACCCTAGTAAGGAGACCATCACCCACGGCCCACCGAGACATCCCCATGAAACCCTGACACCAAAGACACCAATTTGAATTCATCTCTAGAAGGGAAACGGTATAGGAAACCAGAACTGGGGTCACCACAGAATTAGGGCACGAAAGGCCACAGAATGTAGGTTAATATTCATGATGCCATAAATGATGTATGATTTCATGATAACGCGGCTGGTGATCCTGATGCTTAAAGACTTGTGTCTGAAGAGCTTGGAAAGTTGTTCTTCAGCGTTGATGGAGGAAGCAATTTGCAGTGATGAGGCTTGCTGTGAAGCAGTTGTTGAATGCTTACCGTTTCGTTGGTAGGCTTCATGATGGCTTCTTCAGTATTCGCGCTATCTAGAATGTGCATTCGTCGTGAGTGGAACTGGCGCATGGTTTGCAAGGGGAGATAATGAGAATGCGTCTAGAAAAACAAGAAATTATCTGGCTAAAAACAAGCTGTTTTCATTCTGTCTCCTTCCTATCCCCTCCCCCCTCCCCCCTCCCCGCCTGCCTCCCAAGACATGTTTTTATTCTGCCTCCTTCCCCTTCCATCTCCTCTCCTCCCAAGATGTGAGTGGGTTTGTTTTTTTTTTTGGGGGGGGGGGGTTGTTGTTGTTGTTGTTGTTGGTTTTTTTTTCTGTGTTCACCGGTTCATCATTTTCCTATTAGAATTCTTCTTCTTCTTCTTCTTGTGCTCTTCCTCCTCCTCCTCCTCTCTCTCTCTCTCTCTCCCCTCTTCTTCTTCTTCTCTCTCTCTCTCCCTGTCTCTCTCCCCCCAATCATCTTCTTCTTCTCTCTCTCTCTTTCTCTCGTTCTCTCTCTGTTCTCTGTCTCTATCTCTGTTTCTTTCTCTGTCTCTGCCTCTCTCTCCCTCTCTGTCTCTCTTTCTCTCTTTCACACACTCACATGCACATACACACAATCGCATATATAATCGTACACACACACACGCACATACACACACTATATATACATACACACATACACATATAATACACATGTACACACACATACACATATACACACATACACATACGCGTGCGCACGCACACACGCATGCACACATACACACACACTTACACACACAACACACACATGCATGCACGCACGCACACATAAAGACACACACACGCGTGCGCGCGCACACACACACACACACACACACACACACACCACACACACACAAAACACACACAAACACAACACAACACACAACAACACACATTCATCATCAACAGACCTTAGTAGCTAACACCAGAACCACATGAGTAAATCACCAGCAATTTTTATTCCCCACATTTTTTTTTTTAATCTCCTTGCAATTTCGCCCTGCTGGCGCCATTGTGAACGAGGGAAGATAACTGACGGGGCATGACATAACAATGGCAGAATAGCTTCCCCTTTGCCTGACGAAATGAGCGGACATGGTCACAGAAGTCGCGCAGGCGCCGTCAGATCAAAGCGGCATGCTGGGTAAACACCGGATGACGGATGAAGCGACAAATCAGCGCCATCACACAAACACGCCATTACACTTTCGTAGCGACTTGTGTCAGACTTTTTATCATCACACGCGGTGAACTACAGATTGCCCTGAGGACTGACGCCACATGAAACGGTTTTATGAAAATCAAGAAGGCCTTGAGTTTAACCCTTTGATTCCTCACCCTATCCACCGACTGCAGAAACTTAACCATTTGACTTCCTCACACTGATAAAATGAGGGACTCAAGGGGTCCACCATTTTTACCCATCACCTGGAGGTTTCCAGGCAGGGTTGAACCGAAGACCTTGAGATCGATGATCCGACATTTACCCAACTAAATTACTGTGGCTGTCATGTCATGTTAGAATGCATTGATAGTGTCCTGAATTTTCTGTTCCTGTTTTTTCCTGTTGAAGTACTGTGTGTGTATTGAAACGGTTATAGCCCTGGTATATGGCTCTACACAATCGGCTGGGCTTTAAGCAACAATAAGAATGTAAGATCAGTTTCCAAATCAGTCTTTTGTGAAGCAGGTCTCTGGTTGCTCTCTCGTCCCCTCTTCCCCCACCGAAGCAGAAACACACACACACACAGACAGACAGACACACACAGACAGACAGACACACACACACACACACACACACCACACACACACACACAGACACACACACACATACACACACACACAGACACACAGACACACACACACACACACACACTCCCTTCTCCCCCCCCCCTAAAGGGCGACCACTCTTTGCTTGGCCAGAAGCCTTGGGGGAGGTATAGAGAGGTTGTGAAGATGTTTCTATCATTTTAGAGGAAAAGATTTGCAGTAATCAGGTTGTCTGTAATGTTATTTGTAAATGTTTGCCGTTTTGTATGCCTGTGTATATATACGCTTTGTAGTGGCTGACTCAAGTGTTGTGCTCTGTATCGCACGTGCATGTGGCTGCTTCTTCTTCTTCCGTTCACTATCTACATGGTTAGGCAACATCTGTGGATTAATTTTGGCGATTTTGTTTTGTTTTGTTTTGCTTTGCTTTCCTTTGTTTTTCTTGTTCCTGACGCCCCCCCCCCCCTCCCCCATGGGGATGCTGGTGGCTCTTTCAGTATGAAGAGTATCCCCACCTTCTGGAAATTCTGTGCTAGAAATTTCCTCTTTTCTGTCACTCTCTTTGTGTCTGCCTTGTTCCTTCGCTTTCTCATTTCTTCCTATCATTTTCTGCCATTTACCTGTGTGTGTTCGATAACGTCTTACGTACTTTTTCTTAAGAGTGATAATTGGGTACATATATCAAGTGCAATTTTGGCTCTAGGTAAGTGAGATATGCGGAGCAATTTTAGGTAATTTAAGCCCGTTTTTATTTATGTTTAATGTCCTTAGTTATGTTGAAATGTGTATTCAGGTATGTTT
>JAPXFY010000022.1:37271539-37279039 GCA_030674185.1 Monoplex corrugatus
TGTGCGCGCTTTGGTGTGATTCTTGAATCGAGATTTGGCGCCCTATAAATATCATCATCATCATCGACGTCGTCGTCGTCGTCATCATCATCATCATCATTATTGTTATTATGATTATTGTTATTATTGTTACTACTACTACTACTACTACTACTACTACTACTACTACTACTACTACTACTACTACTACTACAACTACTCTGTTCCATGTTCTATGCCATTTCAGTGTCCAGAGTCTGGGACATTTTTGTTGTTGTTGTTTTGTGGGTTTTTTGTTTGTTTTTTGTTTGTTTGTTTTTAACAATTCTATAATGACGGGAACGACGATCATGTCGTTATGCAGTTTTAGTCTGGATAAAGACTGCGTGACAGGGCTGGACGTAGACGAGTCCTTTCATGATGTAATATCCTGGCGTCAACCAGACCCAGGAGATACAGACACCTGCAATGTTGTTCAGGACATTTGAGCCATCGCCCTCAGTGACGTGTCTGTGAAGTGGACGAGACTCGACTGTATGGTCCCAGTCTTATAGCACGCTCAACTCTGTGAGTAGGAGCCAGCTGGAGCCAAAAATCCCACGATGATTTTGACAGCATGGATGGGATTTGAACACACAACCTTCCAGTCGTTAGTCCGTTGCACTTAACCATAGCACCACAACAACTGGTCAGTCTTACCATGGATTCTGCTGCCACGTTGAATCAAGAAGCTGCTGCCCTGCGTCACACCCCCCCCCCCCCTTCAAAAAACAAAACAAAAAAAAACATCTCTACAACAAAGATTGTGTTCCCGAAGATAAAGACGTCTAAAAAGACGAAACAAAACAAAACCTAAAAACGGTGATCGAAAGAAGAAGCCATTGCTGTAGCCAGGTTTATAATTTCCCCAATTTCTCTTCTTTTTAGTCTCCGATTCAGAAGTCGGAGGCTTCGTGGTTCTAAGTGGTTTCTGAGAGTAATGATCTTTTGTTCTTTGTCCCATCTCTAGAGGCCCCTTTTTACCTCCAATTCGACCCCCCCCCCCCCATCCACCAACCACCCCTTCATCCTCGAATTTGTTAAAACAATGACAATGATGGTGTGTGGCTTTGGGGGATTCATACTGACCCATGTTGTCTGCCCGTCTGTCTGTAGAAGGAAGAGAAGACTGGGGTTGGGGGGGGGGGGGGGGAGAAAAGTGTGGTGTTGGGGTTAGGGGCAGATGGAAGGTAAAGGTTGGATTTGTGGTGTAAAACAGTGATACTGTCGATCAGCCCCAATGACACACGCGAAAGTGTAAGTCTAAATGAACATGTGTATCGCCTATGTAAATATTGGATTGACTCAATATACACAATTACAAAGATGCTGATTTTGAGTACTCACACACACACACACACACACACACACACACACACACACACACACACACACACACACACACACACACACACACACACACACAACACACACACAACACACAAACACACACACACACACACACACATAAAACACACACACACACACACACACATAAACACACACACACATATGTATGTATATGTCTCTATATATATGTATATATATAAAATATATATATATATACATACATGCACACACACATGCACGCTTACACAAAAATGCTGAGTTTGAGTACACACATACACAAACACACACACACACACACACACACACACACACACACACACACACACACACACCACACATACTACAAACCCCACACACACAAGATGCTGAGTTAGAGCACACACACACACACAAGATGTTGAGTTAGTGTACACACACACACACAAAATAAAAGATGCTGAGTTAGTGTACCCAACACACACACACACACACACACACACACACACACACACACACACTCACACACACACACATAAAAGATTCTGAGTTACACAACACACACACACACAAACACACACACACACATACGCATAAAAGATTCTGAGTTAGAGTACACACACAAACACACACACACAACACACACACACACACACACACACACACACACACACACACACACACACACACACACACACACACACACGCATAAAAGATTCTGAGTTAGAGTACACACACATACACATACACAAACAGACATATATAGACACACAAACACACACACACACACACGCGCGCGCGCGCACACACAGAGAGAGAGAGAGACAGACAGACAGACAGACAGACAGAGAGGATGCCAACAAACAAAAAAACAAAGGAGAAAGCGGATGATGGTGATAGGGGAAGGTTGTTGGTATGGCTTGACCCCCCTCCACCTGCTTCCTTCCCCACAGACATTTGTGTTGTTGTTTTTCTGCCTCAAGAATTGATGTGTGTAATTAAACCTGGGTTAACATCCAGTACCATGGAGTAATCACTGTCCCTTTGTCGTCTTTGTTCTTGCACAACGCCTTTGTCGTCTTTGTCTTTACAGACCAGAAGACGTTACTCGCCCTGTTTATGTCCCGTTCAAAGCACAAGGCAGGTTTACGCCTGATTAACAGGTTGATATGTCTTTATATCTTTTCGGCTTTGATGTCTGTCTGGTTTGTTTTGTTTTTGTTTTGTGTGTGTGTGTGTGGGGTGTGTGTGTGTGTGTGTGTGTGTGTGTGTGTGTGTGTGTGTGTGTGTGTGTGTGTGTGTGTGTGTGTGGTGTGTGTGCTTGTTTTGTTTTTATTCCAGACCTTGCTAGTTTGTAGGGTTTATGCGTAGGCTCAGGGCTTTTGCTTTGTCTCTGTCTCTGTGTCTGTCTGTCTGTATCTCTCTCTCTCTCTCTCTGACTGTCTCTGTCTCTCTCTTCTCTCTTTCTCTCTTTTTTCTTTTTTTCACGCACGCACGCACACACACACACACACACACTCTCTCTCTCTCTTTCTCTTTCTCTCTCTTTCACTCTATCTCCCTCTCCCTTCCCTCTCTCTTCTCTCTATCTACCTATCTATCCTCTCCCTCTCCCTCCCCTCTCTCTCCTCTCCTCTCTTTCTCACTCTCTCTATCCTCTCTCCCTCTCTCTCTCTCTATCCTCTTTCCCTCTCCTTCCCCCTCTCTCCTCTCTCTCTCTCTCACTCTGTATCCTCTCTTCCTCTCCCTCCCTCTCTTCTCTCTCCTCTCATCTCTCTCTCTCTCTATCCTCTCTCCCTCCCCCCTCTCTCTCTATCCTCTCTCCCTCCCCTCTTTCTCTCTTAGCTTAAGAATTCGCCATCTGATATGTTTCTCGATCTTTCTTCCTTCTCTCATCCATCTTCTTCACCTTCACCTTACCTCTTCTTTTCTTCTTTTTGTTCTTTGTTTTCTTCCTTGTTTATTCTTTTTTTTTTTATCTTTTCGTTTATTTTCTTGGTCCTCATTCTATTGCTGTTTCTTTTTCTTTTTCTGTCATCTATTTTAAGCTGTATTTAAGTTTGTATTCAAGTATGTTTTTTTAATCACATGTGTGATAAATTGGCCGGTGCGGTCAACGCTGGGAGCATCTCCTTACATTATGTGCGTTAATGCATTGATATATGTACTTAATTGTCTGTCTTTTTTTTATTTGTTAAAGTATGGTGTATGTTTTGTTTGGCTTTAAACAAAAAATAACAAAAAGAATTATTTATTGATGTATTTGTTTATTTGTTCATCTATTTATTTTTTGTGGTTTTTCTGATCTTTTTTGTGTGTGTTCTTCCCTTTTTCTTTTCACTACATCTTTGTTTTCAGCATTCTTTCTTCCTTTTCTTCTTTCTGTTTCTCGTCTACTTCTTTCCTTTCAAGTCCAAGTCTCAGCATGTCACTGAGTGTTGCGCATACTGTACTGACAAAATGCAGAACTTGTTTCCCCATTCCTCTTCCCCCCTTCCCAATCCCTCGCCCCCCCCCCTCTCCACCCCCTCCCCCACCAAAAAAAAAAAAAAAAAAAAAGTCCGAGTTATTTTCAGTCAAGACAGGAAATATTCGCAGGAATAATGAAAACATTCTTTGCTGCAGAATAACACAACGGGAAGAAATTCAAAATAATCCCAAGCATATCAGTCTGTCTGTGTCTCCACGTCTCTCCTTCTTTCCCCCCCCCCCCCATCCCCATCCCCACCTGCTGTGGGGAAAGAAAGTTATTTTGAAAAATCAAATGTTCAAGCCATACGAATATATGTTCCTTTTACTTGCTGCCTATAGAAGGTTTTAAGAAGTGAAAGATGATCAAGCCATACAAACATATGTTCCTTTTACTTGCTGCCTATAGAAGGTTTTAAGAAGTGAAAGATGATCAAGCCATACAACCATATGTTCCTTTTACTTGCTGCCTATAGAAGGTTTTAAGAAGTGAAAGATGATCAAGCCATACAAACATATGTTCCTTTTACTTGCTGCCTGAGATAATTTCTCCAATTTGGACTGTGAAAGAGATAGAAAGAGTGACAGTAAACTCGGGAAAAGAATTAGGTTGTGTGTGTGTGTGTGTGTGTGTGTGTGTGTGTGTGTGTGTGTGTGTGTGTGTGTGTGTGTGTGTGTGTGTGTGTTGGGGTTTGTTTTGGGTTGTTTTTTGCGTGTGTGTGTGTGTGTGTGTGAGGGGGGTATTTAATTGCTGTTATTGTTGTTGTTTCATTTCCAACGCGGTATTAAATGGCCACAGAATCTGGAACAGTTTTTCACAATGTTGTGATGATGATATCCACGACGTTATGGATTACCATCTAGCATTGAGACTGCATAACAGGTAACAGGGCTGTACTCTACGCCCACTATCAGAGTAGACAGATCCTGGCACCAACCAGGCCGGAGTGATACATACATCTTCAGAGTTGGCCAGGAGGTTTGTGCAGCATCCTCAATGACGCATGTGTGAAACGTATGATATGAGACTCGACTGTGTGGTCCTCCCAGTATTCTCAATGAGCCCATATCATGCTCAGTTCTGGGTAAGAGCTAATTGGAACCGAAAAATCCCACAGTGATTTTGACAAGGCTTAGGGATTCGAACCCACAACCTTCCAGTCGGTTGTACATTGTGATAGCCACTGCACCACAGTGAATTGTGATTGTGTTTTACCCAGCGGTCTATTGAGGGTATGACCTTTCATGTTGCCATGTTAAAACATTCACACGTGGAGAAACTGAAGGGGCTCGGCACTCAAAGGGATGTGTGTTCATACCCGATAACCTAAGAGAGAATTCCCCTGTGGGGATGCCCGGGGCTCTTTCAGTATAAATAGTATCCCCACCATCTGGAAAGTCTGTGCTTAAAATTTCCTCTTTTTTACCACGCTCATTGTTTCTGCCTTGCTAATTTGGTTTCTGTCATCTCTTCCTATCCTTTTCTGCCTTGCTGGTCCATTCATCTGTCTGTGTTCTGTAAAGCCATCTTACTTTCCCTTAAAATTGATAATTGGGTACATGTAGTAAGTGCATTTTTGGTTCTAGGGAAATGTGGTGAGTAGAAACAATTTTAGGTAACTTAGGCCCGTTTTTGTTTGTTGTTTGTTTGTTTGTTTGTTTGTTTGTTTGTTTGTTTTTGTATATTTTAGTGTCTTTAGTCGTGTTTAAAATTGTCCTTAATTTTGTTTTTCTTTAATCCCCTGGTGATAAATTTGACGGAGTGGTCAACGCCAGGGATATTGCCTTAGATTATGTGCACGAATGCATTGATATGTGTACTTAATTTTCTTTTCCAGTGTTGTTTCCAATGAGGTATTGTGTACGTTTTGGGATGGCTATAACCGTGATGTGGCTGTGCGCAGTCGGCTGGGCTTTAAACAAAAATAATAATGATCCTTTGCTTTCTGTCGTCTCTTCCTTTCTCATTTTCTGCCTTTTCTGTTCATTCACTGTTATGTTTTCCATAAAGTCTTACATACTTTGTCAGGATTGTTAATTGAGTACATTAACTGTATTTTTAGTTTGTGAATTGCTTAGTGGGTATTTTAGGTACTACAAGTATACGCCAGTTTTATGTATGGTTTTATGTACTTAGTTATGTGAACCCTATGACTTCTGCACCCTATCCACCAATTTCAAAAACTCAACTCTTTGATTCCCTCACCCTATCCACAAGTTTCCTGCAGGAAGCTGGTGGATAGGGTGAGGGAATCAAAGGGTTAAGTTTTTTTGTTCTGCTAGCATGGTTGGCAATGCAGGATGCTGGTGGATAGGGTGCGGGAGTCAAAGAGTTAATGTATTCGTACTGAGGTTTGATTTTTTTTCAAACCCCTGGTGATAACTTGGGTGGAATGGTTATCGCCAGGTACTGAATTTTCTTTTCCAGGGTTATCATTTTTAAAGGTTATCCGTGTGTTTAAATGTGAGTGCTTTGTTGAAATGGTAAAACCCGGATACAGCACTAAGCAGACACCTGGGCTTTACAGACAAAATAAGAGGAAAGACGAGGAGGAGTAGAAGAAGGAAGAAAGAAAGAAAGAACAAGAAGAAGAAGAAAGAAGAAGATTTGTAACTTTGCTTATAACAAGTGATCTAGTACATCCTCACATCCTTAATTATGAGCGTACTTAATAGGTTAGATTTTGGTAAAGTTAACCATAAAGATTTGTGCGCTTAAAGTTCGCTGGGACATCCATTTGAAAACGATTTTTCTCTCCCCCCCCCCCCCCCCCATGCTAACAAAACAAGGGGGAAAACTTGCCTTCTAAGACATAAATCTCTTGCGCCATAAAATGGGTAAAAAGGGAAAGCAAGCAAGCGAACACACACACACACACACATACACACAGAGAACACACACACACACACACACACACACACACACACACACACACCCCACACACACACACACTCTCTCTCTCTCTCTCTCTCTCTCTCTCTGTCTTCTGTCTCTGTCTTCTCTCTCTGTCTCTCTCTCTTTCTCTGTCTCTCACCTTGTCTCTATCTCTGTCTCTCTTATCCTCCCTCTATCTTTCTGTGTGTGCGTGTGTGTGTGTGTGTGTGTGTGTGTGTGTGTGTGTGTGTGTGTGTGTGTGTTGTTTGTCGCCCTCTCTCTCTCTTCTCTCTCTGTGTCTGCTTTCTGTCTGTCTGTCTGTCTCTCTCTCTGTCTTTGTCTCTCTCTCTTTCTCTCTGTCTCTCTCTGTCTCTTTCTGTCTCTTTCTCGTTCTTCTCTCTCTCTCTCTCTGTCTCTCTCTCTCTCTCTGTCTCTCTCTCTCTCTCTCTCTCTCTCTCTCTCTCTCTCTCTCTCTCTCTCTCTCTCTCTCTGGTTTTTTTTCTTTGTCTTTGTGTCGGCCCCCAGCTGGGCAAACGAACACGACAAGCGAGTTAGGCAGAAGATGTGCACCATTTATGTTCCTCGCAGCATGCAGGTAATTCAAATGACTGGCGTACATTGCTAAAAGGGGCTGGAACGAGGTGGGGCGGGGAGGGGGGGGGTAACAATGGCTCTTGGAGAAGCTGAGTAGTAGGAGGAGGAGGAGGAGAAGTAGCATAAGGACAAGTAGAAAGAGGAGGAGAAGAAAGAGTCAGAAGTAGAACCAAACAAACACAACGGTCAAGTGGGTAAAACTTCCGTTGAAAAGGTCT
>JAPXFY010000022.1:37284039-37286539 GCA_030674185.1 Monoplex corrugatus
GTTTTGGGGTGGGGTGGGCGTGGGGACAGCAGAGGAAAAAAAGTGAACATGGGCATGGGAAAGAAAACTGATCAAAACAGCATGCATGAGGACATTTACACTCCTAACCACAGAAAGTACAAGGGTACATGTATTAAGTACGAGAGTACATAGACATGGGCCAGTGAACACGTGTGTGCATGAGCCCACGCGCACATGAACACACAGTGGTGCAGTTGCATGCACACACAGATAGAGAGAAAGACAGACAGGCAGGCAGGCAGACAGAAAGAGATCCAGAACAAGTGCGATCGCCCGCGTTCGAGCAAACAGGAACCAGAAAAACAGGAAAACAGAATCAGAAATATGTGTTCTGATTCCATTTTCGTGTTTTTCTGGTTCCTGAGAGTAAGAGAGACATAGACAGAGAGAGAAAGAGACAGACAGACAAAGACAAAGAGAGAGAGAGAGAGATCATCATAAACCATTTATTGCCAGTTTAACATGAAATTCAACAGACAAAAAGAAAAGAAAAAAGAAAAGAAGAAGAAGCGTGTATCTGAAGTGTTTAATTTGGGGAAAACGTTGATATTGATTAGCGGTAAAGTATCTGTATGGTTACTTGATTATATTTTGTATTTCATCGTGAAATTCTTCTTCTCTATAGATGGATACTGACCAGCGTTTAACCTTTTGGTAAGACACTGGCCAAGGAAATAAAATATTTTGAATAGTTGTCTCTAGCTTCCCATATATAACAAGTCATAGCCTTTGTTCGTTTTTCTCTTGCTCTACAAGACACTGTGGAAGCCTTACTGTATTCTCGTAAATTGTGTCTATTTGTTTCTGCGCTTGACGAAGGCCAGTTTGCAGAAAATTTGCGCCTGTCTTGTTTTGTTATATCTAATTCGCGTTCTGATGCTATTTTTGTGTTTTTCGGATTCCTGTTTGCTTGAACGCTGGCAGTCTTTTTGGTTTGAGGTTCTTGGTTGAGTAACTCACCCCCCCCCCCTCTCTCTCTCTGTTTTTCGCTCTTTCTCTTTTTTCTATGTCGCTCTCTCTCTCTCTCTCTGTTCTCTCTCTCTCTGTTCTCTCTCTTTTCTCTCTCTCTCTCTTTTCTCTCACTCTCTCTGTTCTCTGTCTTTTTTCTCTCAGTTCTGTCTTTCTCTGGTCTCTCTCTTTCTCTATCTCTTTCTCTATCTCTGTCTCTCACCTCTCTCTCTCTCTCTCTCTTTCCTTTTCTCTTTCTCTGTCCCCTCCCTCCCTCTTTCTCTCTCTCTGTGTTCTCTCTTTCTCTATGTCTCTCTCTCTCTGTTCTCTCTATTTCTCTCTGTCTCTCTCTCTCTGTCTCTCCCTCCTCTCTTTCTCTCTCCCCTTCCTCCCTCTCTCCTCTCTTTGTTTATCTCCCTCCTCTCTTTCCTCTCTACCTCTCTCCCCTCGTTCCCTCCGTCTCTGTCTCTCTCTACCCCTCTCCCCTCCCCCTCTCTCCCTCCTTCTCTCTCTTCTTCCCAATCTCCCAACCTCCGGCAAGCATGCTAACCTGAAACATTTTCATTCTCTCCCATTAACACTAAGTGAAAGAGAGAAAAAAGCTCTTTACCTCTTGAGTCTTACAAATGTGTTGCGCCATAAAACAGGTAAAAAGGTAGAAGGCAAACAAGCGAGCTTGCTACCTAACACCCTCACCCCCCAACCCCAACCCTGCGTGTGTCGACGTGTGAACCAAGAGAGGAACAGAGAGAGAGAGAGAGAGGAAGGTAGGGAGAAAGAGAGAGGGGGGAGGAAGGGAGAAAGAGAGAAAGAAAGAAAGAGAGGGAGGGAGACAAAAAGAGATTGTGATTGTCCGAATCGTCATATTAAGAGATAGAGAGAGAGGCAGACAGAGAGAGGGGGAAGAGAGACAGACAAAAAGTGAGAGAGGACGAGGGCGAGAGAGAAAGAAAGACAAAAAGAGAACACACACACACACACACACACACACACACACACACACACACACACACACACACACACACACACACACACACACACACACACACACACACACACACACACAGCACCAAGGCACCTTCCTGGTGTCATCCCAAAGAAAAGTCAACAGTTCGGTTGGTTTTGTCCAACATCTCTGTGTGCTGGTTGGTTCTTTTGCTAGAGCCGTGGCACGGAAATTAAACAATGGCCTGTTTGCTGCCCATTTGAATGTTTCCAAGACTGTTTCAATGATAGACTGATACAGTATTAGTATAAGATAAAAATAATAAAAACCTAGGCTAGGTAGGACCTAAGGCCCTGGCCAGCTCATGGGTTTATGTGCAGGCGTAGGGCTTGTGCCTTGATCATTCTGGGTCTTCGCCATCACATAAACCTGTGACGTTAATGCATATGGAATTCATTCCGAGCGCAGAAACATCATCTTGAGAAATTGAAACTTAATGTTCCCATCATTCTGGTGGTGACAACTTAGTGGTTCAACGGTATCTTCCCCTACCCCGTCATCCCCACCCCCCATTTGTGCTCCTTA
>JAPXFY010000022.1:37296539-37329039 GCA_030674185.1 Monoplex corrugatus
CTGTCTGTCTTTCTCTCTCTCTTTCTGTGTCTGTCTGTTTGTCTGTCTGTCTGTCTGTCTTCTGTCTCTCTCTCTCTCTCTCTCTCTTTTATCTGTGTGTCTTTCGGTCTTTTTGTCTGTGCCTCTCTCTCTCTCCCTCCCTCCCTCTCTCTCTTTGTCTCACTCTGTCAGTATATGTCTGTCTGTCTACCTCTCCCTCTCTCCTCTCCTCTCTCTCTCTGTCTCTCCTTTTGTTCCTGTCTTGTCTTTTGTCTCTGTCTCTCTCTCTCCTTGTCACTCTCTCTGTCCTCTCGTCTCTCTCTGTCTCCGTCTCTCTCTGTCCCTCTCTCTTTCTCTGTCCATCTGTGTGTGTGTGTGTGTGTGTCTCTCGTTGTCACTGTCTGTCTCTCTCTCTCTGTCTCTCGTTGTCACTGTCTCTGTCCCTCTCTCTCTCTCTGTGTCTGTCTCTCTCTGTCTCTCTCTCTCTCTCCCCATCTGTCTCTGTTTCTCTGTGTATGTTTGTCTACGTCTGTCTCTCTCTCTCTCTGTCTCTTTCTCTCTTTCTCTCTCCTCTCTCTCTCTCTCTCCTCTCTCTTTCTCTTTCTCTCTCTCTCTCTTTTTCTCTCCTCTCTCTCTCTCTCACCTACCCTTCAGTACCCCAGACCAGGAGACATGCTGTGAAGGTAAAAGCCGGTTATTGTTTATGCTGTCATGTTCGTTCTGCCTGTAAGTAATAAGTACAGTCAAGGTTCTTTTCTCCTCCCAACCCTACCTACCTACCTACCTACCTCCCTACCTACCTACCTGCATACCTACCTCCCTACCTCCCTCCCTATCTCCCTACCTACCTCCCTACCTACCTACCTCCCTACTTACCTACCTCCCTACCTACCTCCCTACCTACCTCTCTACCTACCTCCCTACCTACCTACCTCCCTCCCTACCTACCTACCTACCTGCCTACCTACCTACCTACCTACCTCCCTCCCTCCCTACCTACCTTCCTACCTACCTACCTACCTACCTTCCTACCTACCTGCATACCTCCCTACCTACCTACCTCCCTACCTATCTGCATACCTACCTCCCTACCTACCTACCTCCCTACTACCTACCTACCTACCTACCTACCTGCCTACCGACTTATCTACCTACCTACCTACCTACCTCCCTACCTACCTACCTACCTGCCTACCTATCTACCTACCTACCAACCTCCCTCCCTACCTACCTACCTACCTACCCACCTACCTCCCTACCTACCTACCTACCTACCTACCTATCTCCCTACCTACCTACCTACCTACCCACCTACCCACCTACCTACCTACCTGCATACCTACCTACCTACCTACACACCTACCTACTTACCTACCTACCTACCTACCAACCTCCCTCCATCCCTCCCTCCCTATCTACCTACCCACCTCCCTACCTACCTAGCTACCTCCCACCCTCCCTACCTACCTACCTACCTACCGACCTGTCCTTGTGGTACCCTACGCTATGTTCTGTTTTCTCTTGTTGCGTGACTATTCATTTTTTGTGTGTGGGGTGTTCATCTGTCTGTCTTACTATCTGTCTTGTCTGTCTGTCCTTCTGTCTCCCCTCTTTCTGTCTGTCTCTCTCTCTCTGTTTCTTTAGTATGTCTGTTTGTCTCTCTCTCTCTCTCTCTCTCTGCTCTCTCTCTTATCTGTCGATGTGTGTGTCTTTCGGTCTTTTTGTCTGTGCTCTCTCTCTCTCTCTCTCTCTCTCTCTCTCTCTCCCTCTCTCTCTCTCTTTGTCTCGCTCTGTCTGTGTGTCTGTCTCTCCCCCTCTCTCTCCCTCTCTCTCTGTCCATCTGCCTTTCTGTGTGTGTCTGTCTCTTGTCTTTTGTCTCTGTCTCTCTCCCTCTCCCTTTGTCACTCTCTCTCTGTCCCTCTCTGTCTCTCTCTGTCTCTTTCTCTGTCCATCTGTCTGTGTGTGTGTCTCTCTCTCATTGTCACTGTCTCTCTCTCTCTCTCTCTCTCTCTCTCTCTCTCTCTCTCTCTCTCTCTCTCTCCCATCTGTCTGTCTTTTTGTCTATGTCTGCCTCTCTCTTTCTGTCTCTCTCTCTCTCTTTCTCCTCTCTCTCTCTCTCTCTCTTCTCTCTCCTCTCTCTCTTTCTCTCCTCTCTCTCTTTCTCTCTCTCTCTCTTTTCTCTCTCTCTCTCTCCCTCCCCTAGCATTCAGTACCCCAGACCAGGAGACATGCTGTGAAGGTAAAAGCCAGTTATTGTTTACGTTGTCATGTTCGTTCTCCCTGTAAGTAATAAGTACAGTCAAGGTTCTTTTCTCCTCCCAACCCTACCTACCTACCTACCTACCTACCTACCTACATACCTACCTACCTACCTACCTACCTACCTGCCTACCTACCTACCTCCCTCCCTACCTACCTGTACCTCCCTACCTGCCTACCTATCTATCTACCTCCCTCCCTCCCTCCCTACCTACCTATCTACCTACCTACCTACATACCTACCTACCTACCTACCTCCCTACCTACCTATCTACCTCCCTCCCTCCCTCCCTACCTACCTACATACCTACATACCTACCTACCTACCTACCTCCCTACCTACCTATCTACCTCCCTACCTACCTCCCTACCTACCTACCTACCTCCCTACCTACCTACCTACCTACCTATCCTTGTGGTACCCTTAGCTATGTTCTCTGTTCTCTCTTGTTGTGTGATCTTTTACCGTGATTATCATTTTTGTGGCGGGGGAGGATAACATCTGGAGAGTATACAGTAATATACTTTGGTGGAAACTCACATGAAAGAGGAGTAGGTCTCGTAATGGACAGGGACAAATCAAAAGCATTTAGGGGATACTGGGCTGTGTCCGACAGAGTTTTGCTGGTTAAATTGGGAGGCAGGCCATTTGATATCAACATCATTCAGGTGTATGCACCAACATCCGCAAGTACTCAGGAAGACATCGACAACTTCTACGAAGTATTAGAGATGGTCAAGGCCCAATGTAAATCACAAGAAGTTACAGTAATAATGGGAGATTTTAATGCTAAATTGGGACAGGATAGAGTGGGGGATATAGTTGGACCTCATGGCCTTGGTACACAAAATGAAAGGGGAGGAAACTTGTAGAATGGGCACAGATGAATGAGTTCATAGAAGGAAATACCTGGTTTGAGCAGCCTAATAGAAGAAAATGGACTCGGATGTGTCCAGGAGATAATACCAAAAATCAGATTGACTACATACTGATTAATAAAAGATTTAGAAATTCTTTACTGTCAGCAAAAACACTACCAGGCGCAGACTGCAACAGTGACCACAATCCTGTAGTGGGAAGATTTAGGCCGAAATTAAGGAAAAAGAAACAGACCAAAAGCAACATCAAACTAAATCTTGGACTCTTAAAGACAGATGAAGTGATACGTAAAATATTTAACGTACATGTTAAAAACAAATTCAGTGCTCTGGAAGACGTTGGTGACAGTGAGGAACAATGGACAAAGTTGAGAAATTCGATAAATGAAGCTTGTGAAGAAATCCCTGAAGTAGATAGAAAAGCGAAAAAGAAGTGATGACAAAAGAAATTTTAGGCTTGATGGAGGAACGGAGAAAGGCAAAGAGAAACGAGCAGATATACAGGAAAATAAACAAAGAAATCAGGAGAAGATGCAATGAGGCTAAGGAAGCTTGGCTGAAAACAAAATGCAAAGAAATAAAAGACGGACACAAAACGGATCCTCAGGGTATGTTCAGACGAACCGAAGAAATTGTCCACAGGAAAAATACATGCACATCAACTGGTTGCTTAAAATCGAAAGATGGTACGCTTATCATGGAAAAAGACAAAATAATAGACAGATGAGGAGAGTACATTAAAGACCTTTTTGAAGATGACAGAAACGAAGAATACATTATAAGGAGAACTTTGAAGGACCACCCATAATGAAAGATGAAGTTAGAGCAGCACTGAAAAAGATGAAACCAGGAAAGGCCCCAGGACCAGAGAACATTACTACAGAGATGATTGAAGCCCTGGAGGAATTTGGTATTGAAAAAATAACAGTCCTCCTGAATGAAATTTATGACAGTGGAAAAATCCCCAAAGATATGTCAAAATCAATTTTCATTGCACTTCCAGAGAAGACAGGGGCTATGGAATGCAAACCCCATTGCACAATCAGTTTGATGAGTCATGTAACAAAAATCCTATTAAGAATAATCATGATGAGGACAAGGAATAGAATCAAAAGAGAAATAGAGATGAACAGTGTGGATTTGTGGAAGGGAAAGGAACTATTAATGCCATATACCTCCTAAGAACTATCATAGAGAGTTCCATGGACGGCAAAGAAAACAAAAGAGGCAGTCTTGATAGAGGCAGACACAAGATCATTGATAAGGAAGATTAGGAAAAGACAGGCAACATCTATAGGCCATTTTATGAGGAAAGGGGAATTGGAACACCTGGTCACAACGGGAAAGCTGGACAGAAAGAGAGCACCAGGTAGACCAAGGGAGAAGATATTAGACAGACTTGCAGAGTGGCTGAAGACAAAGAGGGTGGAAGAGATACTTGAGGCAACGAGATATTGACAGATGGAAGTCCATGATCGCCAACGCCATGTGGCAAGGCACCTGATGATGATGATGATGATAGGGCGGGGGGTGGTATTCATCTGTCTGGCTCATTATCTTTCTGTCTGTCTGTTTGTTTCTCTCTGTCTGTTTGTCTGTCTGTCTCTCTCTCTCTCTCACTGATCTCTCTGTCTTCTCTTGTAACTCTCTCTCTGTCTCTGTCTCTCTCTCTCTCTCGCTCTCTCTCTCTCTCTCTCTCTCTCTCTCTTTCACACCACACACACGCATATACGCACAAACTCATCACATTATCTCTCGCTCTCTCTCGCTCTCTCTTTCTCTCTCTCTCTCTCACTCTCTCTCTCTCTCCTTTCTTTCTCCCTCTCCCCCCTCTCTCTCTCAAGCTCTTTCTCTCATTCACACTACACACACGCACTCTCTCTCTTTCTCTCTTTCTTTCTGTCTTCTCTCTCTCTCTCACACACACCATAACCAGCACCATCACCACCCCTCACCACCACCACCACCACGCACCATCGCAAGGCAAAAAGTTGCACTTTGGTGATCTCTCTCAACACTCTGTTATTTCATCTGTCTTGTCAATTCCAATAACCGCTGTGTCGGCCACAGTTTGTTTGCCGTCTTCCTCCTCCTCCTTGTAATGTCGTCATCTCTTCCATGGCTTTTCATCCCATCCTGTTCTGCAGGGCTGGGGGGTGGAGGTGGG
Organism: Monoplex corrugatus; assembly: GCA_030674185.1. Taxonomy (NCBI): domain Eukaryota; kingdom Metazoa; phylum Mollusca; class Gastropoda; order Littorinimorpha; family Ranellidae; genus Monoplex; species Monoplex corrugatus. The sequence continues at coordinate 37,301,824 of JAPXFY010000022.1, forward strand.
GTGGATGGGCTGTTGTAAAGGGTGAGGGGGTGATGGTGGGAGAGGTGGTGTGTGTGTGTGTGTGTGTGTGTGTTGGAAGGAGACGGGATAGGGTGCGGGTGAGTACGTGTGTGTGTTGGAGGTTTAGAGAGAGAGAGAGAGAGAGAGAGTGTGTGTGTGTGTGTGTGGTGTGTGTGTGTGTGTGTGTGTGTGTGTGTGTGTGTATTCACACACACGCACATATGCATGTGATAATGGGTATGAGGGAGGGTGAAGTGTGGAGGAATGCGAAGGTGATTTGGGAGGGGGAGGGGGGTAGAGGAGATACGAAGGTTCTGAAATAGCACGACAGGTGACTGAGAGTTGTAAGTACATAATATGCAATCCCACGGAACATGTTGAAAAGTCGTTTGACTTGTTTATTTCATGTTGGTGATTTGGCACACACAGATGTATGAGCGGTGAAGCTTGTGTGCTCTGACCGCCCAACGAACCTCTTGTGTTTATTGTAATTTTTTGTACTGATTAACTTAATTTTCTTCTTTTTCCTGTCTCCCTCTCTGTCTCTGTCTGTCTCTCTTTCTGTCTGTCTGTCGCTCTCTCTCTCTCTCTCTCTCTCTTTCTTTCCCTGTCTCTGTCTCTCTGTCTTTGTCTCTCTCACTCCCGCTCTCTGTCTCCGTCTCTGTTTCTGTCTGTCTCACTCTGTCTCTGTGTCTCTCTCTCACTCTTTCTCTCTGTGTCTGTCTGTCTCTCTCTTTCACACACTCTGTCTCTCTCTGTCTCTCTCTGTCTCTCTCTTCTCTCTCTCTCTCTCTCTCTCTCTCTCTCTCTCTCTCTGAAGGAGACAGTCACAACAAGAACATTAATAAAGACGATTAGGAAAAGACAAGCATCATTTATAGGACATTTTATAAGGCAAGAGAAATTAGAGCACCTAGTCACAACAGGAAAGCTGGAATGAAAGAGAGCACCAGGTAGACACAGTGATAAAAGATCCAGGCTTTGACCAGACTGCAGTAAAGATCCAGGCTTTGACCAGACTGCAGTAAAGATCCAGGCTTTGACCAAACTGTGGTAAAGATCCAAGCTTTGACCAAACTGTGTACAATCCAAGCACTAACCAAACTTTGGTCAAGATCCAAGCTTTGGCTGAACTTTGGTGAGGATCCACCCTCACAGAGCTGAGAAAACTTTTTTCACACATTTTCCTGATCAAAGACAGAGACACACACGCTCGTTCAGTCAGACCCACCTGTCTCTCAGGTCGTTTTGCAACATTTTTTTTTTTTATTAAAGTTGGAAATTGAAAAAAAAAATCTGCAGCTCCAGAAAATGTATCTGTTTATTTATCTGGATCACAAGGATGTTTTTCTCTCTGTTGACCTCGCTCACCCAGTCCGTCCTTTTTGAACTCCAGCGAACCCGCTGAACAAGAACAACCACTCTCCACTGCAAGGAGAGGCGAGTTACGACCCCTGTAACGACTAGCCATAATTAGCCGTGGACGTCATAAATCGTAGTGCACAAGAAACGGCTACTACGTCTGAGAAAAGGCTCGTTGGCTGCCATCAATTTATTGCCTGCTTGCGTGCCCCTGAGACTCAGGCCTTCATGTCGGCAGAAATGCACTTTTTCATTTCTATTCTATTTTTGAAGTTTTCAATTTTTTTTTGCAGAATACCCCCCCCCCCCCCCCCCATCCCATCCACCACCCTCATCCCCACCCCCTAGCATCCTGGTGATTCATCGATGTGTGCTTGGCTTGAACTTCCGGTTCCGTTGTTTGAAAACATGGGCATTATTTCGGGGAATAAAATGATAAAAACGATGGTAAAGCCTTACAAAAGTTCTCACCCTTTCAAGACAAATAAACACAAACAAGAGTAAAACTCTGCTATAGAAAATACATAACTGCGGAAATTATGGCAAATGCATCTTATGTACCAGAAAAAAAACATTAAAATAGAATCAGAACGCGTATTTAATACAACCAGACAAGATAGGCGCAAATTTTCGGCCAACTTTTTGTCAAGCGTAAACATAAGATCACACACGAACAGAGACCAAATACAAAAAAAATATCTTCAAAGAAAAGAATAAATAAATAATATAAACAAATAAATGACTAAATCAAAACACAATTAGCCACTAGTTACAAACGTGTCTCACATCACAGAAATCCACCCCCACCCCCACCCCCACCCCAGTCAATACACAAAACCTCCGCTGCCTATCAACAAGATGAAAACAGCTAGCAGGAACTGAAAGAAAACGCTACATTCGTCGCCAGATGCGACCTGGCCATATAGAGAGAAGAGAAAAGAAAGTGTCAGAGTGACCTTAACGCTTTGACTCTCGCACCCTATCCACGAGCATCCTGCATTGTCGACCATGCTCACAAAGCAAAATGACTCTCTCACCCTATGCAATAGCTTCCTGTAGGAAGCAGGTGGATCCCTTTGGGGTGAGGGAGTCGTAGGGTTAAGTTTTTGCAGTTGGTGGATAGGTTGCGGGAGTCAAAGGGTTAAAAATGGCCGACCAGTTACAAAATTATACGTTTTGATATGTAATTGTACTTAGCCAGCGGAAAAACAAGCCAAAAGAGACCTGAACGTAGAGTGTATTTATTATCATCGTCATCGAAGTAGTCGTTGTCGTAGTCATCAGCATTCCTTATTAGATCAATATAATGTTGTATCGACATTGAAAATTAACATAGCTTAGAAGTTATAAGAAGATCCACATTATGAGTGAAACTGGAGGAATATGCTTAGATTTGTTAAAATGCAGCAAACTAAACAGCAATGACACAACAGTGTTGTCATTTGGTTTGGTAGTTGCACATGAATTAGTAAATCATATTTGTGTCAGGCTATTTTTCAAATTCTTTTGTACTCACTGCGTAATAATATTCTAAAACTTACGTCATGTCTTTGAACATTCTGCAGTTGTCAAACTCCTTAATAAGTTGAAGTTGTGACCCAAATTTGGGTTGAAAAAAAATAACCTCCGTTGAAAAAGCAAGTCAGAGATGCTTTGCTCAAATGTTTTACACTCTGAATCTTGATTTTCTATCTCCTTTGGGGATGATTTGGAAAGTCATCCATCATTAAACACAGATCTTTTTCATGATTCAAAATTCATGTGCGCTCCTGCATGCACCCACGTACGCGCACACACACACACACACACGCACGCGCGCGCACACACATACACACACACACACACACAACACTCACACACATACACGTACAGGTACACACACACTCACTCACAGGAACTACCGTGCACACATACACACTACCGCGCACGCATGCACGCGCGCACACACACACACACATACACACACACACACACACACTAACACACTAACACTCTCTCCCTCTCTTTCTCTCTCTCTCTCTCTCTCTCTCTCACACACACACACACACACACACACACACACACACACACACACACCACACACACACACACACACACCGCCCTCTGGTCGCTGAGACAATTAATCTCTCTTCTTCCAAGAGAAAGTGGAAAAATAGAAAGCTAAAAAAGGAAATATGACAGTCTTGATTTTTTACTGCCTCTGGTTTCCATTATCTTTGGTTGGCTTCTTCAGTTTCCGTGTCCCTGATCTCATTTCTCATTGCGGCCATCACAGTCGAGGATTCTTCTGAATTAAGATATTGAAATCTGGTGTATGAGAGAAGAGAGAGAGGGATGCAGAAGACAGAGAGGGATTGTTGAAAGAGGGAGAGAAAGGGGGGAGGGGTTGAAAGATTGAGGTGGGTTGAAAGAGGGAGAGAGAGAGACGGACAGACAAACAGACTGAGAGACAGACAGATTGAGAGACACAGAGAGACAGAGGCTGAGAGAGAGAGAGAGAGAGAGAGAGAGAGAGAGAGAGAGAGAGAGAGAGTGACACTGAGACTTGTTTTTTTCTTTAAGTGTTAGAAATTATTAACGAAAAGCCATTTTTCATACTTGCAGTTGGTAATGTGCTTTTCTGCCTAAAATTTGAAGGGGGAAAAAAAAGGAATGTATCAATAAGTCAGTAGTACCATATGGATATGATATACTAAGGAAATCAGTCAGTAACAGCTGTTGTTTGAGATATTCGCATGGCGGACACACACACACACACACACACACACACACACACACACACACACACACACACACACACACACACACACACACACACACACACACACACACACACACACACACAAACACACACACATTCGCACTCACGCAACGCCCTATATCCGGTTGATCTGAAAACATGCTAAGATCAAGATTGACACATACACACACACACACACACACACACACACACACCACACACACACACCACGCACGCACGCACGCACGCACGCACGCACGCAAGCACGCCACACACACACACACACACACACACACACACACACTCACACACTTTCGTACGCACACACACCCTATGTCCAGTCGATTTGAAAAATGCTAAGGTCAAGTGTATATATATATATCTCTCTCTCTCTTGTCTGTCTGTCTGTCTGTCTGTCTGTCTGTCTCTCACTGTCTCTCTCATTCACTCACTCACTGTCTGACTTACCACTCTTCCCTCCTGTTACTACAAAAACATCACGAGGTCATTGTTGTATCGTACTGATAACCAGACTCAACACTATCCATCCCCCAAATGATTCTGGCCCCGTACTGCGAATATGAGAGAAAGGCCACGACTATTCTCATCCCCTTAGCCCCCAAATCCTAACGATAGGGAAGCACACGAAGAAAGCGGCGCCGTCTTGAGATCAAAGGGTACCGCCTGCCGCACCGTCCTTTGATGCTGGGGGGGGGGGGGGGGCTGACATGGCGGGACGGTCATGGGCAGGCTGGTCTGGCACCTTATGGTCCGTGTCAGGTTTGTCTGTGCTTACCTGTGTGTTTACCTGTGTTTTGCCACGCTCTGGTACCTTCACACCTTGCCTCACCCACTGGGGAATGGTGGAGAACCTTACAGGCCTGTTATTTAGTTTTGCTGTTTGTTTGGGGTTTTGTTTTTTTGTTTGTTTGTTTTTCTTGTTTTACCCTTTTGACTCCCGCATCCTGTCCACCAGCATCGTGCATCGTCAACCATTGTCAAAGCAAAAACGTAACCCTTTTGACTCCCTCACCTTATCCACCAGCTTCCTGCAGGAAGCCGATGAGGGAATCAAAGAGACACTTCAGACCAGAACATTTTATTACTCAAGGATAATAGTTTTAAGTCCTGTTGGACCTGTCTGACAGCCAGTCCGTACTACTCTACACACACAATGTAAGCATATTACAAAAACATATGAACAAGAGAGACAGAGACAGAGAGAGAGAGAGGAGAGAGAGAGGAGGGAGGGAGAGATTTCAGATTTCATCATGATCATCATGTGCCCTGCCACATGGCGTTGGCGATCATGGCTCTCCATATGTATCTATCCCTTGTTGCCGCAAGCACACCCTCCAGCTTTCCTGTCATGACCAGGTGCTCTAATTCCCCTTTCCTCATAAAATGGCCTATAAATGTTGCCTGTCTTTTCCTAATCTTCCTTATCAATGATCTTCTTGTGTCTACCTCCATCAAGACTGTCTTGATTGTTTTCTTTGCTGTCCATGGAACTCTAAACATTCTTCTTAGAAACCACATCTCGGCTGCCTCAATCTTGTTCTGGCTTTGCTTGTTGACTGTCCACTCCTCACAACCGTATAACATTATGGGTTCTGTATAACATTCAAGAAGTTAACTGATAGGCATTTATTACTCAAGGGTGGTAGCATAAGGTCCCATTGGACCTGACTTACAGCCAGTTCTTTTACTCTACACACAATAAAACAGATGAACGACAGAGAGAGAGAGAGAGGGTGTTCACCTTCTGACTTCAGAACACTTTAATTACTCAAGAATAGTAGCATTAGATCACACTGGACCTGACCTGACCTACTCTACAACAATATAAATGCACAAATTGATGAAAAAGAAAGAGAGAGAGAGAGAGAGAGAGTGAGAGTTCAGACCTCAGAACACTTCATTATTCCAGAATAGAAACATTAGATCCATCGGAGCCGTCTTACACCAGTGCTTGGTACTCTACCACACAATATAAGCACATTAATCCTTTGGCTCCTGCACCCTATCCACCAACTGCAAAAAGCTTAATTCTATGATTCCCTCACCCTATCTGGAAGAGTTGCGTTTTTGGTGGGTAGGGTGAGAATCAAAGAGTTTCTGCACTTGGTAGATTGGGTTTTGGAGTCAAAGGGTTAACAAACAGATGAAAGAGAGATGACAAACAGGTGAACAAGAGAGAGAGAGAGAGAAGGAGGGAGGGAGAGAGAGGTGGAGGGAGGGAGAGAGAGGAGGAGGATGGAGAGAGAGGGGGAGGGAGGGAGAGAGAGGGGGAGGGAGGGGGAGGATGGAGAGAGAGGGGTGAAGAGGGAGGGAGAGAGAGGGGGGTGAAGAAACCTGCCCCTGTTTTACATTGTAATAAGATTTGTCGATGATCAGACGAGACTGGTGCTTTGATATCGTTCTTCCTGCCACGTTCTGAGGCACAGCAGGCAAGCAGCAATACGCCCCCCCCCCCCCACACACACACACACAACCACCACCCACACCCCACACCCCCCATCACAAGGTGAAGACCTCATCCCAACCTTTCAGCGCCGTAGAACAACCATCAGGACCACCTTTGTGAAATAGAAGACGACGACCGGAAACCCCTCACCACACGGGCTGGGTTGAGGGAGAGGTGATGGGTCCAATCCGGTGTTGCAGGCAACATATGTTCCTATGCTAGAACTGTTCCCCCGGTAGTTTTTTTTTTATTGTCTGTTTGTTTCGTTTTGTTTTCGACTTTACGAATAGGTCAGCTGTCGGTTCTCTAGTGGGGATCAACACTTTGTCGTGGTCAGGAGGCTTGATGTCGTAATGATCCCTTTAGTTAAGCTGATGGGGGTTACCGGTTGAAAAACTTTGTATGTCTTTTACCTATTATGGTCATGGTGGCATGAAGTCGACTGGACTTTAATAACTAACACTTTATTGAATGCTTGGACTTGCACGGTGTGAGACATAAGCACTATACAGCAGACTCCTTAAAGATCCTCTTCAGAGATGTTCCTCCGAATGCAGTTGTCAAGTTTGTACAAGAGATGCACACATTTCATCTTAATATGATTGTACTTGTGGGACAGATTGTTAAATACATGCTAGACCTGAAAGGATAATCTAGAGCTTGGTTTTTAGCTGTTCTCATTTTTAATAAAACTTGGGAGATGTTTTCGACGTTGTGTTAGCCCTGATGTGGCTTAAGTGGTCGGCTGGGCTACAAGCAGCATGAACCTAAACTTGAACTTGCTGCCTGTAGTGCATTTTATTTCCCTCCCTTGTCCCATCTTGTACATCCTTCCGTGGCCCTAGAGTCGTCTGTGCTTTTTTTTTTTCACAATATAATGATGATGCCTGACGATGGGGATGATAATCATGGTGCTGTGAAGTTCCCTTCTGGAGTGAGACTGTGTGAAAGGGCTATTACTCTACGCTTCCCTACATAATATTATCATATGCCGGTGTCAACCAGGCCTGAGAGATGCAGACACCCACGGTGTTGGTCCATGAACTGGAGCAAACGCCCTCAATGACGCGTCTGTCAAGTGGAGGAGACTCGATTGTGTGGTCCTACTCCTAGTCTTTCCAGTTATCCCCAAAGCCGGTTCAGCGCTTAGATTTGATTTTATCAAGATTTTGCGCTATATAAATATTGTAATTATTATTATTATTATTATTAGTTCTGGGAAGGAAGCAGTTCAATCTAAAAAAAATCCTGCCATGATTTTTGTAGAACTGTGAGTTGTCTGAGCGCGGTGAATCCCTCTTGAAATAACTCCAATAACTCCAATATTTTTGATGGAGTTTAGAGTTTATTTGTTCAAGAGAGATTCATCACATTCGGACAATTCCGTATGTGCTCCACCCAAATCTACCAAGAATTATCTGGCAGACTCCTTAAGCCTGCGCAAAACCCTATGGTAAGGTCTTGAAATTGGGGAGGAGAGGGGGGGGGGACTTTTGAAACATTCAGCTGTCACCACCATAATGATGAAAACATTAAGATGGGCAGCGAACAGGCCAGTCTTTAATGTTGCAGGCTGGGGTTGAACTCGAGATATTAGATCTTGAGTCCACGGCTCTGTTGAAAGAACCAAGCAGCCCGCGTTTGATGAGGACAGCTTGCCTTACAAAGTTGTCCACCACGAAATCAGGCACCTGTTGCTAAACAGCAAGAAGACTGAAGTCATGATAATCAGTTGAAAACATGAAACCCCCTCATGCAAAATAACTACAAATGGCGCAACCTTGAGACAGGTTGATAAGTTTCAATATCTGGGAACGATCGTCTCACCAGACGGCAGATGCACATCGGAAATAGCCTGCAGAATTGGCCAAGCCAAAACAGCATTCAAGAAGATGAAAAGCATTCTTACCAACAGATGTCTGTCAATTAACATCAGGAAGAGATAATGTTATACGGTTGTGAGGCGTGGACAGTCAACAAGCAAAGCCAGAACAAGATTGAGGCAGTCGAGATGTGGTTTCTAAGAAGAATGTTGATAGTTCCATGGACAGCAAAGAAAACAAACGAGACAGTCTTGATAGAGACACAAGAAGATCATTGATAAGGAAGATTAGAAAAAGACAGGCAACATTTATAGGCCATTTTTATGAGGAAAGAGGAATTAGAGCACCTGGTCACAACAGGAAAAGTGGAGGGAAAGAGAGCACCACGTAGACCCAGGGAAAAAATATTGGACGGACTTGTAGGGTGGCTGAGGACAGAGAGGATGGAAGATGTGCTTGCGGCAACAAGGATAGATGCATATGGGGGGCCATGATCGCCAACGCCATGAGGCAGGGCACTTGATGATGATGCTTTGACAACCACACGAAACAGAACGACGCAGATTTTGTCCGGGGGTCCTTTCTGACATGGGTTAAGAGCAAGAGGAGGGAGGAGGGTATGGAGAGCGTGAGGTCCACAAGAAAATGAAAGGAACAGGGACTTCAAAGAACCAGAGACGACAGAGGTCACAGGCGGTGGTTTCGGTCCGTCTGATCTCAGTGGAGGGCAGATTGTTGGGGATGGGAGAGGTAAGGGGAGGGGTGAAGACGTGGGTGGGGTGGGTGGGAGATAGAAGGGTAGGTGGTGAGGGGTAGAAGATTGGATGAAGCCAGGAGAAAGGGGGTAAAGCTTTGGGTGATGCGAACGGAGGGGGGTTAGAGAGAGATAGAGAGAGAGAGAGAGAGAGAGAGAGGAAAACGTCTTCATAACACGTTATTACACAAAGACCTGTCTTAGAACTATTTCTTGCTACTTTAGACAGAGCTGAACAGACAGACAGAGAGACAGACAGAGAGAGAGTTTCACAACAAAACTTCGAAACTCTTTATTCCTCGCAAGCCGTGTCATTAGGCCCCACCAGACCTGTCTTACATCTAGTCAAAACTAATCTAGATAGACCTAGACAGACTGACTGTAGCAGAGAAAGACGGGGGAAGGGGGACATTTTTTGGATTTATTCTTTATTTTCCAACAGAAAAGACATCGACACGATGCAAACAGTGTTTGGTCAGTTGTCCATGTCTGCTGTTGCTAAGGTGTACTTGATGGTGCTGAAATAAAACAAACGTAAAAGTAAGAAGGACCCAGAAAAACATGAAAATAGAATCAGAATGCGTTGTCTTGTCTTGTTGTATCAAATACGCATTCTGATTCTATTTTCGTGTTTTTCTGGTTCCTGTTTGCTTGAATGCGGGCAGTCACACTTGTTTTGGATGAACGTAAAAGTAATAAAAAGAATAAGAACAGAGAGGGGGGGGGGGGGAGAGATGCAGGTGGAGAGTTGTCAGGATTGGAGATCAAGGGAATACGTGGTATGTTATTGAGGACGAAACAGAAAACCGCAGAAGCCTGCCGCTAGATGGCTGTGGCACTTCTGATTTCTGGAGGGGCAGATTGAAGTCGTGATCGCGATCCTCCCGGTCGCCTCTCCCCCCAGACCCCTCCGTCCTCCCTCTCCCCCCCCCCCCCCGTCCTGCGGTGCCATCTTGTTAACCGCTTGTACCTGTCTTGGCTTTGGGGGATAAGTTGTTGGGAAAGGGGGAGGAGGAGGGGAGAAGAAAGAGGGAGAGGGTGACTTGACCAAAGAAATAAGTTTGTCTCTTTGATCCAAACCTTTCACTATTTGATGCCCCGTTCTGGGCTGTGTTTTCATCCCTGGTACTGAAGTTTAAAGGAACTTTGATCATCATCATCATCATCATCATCATCACGGTCGTGGCATCAGCGCCACCTGTGTACCTGATTCCCCTCCAACATCTGTGTGGGAGCTTGGGAGGGGAGGGGGGAGCGGAAGTAAACAAAGATACTCATCAAAGCGTGCGTGAACATAATCTCGCAAAAATCTATGCAACAAGTTTCTTTATGTTCATGGAAAGAACCCCCGAAAATAGATGGCGTATGTAAGAAGAATCTGTTCATTAACGTCACCAAAGGGAATAGCTTGTCCAAGACGTCTTTGCCCTAACTAACCAGCTAAATGAATAATCATATAAATAAATAAGATAAATAACTCGATAGCAAGCAGTTATCTATTCGAGCAAATCCAGAGGTTATATCATCACCATAAATAGTTTATTGTCAGATTTACATAACTGTTGTACTGATGTAGTCGAAATTACACAACTCAGCTTTGAGATAGTTGAGATAATCGCGTCGAATATGTTTACATTTGTTGAAACGCAGCTTGAAAATCATTAAAGCTACCGTAGGGCCTACTATGTATAGATCTTTAAAAATGCGTTTACGTTTCTTAAGATTTCTTTACATTTTAAAAAAAATTGTTATGAAAGGTTATGAAATGCTAAATAATTGTTATATGTTGTTATTTGAGACTGTTATTTCATTATTCTAAATTATCATGTGTAACTGTTCCCCTTCTTAACTTCAAACTACCCCCTCCCGTTTTTTTTCTTCTAAAATCACTACTGTTAACAGACATTAAATAAAAGATTTGTTTCTGTTCCATTCTTAAAATGTGAACGATCGAATCAGCTATTGGAAAATGAGAGTTTATTGATCTGTTAAAAGACGCGACAGATTAGAAAAAGAGGGCAACCTTTATAGGCCATTTTATGAGGAAAGGAAAATTGGAGCACCTGGTTACAACAGGAAAGCTGGAAGGAAAGAGAACACCAGGTAGACCCAGAGAGAAAATATTGGACGACTTGTAGGGTGGCTGAGGACAGAGAGGGTGGAAGATGGTGCTTGCAGCAACAAGAGATAAATACATATGGAGGGCCATGATCGCCAACGCCATGTGGCAGGACACTTGATGATGATAAAAGACACGTCAATCCATACATTTATGAGCATACTATAAGCATAGTATGTGTAAAATTCTGAGCTTCATTTTCTACGCCATCTGAATGCCCACAAAATCTGGGGACAAGTTTTTTCAGTGCTGTGATGACGATAACGATGGGGACGATAATCATGATGCTGTGGAGTTTTATCTACGATTAAGACATGTGTGGAAAGGCTGTACGCTTCCTTTAATAAATCTGGCGTCAATCAGGCTTGGGAGATACAGACACCTGCTGTGTTAATCAAGAGAGTTGAGCACACCCTCAGTGACACATCCATTGCTAATCAGGAGAGTTGAGCACACCCTCAGTGACACATCCATTGTTAATCAGGAGAGTTGAGCACACCCTCAGTGACACATCCATTGTTAATCAGGAGAGTTGAGCACACCCTCAGTGACACATCCATTGTTAATCAGGAGAGTTGAGCACACCCTCAGTGACACATCCATTGTTAATCAGGAGAGTTGAGCACACCCTCAGTGACACATCCATTGTTAATCAGGAGAGTTGAGTACACCCTCAGTAACACATCCATGAAGTTGATGAGAATCGACTGTGTGGTCACAATCTTCCCAATGAGCCCCATAGCACGCTCAACTCCGGGAAGGAGCCGATTGGGGCTGAAAAATCCCACTAATGATTTTGACAGAACTGAGAGGAATCGAATCCTGAACTTTCCAATCGTTATCCAAAACAAGTGTGACTGCCCGCGTTCAAGCAAACAGGAACCAGAAAAAAAAACACGAAAAAAGCATAAGAACGCATGTTTAATACAACAAGACAAGACAGGCGCAATTTTTCGGCCAACTGGCCTTTGTCAAGCGTAAGATCACAAACAAACAAATACTGTATACAAATATTAGGAGAAAAAGACTGAAACTTCCCTGCTGCTCCATCCAGTGTGAGAAAAGGAATACATTTTTACATATTGTGAAGCAACTGAATTTATTAAATAAAACGACAAAAAATATATCAATTACATGTTTAAAGAAAACAACAATCACACTGGACGGAGCAGCAGGGAAGTTTCATACATACGTACGTGCGTACAGACATACATACATACATACGTACGTACATGTGCATACATACATGCATGCACACATGCATACATACATACATACATACATACATACATACATACATACATACATACATACATACATACATACATACATAACAAAACATAACATAACATACATACATATACGCACACATCATGATGTTTGTATATTCTAAGCATATACTACGAAAACTGTGATCATAACACATCTCGTAAACGATCGTGCATTAAATAGGATGTTTGACTTTTTAATTGCACAAACATTCGAGTGAACTCACACACACACACACACACACACACACACACACACACACACATCTAATAGATTCTATCACATTATGTGGATAGACATTAAATGAAATTGAAAACACACATACACATAATTATTCTCTGTCTCTGTCTCTCTCTGTCTCTCTCTCTCTGTCTCTCTCTCTCTGTCTCTCTCTCTCTGTCTCTCTCTAAAGGACCGCAATTTTAAAGCTGCATTTCTCCCTAAGAACAAAAAATCAATTGATAGATAAAAAAAATCACGATGCTTGATATTTTCGATACTGCTATGACTAATACACTTACCAGGGTTTTGACAAAACAGCTCTGCTGCCTCACAGCAGTATGTGCCTGTCCATGGAGATCTGAAGAGTTAATTGAGTGGTCCATCCCTGATCACCTGCAGACTCTGCAGGGTGCATAGTACCACCACACCACAGCTGCAGACCTAGGCATCAAGGCATAAAAGCCGGGCATGCACCATCTGGCAACCTTCAGCCCCCCACCCCCTACCCCCATCCCTCCAAACCATCACGATCAATTCACCCACCAGCACTTGTCTTAATTAAGCACATCCTTTTGATGACTTTTTTTCAGGCGTTTGTTTTAAGAAACTCTATGTTTTGACGCAGTGTTTTGAAGGCTGCAGATCCCTATTTGGGACTCTTTCAGTATAAATAGTATCCTCTCCCTACACCTTCTGGAAATTATGATATATAATTTTTTTTCTGTCACTCTCATCGTTTCTGCCTTGCTGTCTGTCGTCTCTTACTATCATTTCCTGCCGTCTGGTCCGTCCACATGTATGTTTTTCATAAAGCTTTGCATACCTTCTATCTGTTAGGATTGATAATAGGGTAGATATATAGTACACTATTATTAGCTGCCGTTTTAGCTCTAAGGAAATATAAATTTCGTAATTGCAATTTCAGGTACTATAGTGAGACCAAAAACAAGATTGAGGCAGCCAAAATGTGGTTTCTAAGAAGAATGTTGAGAGTTCCATGGACAGCAAAGAAAACAAACAATACAATCTTGAAGGAGGCAGACACAAGAAGATTATCAATAATGGAGACTACGAAAAGACGAGCAACATTTATAGGACATTTTATGAGGAAAGAGAAATTAAAGCCCCTGGTTACAACAGGAAAGCTTGAGGGAAAGAGAACACCAGGTAGACCAAGGGAGAAAATATTGGACGGACTTTCAGGGTGGCTGAGGACAGAGAGGGTGGGAGATGTATTTGCAGCGACAGGGGATAGATTTGTGTGGAGGGCCATAATCGCCAACGCCACACGGCAGGGCGCATGATGATGATGATGATGTTTTGATGCAGTGTTTTCGACGCTGCAGATCCCCATTTAGGACTCTTTCAGTATAAATAGTATCCCCCTACCTTCTGGAAATACTGTAATGTGAATTTTTTCCCTGTCACTGTCTTTGTTCCTGCCTTGCTCCTTTGTTGTCTGTCGTGTCTTCCTTTCTTATTCTGCCTTGCTAGTCCATTCACTTTTGTTTTTCCATAAAGTCTTAATACTTTCTGTCTGTTAGGATTGATGATTCGATATATATATATGTGATAGGTCGCGTGGTTAAGGGGGGGGGTTGTGGGTGGTGATGATATTTTTGATGGTCCTTTGACTCCAGAGCAGAAAGGGAAGTCTCTCAATCAAAAGACAAGTCCTCGTTTTGCTACTTGACTCTTTATTATTGAGAAAAGAAGACGAGGAAGGAGACAGGGAAGAAGGAAGAAGGAAGACGTGTAAGGAAGACAGTGCCTGTAAGACACAAAATAGGTTTCATAAATACAATGACAAAGTAGGCTACACATTTTGTGAAATACCAATGTCAATGTACAAGAGTGAACCACTACATTCTAACAGAAGATGTCTACATTTACAAACAAAAGCACTAACATTTGTAAACATGCAACAAATAATTGATAACAAAATGTTGTGTAAAGAACTACTACATTATACCAAAATATGTGGTGTCGATATTTACATTCTAAAGCACTAGCACTTGTAAACATGGAACAATTAATTGATGACAAAACATTGAGTAACCCTTTGATAAGTTGAGGGTAAACTACCATACTGCTTGTTCGATAGCCTTAGCATAGAGTAGACTTTCAATAATGTACTGGCAAAATAATGCACAGTCATATTAAGCTGTTCGGCCGCCATGGGCTGAGTTAGTTGTAACATAACATCTGAGTGGTCAGCTATTGGACAGTTAATATTCTGTAGTGATGACAGACATAGTATTTGACTATGTGAACTGTCATCACAAACATTGGGTCTACCTTATCGAATAGCAGTCAACACACTTGAGTCATCCATTAAATATTTGCTCCATGTAGTTATGTGTAATTCTATGTCTAGTGCTAGAGATAGTGATGACAAAATAGCATAGCAAGCATATTACTAGTTAAGCTATGTCATCAAAGCAACATTCTACATTAATAATGATTAGCAGTGGTGCTGAGCAGACAAGGGATACAACAATTGGATCAATTCACTGAGCACATGTTTCATCAACTACCATTATGTACACACATACAACATTATCAAGTATAAAATAGTGCACAATAATGCATTGCATCCTGGTAGCTTTCAGACAGTTAATATTCAGTGGTGATGACATAGTAGGCCTATTTGACAATGAGAACTATGTCATCACAAACAGCACCTAATCAAGTAGCAGTCAGCAGTGTTGAGAGAACACACTTGAGTAATCTATTACCCATTATCTCTATGTGATTAAGTATAATTCTAGATCAAGTGCTAGAGACAATGATAACAAAATAGTATAGCATATTACTATTAAACCATATCATCAAAACAACACTCTATAGGCCTACATGATTATCAGTGGTGCTGATCAGATAAGGGATACACCAAACAGATCAATTAGCTGAGCACGTGTTTCATCAGTCATCATGTCAGTATGTGAATACAACCTTGTCAAGTATAAAATACTCTTCCTCTGCACAACAATGCCTTGTATCTTGGCTTTTGGCAGAATATGGTTGTCAATAGTCCTACAATAGCCACATGAAAATAGGGGCTAAATCTATAGTGGTTATTACATTTAAATCTCAGTTCCATCTTCACAATGGTGGCCGCCACGCTAAGTGCTACAGATCTTGTGAGATAGCACATCGTTTAGATCAAAACATACTTTCTCGCTGTGCGAATTCTGCAAATCTAGCGCGGTACTCAATAGACTCGAGCTAGAATCTAAAGAAATAAGAGACACTAAAGTCTAAGCTTACTGCAAATGACAAATTATAATAAAGTGATAAAAATCCAGAACTTACTACAGTAATGCCGTGAAGATGATCACCTGCTGTGAGATCAAGAGTGGTGGCAGGAAAGGGCACCTCTGGTAATACTGAGAGTGGCGGTGGAAAAGCACACGCTATGATGCGCCTTGTTAATTTGTACTCTGGGAACAGAGCATGATGGTCATATTTTCAAATCTCAAACCTTTCAGATGGCAAGGTCTGATTGGTTGTTCTCACCAAATTAATCAATCAACCAGATGCCAAGGTCTGATTGGTTGTTCTCACCTAATTAATAAGTCAACACTTAGTGTGTAGTTTTAACGCAGCGCGTCAGTACACACAAGTGAAACGCTGGTCATTGTCCGGCAGTTTCACGAGTGGGTATGTGCTCGCTATCGAGCCACAAATACCTAAGGCGGTTGAGACAGACGCGCCCTGCGGTCATTGTCTGAGTGTTCCCGCCGGCAATTACACGGCGATTGTTCTATAATGCTACAGTAAAGGCAGCATAAATTAGTGACGGCCCCCTCTACGTTCTGTAAAACTACAACATAATACTGACTGGAGATGACGACAAAATCTTGTCATAGGCCTGCTTTAGAGTACATGTACACATTGTAGATCTGCTAATTGTTTAGCAGTGTGTTATCTACAATATATATGTGTCATGTACTGGTTAGATCTTTGGAATGATTAATGCATAGCTATGGATAGGCAGAGGCTGTGAAATACCAGTATAATTAGGCCAAGAGAATGCAAGGCGTTTTTTAGCTAGGCAAGCACGCTACACGGCGTTGCCTTTGAGCGTTGTAGGTAAATGGGGAAAGATCGTAACAGAGCAAGGCACTCTGTTACATATATATATGTATATATATATACATATACATATATTAACTGCCCTTTTAGCTCTAAGGAAATGTAAACTTCGTGGTTGCAATCTTTAGGTACTATAGGCCAGTTTTTGTGTAGTTAGTTTCGCTTATGCGTTCGTATTTAAGTATTTCTGTCCCTCATGTTGATAAATTGGGCGGAATGGTCGACGCCAGGCACATATCCTTAGTTTATTTTGCGTGAATGCAATGTGTCATCCCCCCCCCCCCCCCCCCAGTTATCGATATGTTCAAGGTGTGTGAGTTTTGTTTGAAATATAGACTAGGTAAAACATAGTCTAGGTAGGGCCTCAGGACCTGGCCAGCTCATAAGACATGTGCCACGGTCACCATATACGTGGCACCTGTGACATTCGTGCATATGGAATTCGTAACGAGCACGGAGACATCATCATGAGAAACTCAAACTGAAACTGTTTGAAATGGTTATATTCCTGATATGGCTCTGAACAATTGGCTGGGCTTTAAACACATATAAAAAGAAGAATGCGGCAGAATGGTGACAAGAGTGATGGCTACTGAACATAAACTTGTAGCGACAGGGATTGGTTTGATGTTCTGTTTGAGAACAATATTGTATTCAGTGCTGAAAACAATCACAGTCACCTATTAGAACACTATTGTATTCAGTGCTGAAAGCAACCAGTCACCTATTAGAACAATATTATATACTGTGCCGAAAACAGTCACAGTCATCTATTAGAACAATATTGTATTCTGTGCTGAAAACAGTCACAGTCACCTGTTAGAACACTATTATATACTGTGCTGAAAACAGTCACAGTCACCTGTTAGAACACTATTATATACTGTGCTGAAAACAGTCACAGTCACCTGTTAGAACACTATTATATACTGTGCTGAAAACAGTCACAGTCACCTGTTAGAACACTATTATATACTGTGCTGAAAACAGTCACAGTCACCTGTTAGACGATAGAGAGTGTGTCCCTCCCCCCCCCGCCCCCCCCCCCATTTTTCTTCATCATGCAATAATTCACCCACAAGAATGAATTGAAATGAACAGCTTCGTGGCGAATTGAAACAGGCTGGCCCAGTGTCTCCACAACATTAACAACCAAATTAGCCGATACCACCAGGTGTCATACTGACTGTTTTTCTTGCACATCACGGTATATTAGAAGGTGCTACACCCTGTGGGGATGCCAGAGGCTCTCTCAGTATAGACAGTATCCCCACCTTCTGGAAATTCTGTGTATACGCACGTAGAATATCAAATGTGCACGTTAAAGATCCTGTAAGTCATGTCGGTGTCCAGTGGCTCATGGAAGCATGAAAACATCCAGATAACCCCCTTCAGAAATCCAGACTGTGCAAAAGGTATTGAATTGTGGTCAACCTTGCCTGTCAGTGGCTGGCCTGTCATTATCATCATCATCATCATCATCATCATCATCATGTGCCCTGCCGCATCATGGCTCTCCATGTGTATCTATCCCTTCTTGCCACAAGCACATATTCCACCCTCTCTGTCCTCAGCCACCCTGCAAGTCCGTCCGATATTTTCTCCTTGGGTCCATCTAGTGTTCTCTTTCCCTCGGGCTTTCCTGTCATGACCAGGTGCACTAATTCTGCACATCGCATTTCCTTAGAGCCACATGCGCACATAATACGTTTGCCCAGTTACAAATCCTAAGAGAAAGTATGCAAAGCTTTATAGCTAATAACTTCTACCGTTGGAAAACAAAGTATTATCGTCAGGTCTGTTTCGCCATCACTATTGTTTCAGCAAGAATGCAGTCTCCTCCAAAAACAAAGACAAGATTAGCACGGCACCTTTTCTGTCTGTATTTCTGTCTGTCCATTAGGGTTATTGCTACAAGAATGCAATGCAAGACACCTTTTCATTCTCTATTTCTGTCTGGTCATCAGGGTTATGGCTACAAGAATGCAATACAAGGCACTTTTCTTTTCTGTCTGGCCATCATGGTTATGGCTACAAAAATGAAAGGCACCTTTTCATTCTCTATTTCTGTTTGGCCATCATGGTTATGGCTACAAAAATGAAAGGCACCTTTTCTTTCTCTATTTCTGTCTGGCCATCGTGGTTATGGCTACAAGAATACAATACAAGACACCTTTTCTGTCTGGCCATCGTGGTTATGGCTACAAGAATACAATATAAGACACCTTTTCTGTCTGGCCATCAGAGTTACGGCTACAAGAATGCAAGGCACCTTTTCATTCCCTATTTCTGTCTGGCCATCATGGTTATGGCTACAAGAATGCAATCACCCCAAAAACAACACAAGATGGGCAGGACATAACCTTGCCTTTTAACTCCCGTTAATTATTGCTTGATTGTGTTCCTGACAGAGAGCTCACGGTTGGTTAGCGCCTTTGATATCGGTGGCTAGTACTAATCTCTCCACAGCGGAGCTTACCGTGAGAGACTGGCTCTAAGTAACAAGTCTGGAACGTAGTTTACAGCATCAAAGGCACGGGCGGGCGGCCGGCGTTGTTTTAAGTAAATTGCGTTATGCCCGCCCCAAGTCCTGAAAAGAGTTCCGACAACTTGGCAACGTCGTGAGCCTCTCTGGTGTTACGCTTTTAAGGAAGGAATGTTAATTCTGGAAGCGAAACCAGTCTTTTGGCAGGTTCTCCTTCCTTCCCTCCTCCCCTAAGTCATACTTAGCACACAGTGTCTGTGAAACTAGCTGTCTGTCGGTCTGTCTGTTTACCTGGCTGTGTACCCATGTATATATTCATCTGTCTGCCTGCCTGCCTGCCTGCCTGCCTGTCTGTCTGTCTGTCTGTCTGTCTGTCTGTCTGTCTGTCTATCTGTCTGTCTGTCTGCTTGTGTCTTACTTGCTGCCCACCCCATGGGAATGTCAGGGGCTCCTTTTGTTTAAATAGCATCCCCACCTTTTGGAAACTATGTGCTACAAATTTCTTTTCTGTCACTCTCTTTGTTTCTACCTTGTTCTTTTGCTTCCTGTCATATTTTCCTATTATTTTCTTCCTTGCTGGTTCATTAACCTGTATGTGTTCTACTAAGCCTTGTATGTTTTCCATTAGAATTGACAATTGGGTACACGTATTATGTGCATTGTTGGCTCTAAGGAAATGTGATGTCCAGAAGCAATTCTGGGTAATTTAGGCCTGTTTCTATACATGTTTTAGTGTCCTTAGTTATGTTTAAATCCATGTATTCAGGCTCAAATTCTGGAGCATATGCTCGGATTTTGTGCTGGAATCCTATACCGACTACACCAGAACAACAATTATGTTAAGATGGCAAGTAACAAGGCCAGTTTGAATGTAGCACACCCCGTGGTTTAAACCCACCACCATTAACGTGTAAAACCAATGGTCAGCCAACTGAGATATTGATACTTGCACATCCCCTCAGGGAGATTTCCTTTGTGTTCACTTTCTCCCACCCACGCACCCACTTATTTTCTACGCTACCTTAATGACCGCAGAAGCTGGCACAGTTTTTGTAATGCAATGCCGGAATCCTATACCGACAAAGAGAAATTAGAGCACCTGGTCACAACAGGAAAGCTGGAGGGAAAGAGAACACCAGGTAGACCCGGGTAGAAAATATTGGATGGACATGCAGGGTGGTTGAGGACAGATAGGGTGGGAGATGTACTTGCAGTGACAAAGGATAGATTAATATGGAGGACCATGATTGCCAACGCCATGCGTCAGAGCACATTATGATGATGATGAATGCTAATAACAATGAGGATGATATCCATGACGCTGTGAAGTTCCATTTGGGATTGGGACTACGTGACAGGGCTGTACTCTACGCTTACTATCATAATATATACTGGTGTCAACCAGGCCTGAGAGAAAAAGACGTGTTGGGTCAGAAGATTTGAGCAACACCCTCAATAACACATCCGTGAAGTGGACGAGACTCAACTGTATGGTCCCAGTCTTCCATACGAGCCCATATCACGCTCAATTCTAGTTAAGAGCTGGTTGGAATCTGAAAAATCCCACAATGAGTTTTTGAAGAGAATGATGGGGATTCGAATCCACAACCTTCCAGTCGATAGCCCTTTGCGCTAACCACTATACCAGGACGACTGGTACAGATGCTGAAGTTTGGAGGACAAGGTGTCAAGGTCCAAGCCACAGAGACTCCCCCCAAGAAACAACAACAACAACAACAAACAAACAAACAAAAAAACAAAATCCAAATATCAGTTTTTGAGGAAATTTGAATTCATTTTCTCAAGATGACGTCTCCGCGCTCGGAATGAATTCCATATGTACTAACGTCACAGGTACCACGTGATGGAGAAAATCCAGAATGATCACGGCACAAACCTTAAGCCTGCACATAAACCCACGAGCTGGCCAGGTCCTGAGGTCCTGCCTAGTTAGTTCCATAGTCCTGGGGTCGTAGGGGAGTGAGGTGACAGAGACCTCAACTTTTCCCGGGGCCTGCACCACGAGGGCAGCCCCTATCCCCTTTCCCTAGATTCAAATTCATATTCGTATTCACTTTCTTTTTTAACCAAGACCTCAGAAAGGCAAGAAGGCTTATCAGTCTTCAAGGGGTGGGACCTGGGAAATTAACCTATCTCTCCAATGTTTTATACCAAGGCAGCTGGGCAATGCCCTGCTCTTCACGATTTTCAATTGCTGTGGGATCTTAAGCGTGCGCAGCCAGAAGGCACATGGGTCCGACTCGTTTTTCGTCCCCTTCCGAAGGACTGGACGTTCAGTTCGATTTTCCGGTCAAACTGAGGGGAAAAGTCGAGGCCTCTACAGGGAGCGAACACTGGATCCTCGGTATAGTTTTTGGTAGGCGAACGTGTGAACCATTCTGTCACTCTTCTCCCTTGAAGAAAGCGTATGAACATCACTTTTTCAGTAACTCTTGACAATATCTTAATTATGTTGTCACTGTTGTGACATCTCTGCCACTGTCCTCACTTCACTTCAAGTTTTATGTCATCTGATGCTTCTCCAAGGTCACAGTGATCTAAAGAAGTACAAAACTTTGGGATTTTCTCTTATAACTCTTCTCTTAATCCTTTGACTCTCGCACCAACTGCAAAAACTTAACACTTTAATTCCCTCGCTCTATCTTCGCAGGATGCTGGTGGATGGGGTGATGGAATCAAAAGGGTTAAGTTTTTGCTTTGCTAATATTGTTTTCAATGCAGGATGCTGGTAGACAGGATGCAGGAGTCAAAGGGTTAAGTCTGTTTTCAGTTGCTCCCATTATCCTTGCTTCACGTCCAATTTTGTGTCACCTGATGCTTCTGCAAGGTCATGGTGACCTTGAAAATTAGAAAACGCGGGATTTTTCTGTCTCGGATTGTCTTGAAAGGTTGTTTTGTTTTGTTTTGTTTTGTTTTGTTTTAAGCTGTACAGTAATAATCATGGGGCAAAAATCCAGCGAAATCTGACTCCCGATCTCCTGGATTATCATTCTCCAGCGCGCGCCAAGGGTCGCTGCCATCCCCTCCTGCCTCCTCTTCCTTCTGCCTGCATGCTGCCCGCCAATCCTCACCACTGTTTAACCCTTTCATTTCCACATCCTATCCACCAGCTGCAAAAACGTCACCCTTCCACATTCTCACCCTATCCACCTCCCCCTGTGGGGATGCTGGGAGCTCTTTAAGTATAAATAGTGTCCCCACCTTCTGGAAATTCTGTGCTAGAAATTTCCTCTTTTCTGTCACTCTCTGTATTTCTGCCTTGTTCCTTTTGCTTTCTGTCATCTCTTCCTATCATTTTCTGCCTTGCTGGTCCATTCACCTGTATGTGTTCGATAAAGTCTTACATGCTTTGTCTTAAGATTGATAATTGGGTACATGTGTTAAAGGCGTTTTTGACTCTAGGGAAGCAATTCCAGGAAGTTTAGGCTTGTTTTTATACATTATGTTTTAGTGTCCTTAGTTATGATTTAAATTTCTATTTAGGTGGGGTTTTGTTGTTGTTGTTGTTGTTTTATCCCCTATGTGATGAATTTGAATGCATTGATGTGTGTGCTTGATTTTTTTTCTTTCGTCTGTTAAAGTATTGTATATATTTTGATGTGGCTCTGCGCAGTCGGCTGGGCTTTGAACAGAAAGACCAGAACAGAACACTATCCACCAGCTTCCTGCAAGAAGCGTGGTGGATAGGGTGAGAGAATGTCTCAGGAAGCTGGTAGATAGGGTGAGGGGCGGAGGGGTGGAGGTTTTGCAGGAAGCTGGTGGACAGGGTGAGGAAATGGAAGGGTGAAGTTTTTGCAGGAAGCTGATGGATAGGGTGAGGGACTGAAGGGTGAAGTTTATTGCTTGGTTGTCATGGCTGACAATGCGGAGAAACTGGGGGATAGGGTACGGGAGTCGGAGGGTTAACCTTTTGACTCCTGCACCCTGTTCACCAACTGCAAAAACGTAACCCTTTGACTCTCTCACCCTATTCTCCAGCTTCCTGCAGCTGGTGGAAAGGGTGAGGGAGTCAAAGGGTTTAAGTTTTTGCTTTGCTAGCAAGGTTGGCAATGCAGGAAGATGGTGGACGGGGTACGGGGAGTCAAAGGGTTAAACCCAAGTGTTACGCCACCACTGCGGACCTGGAACCACCTCGGCACGGTAAACAGTCTCCTTCACGGCAACATTAATTAATTAGCGGTTCGACACGTTGGTAAGCGGGAAGCTAAGTGGGCTGGTGCCGATGGTGTTTCACGGCTCGCCTCACCCTGACGCCAAAAACCCGCGGAAACATGTTATTCCAAGACAAGACAGTCCGTTAGCCAAGGTGTGTGTGTGTGTGTGTCTGTATGTGTATAGGGGGGGGGGGGGGGTCAGGTCAGAGCCTCTTCCAGCCTGTTCACTGCTACCTCCACATGGTGGGAGTTGAAGGGAGAGAAGCGTGGCTTCAGCACAGGTTGCACGCTCCATTACCTCCTTTCCTTGCCCCTGTGGCGGCGCTCGTGGCTAGTGTTGGCACGTGCAGGTACGGTGAACGAAGCAACATGTTGGTGCTCAGTTTGCTGATTACCGGGTCGACTCGGTGCTTTGCGCGATGACGCCATCTTTGATCTCTGTGACTTTTACGTCAACAACAGTTCAGTTCATATTGCTTATAGCCCAGCCGACTACTAGAGCCATATCAGGGGCTAACACCACGTAAAAAAACAACAACACCCTACTGCAGCCATATCAGGGGCTAACACCACGTCAAAAAACGAACCAGGAAGCAAACTCAGCTAACTAACTAACCAACCACCAAACGAATAAACCAACCAGCAAAGAAACTAACCAACAAATAATAATAATAATAATAAATCACATTTATATAGCGCTATTCTCCCACACATAGGTAAGGACTCACCGCGCTTTATATTAAGTAGTTCATACACACACAAACCCAAGGGATAGATTCGTATGGAGGGCCATGATAGCCAACGCCATGCGGCAGGGCACATGATGATGTTGATGATGATGATGGTGATGGTGATGATGCAATGATGTTGATGATGGTGATGGTGATGATGCAATTCTTTATTCCTTACACAGATCTGAAAGCCAAAATACAAAGTCAAAGTACAAACTTTAGTGACAAATCTCTGGCAGGAGGACTAGAACAACCAGACTGACAAAAAGTCTTCCATCTGTTCTACTGGAAACTGTAGGAAAGAGACAGTGTTAGTACGTTGCACACGGGTCACACACAAGTCAACAAGAAGCACCACAAGGGTGCGGATGGGACCCGGAGCACCAATGCCTCCCCACTCTCCGGACACTCACCTCCCACGCTCCCGACACCACTCGATAGTCATTTCTTCAAGCAAACAGTTGGTGCCCGTGCGTTGCATGACTCACTCGGACCCAGTCATCAGTCACTTTGTTCACAAACTGATGGCAAGGTGGGGAGATGACAAACCCCGGGACATAGCCACACAACGTGCACCAACCAGGTCCAGCCCAGCCTCCAGACCAAGAGAGAATGGAAGACCCCCCCCTCTCTCTCTCTCTCTCTCTCTCTCTCGCCCCACTCTGGTCAGAAATTTATTCAAAATCAGAAGTCATGGTGCTTTTTCAGTTTGTTTTTTAAAGTTGTGAGTAAGCATAGCTTCCGCCTGCTAGTTGTCGAGACTACAGTAGGGGGAAAGGTGCTGACAGCTGTGCGGGCTGGTGGCGAGGCGGGCTGCCCGAAAGAGAGATGAAGATCAGAGTGGGGCAGAATCAGAAATTTCTGGCAGATGATCTTGAGGTTGGTTTTTAAATGTTGTCTTTTTATTTCATATTCATTTCTTTTCTTGTCACAGTGGATTTACCATGTGAAACTCGGACTGCTCTTTCCTTTGAGAGCGCGTCGCCACAGTACAGTTCCACCTTTTTTTTTACCAAGATTTCAGAAAGGTAAGAACGCTAATTGGTCTTCAAGGCGAGGGATTTGGGAAGAAACCCATCTCTTCAGTGTTTTATACCAGGGCAGCCAGGCGAATGCCCCTGCTCTTCACAATTTTCGACTGTCGTGGATCTTTAGCGTGGGCAAGGTAGAAAGAAGGCAAACGGGTCCGACTCGTTTTTCATCCTCTTCCGAAGGAATGGACCTTCAGCTTGATTTTGCAGTCAAACTAAGAGGAAAAGTCGAGACCTCAACAACAAACTCCTTGAACATGATAGTGGTGCCCATCTCCTCTCCCTCCGTAATACCTTCCCCAACCCCGAACAGGATCAGGTGTCCATTTACAGCTGGGTGAACTGAAGGCTTTATGAACAAAGGCATGATGAGCAGACAGACAGGTTAATCAGCAAGCCAGCCAGCCAGCCAGCCAGACAAGACAAGCAAATAGAACAGACAAACAAGACAGACAAATAGAGAGGACAGAGCAGACCGACAGGACAATCAGAGACAACAGACAAACAGGTTAAACAGCTAGCCAGCCAAGACAAACAGGACAGACAGACAGACAGACAGCCAGGCAAACGAAAAGGACAAACAACAGACGGAAGGGAGGCATTAAAAACGGCCGTTAAATTACGTCATTCATTTGTCCATCCATCCATCCATCAATCCATCCATCCAGGCAGGCAGATCTTCTAGACTAAGTGCTTTGCTCTGAGTCATTGCCTTTTTATGGTCATTAAACCTTCCCTCCCCCCCCCCACACTCTCCATCAACGTCCATGGGTGAGTAATTAGCCAACGGGCCTTCTTCTTTAATGAATGAATGAGTGTGTGAATGAATGAACGAATGAATGAATGCAGGAGAGTGTGACTAAGATGTCAGCTCACGCGCGTCTTGGTCACTTTGATGTCTGTTTGTGTGTGCAAGTGGGAGTGTTTTTAAGGGGGGCTGGGCTTTGAAGTTTTGTGTCTTTTTGGTTTTATTTTCCCCCACTTGAACGTTTTGGGGGCACGATTTGGTGGGTGGGTTGGAAGGGGGGGGGGGTCGCTTTCGATGAGTCGATTTCACAATCTCTCCGTCTCTGTCTCTGTCTCTCTCTCTGTCTCTCTGTCTCTCTCTCTCTCTCACTCTCTCACTCTCTCTTTTCTTTATCATTCTGTCTGTCACTCTATGTCTCTGTCTGTTTGTCTGTTTGTCTGTCTGTCTCTCTTTCTCTTTCTCTCTCTCTCTCTCTCTCTCTCTCTCTCTCTCTCTCTCTCTCCTTCTGTCGCTCTTTCTCTGTGTTTGTGTGTGTCTCTCTCTTTGTCTCTCTGTCTCTCTCTCTCTGGCTCTGTCTCTATCTCTTTGTCACTCTCTGTCTCTGTCTCTTTCTCTGTCTGTCTGTCTCCCCCCCCCCCCCCCCCCCCGAATTGAGCATGCTGGAGAGACTGGGACCACACAGTCGAATCTCTTCCATTTCATGGATGGGTCGCGTGTCGTTGAAGGTTTTTGGTCAAATTTGCTTACCAGCACCGCAGGGTGTTTGTATCTCTCGGGCCTGGTTGACGCTGGGATATGTTGAATAGTAAGCGTACAGTACAGCTCTGTCATGCAGTCTCAGTCTTAGATGGAAACTCCACAGCATCATGATTACCATCTCTGTCGTTATAGTGTTGTAAAAAAAAGTATCTCAGAGTCTGTGGCCACCATACGGCGTAGAAGAAAGAGGTGTGTGTGTGTGGTGGGGTGTTGGGGGGGGGGGGCTTACCATGGGTCCGAATGTGATAAGACCTGCATGATATCACCTTACACTATTGATTCCTACTGGCTTCATGTCTGTGGGTACTGATAGGGTTGTCTGTGTTTTTTGTGGTGATTTACGACTGTTTCGTGGGCTGGTCGGTTCTTGTAATAGAACCGTGGACTCACGGTCTCGAGTTTAACCCTTTGACCGCTGCACCCTATCCACCAA
>JAPXFY010000022.1:37334039-37341539 GCA_030674185.1 Monoplex corrugatus
AAGCAAAGGAACGAGGCAGAAACAAAGAGAGTGACAGAAAAGAGGAAATCTCTAGCACAGAATTTCCAGAAGATGGGGATACTATTTATACTGAAAGAGCCCCTGGTATTCCCACGGGGGTGGGGTGGGGGGTGAATGGTATATGTGTGACGCTATAATTGGGAACCTGTCCCGAGCCTGTTAAGCGTTCTGACAGTATTAGCCAGAGGCGACCGATTTTCACAGGGGGGACAAAGGGAGGGGGGTCCTTTCTGGCATGCTACACCGTTTTGTAGGTTGATTCCACACGGTGTATGCGCACGCGCTCGGCGCGAGCGCCCTCCCGACAGAAACTGACATCCATCCCACTCGGCTTGCCCTGAGCTCTTTGATGCGGGCTGGTTATGATTTATGTATTACGGTGCCAAAATTAGATGGCCGTGAGAGACAAAAATTGTAGAACACACTTTGCAAACAAACAAGTGAGGAGGTAGGATACCCAGCGTTGGAGATGGCTCACTCAGACAGACAGACAGACGGACAAACAGGCAGACAGACTTGCTCGCGTGGTCCGATATGCACATCAGTGCTTACTTTCTCTCCCTCTCTCTCTCTGTCTTTCTCTGTCTCTGTCTCTCTCTCTCTCTCGCCTCTCTCGCTCTCTGTCTCTCTGTGTCTCTCTCTCTGTCTCTCTCGCTCTGTCGCTTGCTGTCTGTCGCTCTCTCTCTCTCTCTCCTCTCTCTCTCTCTGCTCACTCGTCTCTTCTCTCTCCTCTCTCGTCTCACTCGTCTCTCTCTCTCTCTCTCTCTCTCCTCGTTCTCTCTCTGTCTCTCTCGCTCTCGCTGTCTCTGTCTGTCTCTCTCTCTCTCTCTTTCTCTCTTTCTCTCTGTCCTTTCTCTCTCTCTCCTCTCTCTGTCCCTCTCTCTTTCTTTCTCTCTCTGTGCTCTCTCTTTCTTTCTCTCTGCTCTCCCTCTCTCTTTCTGGCGTTCTTTCTCTCTCTCTCTCTCTCTCTCTCTCTCTCTGTCGCTGTTCCCCTCTCTCCTCTCTCTCTCTCTCTCTCTCTCTCTGTCCTCTCTCCTCTCCTCTCTCTCTCTCTCTCTCTCTCTCTCTTCTCTCTCTCTCTCTCTCTCTCTCTCTCTCTTCTCTCTCTCTAGCAATGACAGCTGAAACAGATTTCAATTTTCACGTTTTCTAAATGGAATTACAAGTCGACGTACATCATTCAAAACGGCAATATGAAATAACGTGTACTTCATCTTCAGTGGAAGTTTAACATAGGCGACAACTTAACATTTTGCTCATCAGGGTGTTTCTTTTTTCCTCCTTTGCTTTCTGTCATTTCTTACTATCATTTTCTGTCTTGCTGGTCCATTCACCTGTATGTGTTCGATAATGTCTTACCGTACTTTCGCTTACGAGTGATAATTGATTACTCTATTAAGAGCATTTTTTTGCTCTAGGGAAATGAGATATGCGAACGCAGTCTTAGGTAATTCAGGCAGCGTGTTATATGTTTTACTGTCCTTAGTTACGTTTGAACTTGTATTCAGGTACGTTTTTTTTTTTAATCCCCTGTGTGATGAATTTGGACGGAGTGGTCAACGCCAGGGTCATCTCCTTAGATTATGTGCGCAAATGCATTGATATATGTACTTTATTTTCTTCATCGCCCCCCGCCCTATTTTGTTGTTGTTGTTGTTTTGTTTTGTTTTGTTTCCATGTTGAAGTATTTTGTGTGTATTGAAACGGTTATAGCCCTGATATGGATCTATACAGACGTCTGGGCTTTAATCGGTTAACTCCTGCCGCCTGTCCACCAGCGTCCTGCATTGTCAACCATACAAACAAAGCAAAAACTTAACCCTTTGACTTCTGCACCCTATCCACCAGCTTTCTGCAGGAAGCTGGTGGATAGGGTGAGGGAGTCAAAGGGTTAAATTATTGCAGTTGGTGGATAGGGTGCGGGAGTCAAAGGGTTCAGTTTTTGCAGTTGGTGGATAGGGTGAGAGAGTCAAAGGGTTAGGTTTTTTGCAGTTAGTGGATAGGGTGCGGGAATCAAAGGGTTAAACAGAAATAGCAATAACAATAAGCGACAACTTTAACATTTTCTTCATCAGGATGTTTGTCTCGCTGTGAATGTACTGCGGCATCTGAAAATGCCACGTCTGAATTCTACAAGACGCTGCCTCTTTGACTGTCACATACTCTGTCTTCCTTCCTGTCTTAGATAAGACAACTTGAAGACATGCCTTTCCGTCTGGCAGTGATTCCCTCCACCACCATCCCTCTATGTGCTTACTGCTATATCCCACTCCCGTCCTGTCCTCCCCCCATCCACACACACACCAGTATGCATGTGCTTTGTAATCTTTAAGTTTGCTTTTTGTCATTGTAAGTGAATGTTTCAGTGAATGATGAAAGTGTGTGCTTTGATTTGATTTGAATATTAACATTTAGAGCCTTAATGAATTATAGCAGTAGAAATAGTAGTGGTGATAGTAGTAGTAATAGTAGTAGTAAAAGTAGTAGTGGTAGTAGTAGTAGAAGTAGTTGTAGAAGTAGTAGTAGTAGTAAAAGTAGTAGTGGTAGTAGTAGTAGAAGTAGTTGTAGAAGTAGTAGTAGTAGTAAAAGTAGTAGTGTATAGTATAGAAGCAGGAGGAGGAGGAGTATCGTCATCGTCATCACCATTATTACCATTATTATTATTATCATTATTGTTGTTAGTCTTATTATTATTATTATTATTCGTATTATTATTGTTATCATTATTGTTATTATTATTAGTAGTAGTATTGTTGTTGTTGTTGTTATCATCATCATCATCATCAATATCATCGTCATTAATTTTCAACCCAGAAACTTAAGCCTTTAAGTCCCTCACCCAATCCACCAGCTTCCTGCAGGAAGCTGATGGACTGGGTGATGGACTCAAAGGGTTAAGCATTTGCTTTGATAGCATAGTTTACAATGCAGGACGTTGGTGGACATGGTGCAGGAGTCAAAGGGTTAATATCATATTATTGTATTAGTCTCAACATTGTTATTATCATCAATGATTTTTATATTATCATTATTAATAGTACTATTATTAAGAACCTGCATAACAACTATTCAGTTTCACCAAATTCGTAGCTGAAAGAGGTAATTTAAGCCACTTTAAATATGTTTAGTGTCCTTGGTTATGTCTATATTTGTAATCAGGTTTGTTTGTTGGTTTGTTTATTTGTTTTGTTTAGTTGTTTCTGTTAACACGCTGGTGTTAATTGGACAGAATGGTCAACGGCAGGGGCATGTCCTTAGATTACGTGCGCGACTACATTGTCATGTATACTTCATTTTCTTTTCGAGAATGTTATGGTCTTTTTCAGGGGTCTGGAGGTATTGTTTATATTTTGCAGTGGTAGTAGTCATGATAAGGCCTCATGCAGTTGGCTGGGCTTAAACCCTTTGACTCCCGCACCCTGTCCACCGGCTTCCTGCATTGTCACCATGCTAGGATAGGGTGAGGGTGTCAAAGGGTCAAGTTTTTGCAGTTGGTGGAAAAGGTGCGAGAGTCAAAGGGTTAAACAGTAATGATAATCACAATAACACGAGAGAGAGAGAGAGAGTGACAGACAGACAGACAGACAGAATCAGAATCAGAAATTTATTCAGTAAGGCCAAAGCCCCATTTGAAGGGGTGTGAACACGTTATAAACATTATACAAACAGACTATAATACATAGTCGTTCTTGGATATTGCATACTTAAAATATTTTGAAATGATCATCAGACAGACAGACAGACAGAAAAGAAGGACAACAAGACCACCCACAGCATCCTAACTCCTAAACGACACATCTCTCCCCTGTAGGTCCCAGGAGTGTGAAGACTGGTCATCAGCCGTGGGCAAACACCATCGTCTGCAAGACTTAGTGTGCATACATCGGGCATAGGGCGCGTTCCTTCCGCACCGACGATTAATGCTTACTGCTAACCACTCCAGTCACTAAGTACTCATCACACGCTCCATTGCCTCCTGCCCAAAGAGATAGAGAGAGGGGAGGGGGTGAGGAGAGGGCAAAGAGGTAGAGAGAGAGGGAGTAGGGAGAGGGAGACAGACAGACAGACAGACACAGACAAGACAGACAGACACAAAGACAGTCACAGACAAAACAGACACAGATGCAAAGACAGCCACACACAAGACAAACACAGACACAAACACAGCCACAGACAAGACAAAACAGACACAGACATGTGCTACAAAAGCCTCAATAACGCAGCCCCCGATTACCTGTCAAGCCTACTTGAGATCTATCTTCCCTCACGTACCCTCCGCTCTGCCTCCGATCCTCTGACTTTTCGCTTTCCACGCACTAAACTCAATACCTACGGTCCACGAGCCTTCTCTGTTTCTGGTCCACTCTCCTGGAACAAACTTCCTCTATCAGTCCGTCAGCAACCTACTTTTGTCTCCTTCAAGTCCGCTCTCAAAACTCACCTTTTCTCCTCTGCATGAAATCATGACCTCACTCATCCCCCTCTGTAGCCTGTCTTCGCTCGGAGTGGAATCACATTGTAATATATATTTGTATATAATATGCTCTCTATAATTTTTCCATTGCTTTTATTCTTTTTCCCCATTTATAGCCATGTGTGAGTGTGTGTGTGTGCGTGTATGTGCGCGCGTGCATATGTGTATGTTCAGCGCTTAGATTTGATTTCTATCAAGTTTTTGCGCTATATAAATATTGTAATTATTATTGTAATTATTATTATAATTATAGACACAAAGACAGCCACAACAAGACAAACACAGACTCAAAGACAGACACAGACACAAAGACAGCCACAGACACAAAGACAGCCACAGACAAAACAGACACAGACACAAAGACAGCCACAGACAAGACAGACACAGACACAAAGACAGCCACAGACAAGACAGACACAGACACAAAGACAGCCACAGACAAGACAGCCACAGACAAGACAGACACAGACACAAAGACAGCCACAGACAAAACAGACACAGACACAAAGACAGACAAACAGACACAGACACAAAGACAGACACAGACAAGACAGGCAGACACAAAGACAGCCACAGACAAGACAGACACAGACACAAAGACAGCCACAGACAAAACAGACACAGACACAAAGACAGCCACAGACACAAAGACAGACAAGACAGACACAGACACAAAGACAGCCACAGACAAGACCGACACAGACACAAAGACAGCCACAGACAAGACAAACACAGACACAAAGACAGTCACAGACAAGACACAAGACAGCCACAGACAAGACAGACACAATTACAAAGACAGCCACAGACAAGACAAACACAGACACAAAGACAGCCACAGACAAGACAGACACAGACACAAAGACAGTCACAGACAAGACAGACACAGACACAAAGACAGTCACAGACAAGACAAAGACAGACACAAAGACAGACAAGACAGACACAGACACAAAGACAGCCACAGACAAGACAAACATAGACACAAAGACAGACACAAAGACAGCCACAGACAAGACAGACACAGACACAAAGACAGCCACAGACAAGACAGACACAGACACAAAGACAGCCACAGACAAAACAGACACAGACACAAAGACAGCCACAGACAAAACAGACACAGACACAAAGACAGACAAGACAGACACAGCCACAAAGACAGCCACAGACAACACAGACACAAAGACAGCCACAGACAAGACAGACACAGACACAAAGACAGCCACAGACAAGACAGACACAACAAGGACAGCCACAGACAAAACAGACACAGACACAAAGACAGCCACAGACAAAACAGACACAGACACAAAGACTGACAAGAACAAACACAAGACAACAAGACAGACACAGACACAAAGACAGCCACAGACAAAACAGACACAGACACAAAGACAGACAAGACAGACACAGACACAAAGACAGCCACAGACAAGACAGACACAGACACAAAGACAGCCACAGACAAGACAAACACAGACTCAAAGACAGTCACAGACAAGACACAAGACAGCCACAGACAAGACAGACACAAAGACAGCCACAGACAAGACAAACACAGACACAAAGACAGTCACAGACAAGACACAAGACAGCCACAGACAAGACAGACACAAAGTGTATAAACGTCGAA
Source organism: Monoplex corrugatus (assembly GCA_030674185.1). Taxonomy (NCBI): domain Eukaryota; kingdom Metazoa; phylum Mollusca; class Gastropoda; order Littorinimorpha; family Ranellidae; genus Monoplex; species Monoplex corrugatus. The sequence goes on from JAPXFY010000022.1 coordinate 37,340,171, forward strand.
AGGTAATTCCGCATGAACATCCCCCAAAGTCTAGAACGACAATCAACAATTCAATTCTTCACGTGACAGACAAATATCCTTCCTGTGACACCACCATCAAAATGACCTAGAGCATAAGGACGAGCAGTGTACAAGCTGGTTTTAATGTTTGCAGGTTTTGAGGGGTTGGGGGATGGGTGGGGTTGAACTCAAGACCTCAAACTGTAACACTGTAACAATAGGAACGAGCTAAATGGTCCCTTACCTGCTTTTTCGGGATAAAGACCATTAAAAGTAGAGACGAAGAAGAAGAGGAGAGAGAGAGGGAGAGAGAGAAAGAGAGAGAGAGAGAGAGAAATGACAGTTTGATGATTTAATGTCTTTATGAAGCATTCAGCCTAAGCGAGATCGATAGGAGCCCGATTTCAGTAACATTGAAAATAACAAAATTTAGTCACAGGCAAGTTAAACGGGAAGAGAGAGAGAGAGTGTGTGTGAGAGAGAGAGAGAGAGAGAGAGAGAGAGAGAGAGAGAGAGAGAGAGAAATGGCAGTTTGATGATTTATTGTCTTTTTGAAGCATTCAGCCTAAACGAGATCGATAGGGGCCCGATTTCAGTAACATTGAAAATAACTAAATTTAATCACAGGCAAGTTAAACGGGGAGAGAGAGTGTGAGAGAGAGAGAGAGAGAGAGAGAGAGAGAGAGAGAGAGGAGAGAGAGAGAGAGAGAGAGAAATGACACTTTGATGATTTAATGTTTATTTAAAGCATTCAGCCTAAACTAGATCGATAGGGGGCCGATTTCAATAACATTGAAAATAACTAAATTGAGTCACAGGGACGTTAAGCGCAAGACATATATATGAGAGAGAGAGAGAGAGACGAATTCACCCGATTTGCTCAGTAAGAAATGAGAAAGAGAGTAAGTGAGAAAGAAAGAAAGAAAGAGAAAGGGAGAGAGAGAGAAGGGGGTGGGGGTTTAGTCAAATACCCGTAGTGGTGTTTTTTGTGATCTTAAAAAGTCCTTTGAGTCTGTCGATATTGGCTTCGTTGTTCCCAGGGAAGTCCAGGCAGATGATTGTGTAGCAGCCTCTGGTAGTTCTTTTGTAGCTTCCGGGTTTTTATCTTCTTGGGGTTTTCTACAGAATGTTGGACTGAGGACGGTACTCCACAAAGGTTTCTTGATCGTAAAAACAAGTGCTTTTTTCCTGTTCTTCTCTCTCTCTCTCTCTCTCCTCTCTCTCTCTCTCTCTCTCTCTCTCTCTCTCCTCTCTCTCTCTCTCTCTCTCTCTCTCTCTCTTCTCTCTCTGTCTCAGTCTCTCTCTCTCTCTCTGCCTCTGTCTCTGTCTCTCTCTCTTTGTGTCTGTCATTCTCTATCACTCGCTCGCT
>JAPXFY010000022.1:37346539-37356539 GCA_030674185.1 Monoplex corrugatus
TTCTTCTGTTTCTTTCTTCTTTCTTTTCTTCTGTTCTTCTTCTTCTTCTTCTTCTTCTTCTTCTTCTTCTTCTCTTCTTCTTCTGTTTCTTCTTCTTTCTTCTTCTTCTTCTTCTTCTTTCTTCTTCTTCTTTTCTTCTGTTTCTTCTTCTTCTTCTTCTTCTTCTTTCTTCTTTTCTTCTTCTTCTTTTCTTCTTTCTTCTTCTTCTTCTTTCTTCTTCTTCTTCTTCTTCTTCTTCTTCTTCTTCTTCTTCTTCTTCTTCTTCTTCTTCTTCTTCTTCTTCTTCTTCTTCTTCTTCTTCTTCTTCTTCTTCTTCTTCTCTTCTTTTCTTCTTCTTCTCTTCTTCTTCTTTTCTTCTTCTTCTTCTTCTTCTTCTTCTTCTTCTTCTTCTTCTTCTTCTTCTTCTTCTTCTTTTCTTCTTCTTCTTCTTCTTCTTCTTCTTCTTCTTCTTCTTTTCTTCTTCTTCTTCTTTCTTCTTCTTCTTCTTCTTCTTCTTCTTCTTCTTCTTCTTCTTCTTCTTCTTCTTCTTCTTCTTCTTCTTCTTCTTCTTCTTCTTCGTTCTTCTTCTTCTTCTTCTTTTCTTTCTTCTTCTTCTCTTCTGTTTCTTCTTCTTCTTCTTCTTCTGTTTCTTCTTCTTCTTCTTCTTCTTCTTCTTTCCTTCTTTTGAAAGAAATCATCGTCGTTGTCGTTATCATCATCATCGTCATTACTTCTTCTTCTTCTTCTTCGCAATTCTTCTTCTTCGCAATTCTTCTTCTTCGCAATTCTTCTTCTTCGCAATTCTTCTTCTTCTTCTTCTTCGCAATTCTTCTTCTTCTTCTTCTTCGCAATTCTTCTTCTTCGCAATTCTTCTTCGCAATTCTTCTTCTTCTTCTTCGCAATTCTTCTTCTTCGCAATTCTTCTTCTTCTTCTTCGCAATTCTTCTTCTTCTTCTTCGCAATTCTTCTTCTTCTTCTTCGCAATTCTTCTTCTTTCTTTCTTTTCTTTCTTTCTTCTTTCTCCTCCTCGTCTTCTTTTTCCTCTTCTTCTTTTTTCTTGTTCTTGTTTCTTTCTTCCTTTCGTTCTTTCTGTCTTTCTTTCTTTCTTTCTTTCTACTTCTTATTGTAGTTATTAGTAGTAGTAGTAATAGTAGTAGTAGTAGTAGTTTGTAGTAGTAGTTTGTAGTAGTAGTAGCAGCAGTAGTAGTAATAGTAGTAATAGCAGGAGCAGCAGTAGTAGTAGTAGTATAGTAGCAGCAGCAATAGTAGTAATAGTAGTAGTAATAGCAACAGCAGCAATTGAAATTAGTAGTAGTATCTTCTTCTTCTTCTTCTTCTTCTTCATCTTCTTCTTCTTCCTCCTCCTCCTCCTCCTCCTCCTCCTTCATCATCATCTTCTTCTTTTTCTTCTTCTCCTTCTTCTTCGCCTGTCACTTTCGTCATCGTCATCAGTAATACCTTGAAGTTTAGGTGCCAGAAAACGAGCGTTATGGCCGGAGACGCTTTGCTGCCAGACTCTCCCAGTCTGCCTTCCGCCTTCCCCTTACCCCTCCCCACCGTCATAAATCCTCAGCTAAGTGTCGTCTTTTTCCCACTCTCCTGGTCTGTGCTCCGCTCGTGATGGTCTTTTCAGCTAAGACGAGGGGGGTGGGGGGTGGATGGGAAAATCAATTTTTTTTTTTCATTTTCGGTCTTTACCTGGGTGGGAGTTATTTCTCAACCTTGCTGGTTGCAAACGATTTTTCTAATTTTTCAGCTCTTTTCTTAGTTTTTTCCTGTTTTTTTCTTTTACAAGAAATCAATGGATTTCATCTTAGTGGTCATACGTATGCGAAAGAGTCTTATTGATGTATTCTAGACCTGAAAGGAAAATCGTGAGCTTGGTTTTTAACTGTTTTACTTAAACGTAGGTGTTGTTTTTGACATGGTGTTGGCCCTGATGTAGCTTAAGAAGTCGGCTGGGCTTTAAGCAATATGAACATGAACATGGGTGTTGTTTTTAACGTGGTTTTAGCCCTGATGTAGCTCTAGTCGTCGGCTGGGCTATTAGGAATATGAACCTGAACTTGGGAATCATTTTTAACGTGGTGTTAGCCCTGATATGGCTCTAGTAGACGGCTGGGCTATAAGCAATATGAACCTGAACTAGGAAATCATTTTTAACGTGGTGTTAGCCCTGATATGGCTCTAGTGGTCGGCTGGGCTATACGAATATGAACCTGAACTATGGTGTTGTTTTTAACGTGATGTTAGCCCGGATATTCCCCCCGTGGGGATGCCGGGAACTCTTTCAGTATAAATAGTATCCCCACCTGGAAATTTTGTGCTAGAAATTTCCTTTTTTCTGTCACTCTCTTTGTTTCTTTCTTCCTCCTTTGCTTTCTGTCATTTCTTCCTATCATTTTCTGCCTTGCTGATCCATTCCCCTGCATGTACGTTTTCTTAAGATTGATAATTGGGTATATGTGTTGGGTGCATATTTGGCTCTGGGGAGGTGAGGTGTGCGAGAGCGATTTGGGGTGTTTTATGCCTGTTTTTATATATGTTTTGATGTCCTTAGGAATGCTCAAATTTGTATTCAGGTGTGTTTTTGGATCCCCTGTGCGATGAGTTGGACGGAGTGGTCAACGCCAGGGGTGCGTCCTTGGATTGTGTGCGCTAATGCATTGATATGTGTACTTAATTTTCTTTTCTTTTTTTTTTCCTGTTGAAGTGTTGTATGTTTTGAGGCGGTTATAGCCCTGATCTGGCTCTACACAGTTGGCTGGGCTATGAACAACAATAACAATAACAACAACAATAACAATAACAGCCCGGATATGGCTCTATGTGTAATGGTCAACTGGACAGTAAGCAATATGAAAATGAACGTTGTTTTCAGACCCATAAGCTCAGTGGTCAGAGAGCCATTCTCATAATGCGGGAGTTATGGGTTCAATCCTCGGGAAGGCCACGTTTTTGGATGGCTGGTTCGTTCTTGCGGGCTTTTTCAGTACAAATATTATCTCCACCTTCTGGAAATTCTGTGCTAGAAATGTCCTCTTTCTGTCACCTGTGCTAGACATTTCCTCTTTTTTTGTCACTTTCTTTGTTTCTACCTTGGTCCTTTGCTGTCTGTCATTTTCTACCTTGCTGGTCCATTCACCTGTGTATGCTGTATAAAGCCTTACATATTTTCTCTTATGATTGATAATTGGGTACATTATTAACTGCATTTTTTTGGCTGTATGGAAATATGACGCTCAGAAGCGGTTTAAGATAATTTAGGCCCGTGTTTGTATGTTTTAGTGTCTTTAGTTATGTTTAAATTTGTATTCAGGTGTTTTTTGTTTTTGTTGGTTTGTTGTTGTTGTTGTTTTGTTTAATCCCTTGGTGATGAATTGGACGGAATGGTCAATACCAGGAGCATATCGTTAGAATATATCTGCGTGAATGCATTGATATATGTACTTCATCTTCTTTTCCAGGTGTTCTTTTTTCTACATAAGGTATAATGTACTTTTTGAGATGATTATAACCCTGATATGGCTCTGAGCAGTCGTCTGGGCTTTAAACAATAGTAACAATAACAAGAGTTCTCTTGATAAAGCAGTTAGGCTGAATATCTGAAATCTTGAGTTCAATCCCAGCCCGCAACATTAAAAAAACTGGCTTGTTCGCTGCCCATCTCGATGATGTTTCCATCATTCTGGTAATGTCATTTTAGTGTTTCACAGTTTCGAGGCAGCCGAGATGTGGTTTCTAAGAAGAATGTTGAGAGTTCCGTGGACAGCAAAGAAAACAAACGAGACAGTCTTGATGCAGGCAGACACAAGAAGATCATTCATAAGGAAGATTAGGAAATGACAGGCAACATTTATAGGCCATTTTATAAGGAAACGGGAAATAGAGCACCTGGTCACAAGAAAGCTGAAGGGAAAGAGAGCACCAGGTAGACCCAGGAAAAAATACTGGACGGACTTGCAGGGTGGCTGAGGACAGAGAGGGTGGAAGATGTGCTTGCGGCAACAAGGGATAGATATATACGAAGTCATGATCGCCAACGCCACGTGGCAGGGCACATGATGATGATGATGATGATGATGATAGTTTCGAACCCGTGCCCAGTTCCACCCCCGGTTTCAAGACCATGCCAGTGCGTGGGGGGTTGCTCTGGTTCAAGGAGTCTGCCAGACAACTGCTGGCAGATTTGGGTGGACCGCATATGGAATTATCCGAGTGCGATGATCCACTCTTGAAGAAACTGTAAAACTCCGGAATCTTATGGTGTGTGTCTGTGTCTGTGTCTGTGTCTGTCTCTGTGTCTGTCTCTGTGTCTCTGTGTCTGCGTCTGTGTCTATGTGTGTGTGTGTGGTTTAGTAATATGTCTATTCTGGAATTCTCTCCTCTGTGTCTGGCCGTCCGGCTGCCTCTTCTCTCTCCTCTCTCTCTCTCTCTCTCTCTCTCTCCTTCTCTCTCCTCTCCTCTCTCTCTCTCTCTCTCTTCTCTTCTCTCTCTCTCTCTTTCTTCTCTGTCTCTCTTTCTTCTCTCTCTGCGCCTCTGTCTCTCTGCGCCTCTGTCTCTCTCTCTCTGTCTGTCTCTGTCTCTCCTCTCTATCTGTCTGTCTATCTATCTATCTGTGTGTGTGTGTGTGTGTGTGTGTGTGTGTGTTCCTGTCTCTCTCCCTCTCTCTCATCCAAGAAAAGATCATAGAAACATAAATCACACCTTGCTGTGTGCTACACAGAATGTCACAGCTCCCTCTCCCCCACCCCATTCTCCAACACCCCCGCACTATCACATCCCTCCCTATTGTATTCAGTCGGGGGGTGGGGGTCACACAACAGTCTAGGGTTGTGTGTGTGTGAGACGGTGCCAGACATCACGTGGCACTAACCTTCACCCCCCTCCCACACCCACTCCAGCGCCTTCCACTTTCTACCCCCACCCACCCCCTCCCAACACCCTGAAGATGGTGAAGACTGACGAGAGGACAGGCGCTGAAGAAGCGTGGTATGAATCACGCAGTTACAACACGATTCTGTCTTTGGCACGTCTGCAGGGGGGGGGGGGAGGGGCCCTGGGGAGCCTGGGCCTGGGCCTGGGGTCAGATCTTTTTCACGCCACTCCGACCCTCGCGCGACTTCCCCATCCCCCATACGCCCTACCCCGACCCCCTTTTCCTTCAGACTTTTCCTCCACCTACCCCACCTAGTGCCAAGGTGGTGTCCGGCACCGTCCCAGATCCCTGGACTGTTGTGACCCACGGAGATTAAAAAGAATTGAGGTGGGGGTGCAGGACGATTGGGGCTTCGGGACTCCGGGTTATCCATCCCCTAACTCCCCCCCCCCCCACACACACACGCACATTCACGCGTTAAGAGGCTCACATACTCTGATTTTAGTCCTTTTCTCCCACTCGACGAAGCAGCAGAGGAGTTTCAGTCTTTTTCTCTTAATTTTTGTATTTTGTCTGTTCATTTGTGATCTTACATTTACGCTTGACAAAGGCCAGCTGCAAAACAAGTGTGACTGCCCGCGTTCAAGCGAACAGGAACCAGAAAAAAACACGAAAAAAGAATAAGAACGTGTGTTTAATACAAGACAAGACAGGCGCAAATTTTCGGCAATTGGCCTTTGTCAAGCGTAAGATCACAAACAAACCAACACCAGATACAAAAATTGGGGGAAAAAGCTGAAACTTCCCTGCTGCTCCGTCCCGTGTGAGAAAGGAATAAACTGACTGAAATGACATCATAATGTGTTTTTGAGTAAACATGATGTCAGAGTGGAAGTGAGAAGAATTCTGCAATTCTGAAAAGTGGCCATGCTAAATTTGCGCCTGTCTTGTCTGGTTGTGTTAAAATGCGCGTTCTGTTCTCTTTTTTTCGTGTTTTTTCTACTCTAAAGCCGTAGCTATTATAATTTCAGTTTCAGTTTCTCCAGATGACGTCTCTGCGCTGGAAATGAATTCCATATGCGCTGACGCCACTGTTGCATGTGATGGAGAAGATAAAAAAATGATCATGGCATAAGCCTTAAGACTGCGCATAAACCGCACAAGGTGCCAATCGCCGTGGTGCCGTGGTTAGCGTAAGGGAATATGCTGGTTGGAAGGTTGTGGGGTTGGAATCTCATCAGTTCTGTCAAATTCATGGTGGGAGTTTCTTTCTTCAGCTAGGACTGGTTCCCATCCAGATATGAGAGTTTTGTTGTTTGTTTGTTTGTTGTTGTTGTTTTTGTTTTTTTGTTGTTTTTTTTCCAGCTCCGACTGGCCCCCATCCATAGTTGAGAGTTTTGTGTGTGTGTGTGTGTGTGTGTGTGTGTGTGTGTGTGTGTGTGTGTGTGTGTGTGTGTGTGTGTGTGTGTGTGTGTTTAGTTGTGTGTTGTTTGTTTGTTGTTTGTTTGTTTGTTTGTTTGTTTGTTTTTTCGTGGCTCCCATCCAAAGTTGAGCTTGCTACAGGTTTGTTGGGAAGACTTGGACCTACAGTTGGGTCTCATCCACTTCGCTGATGCGTCAGTTCGGGTTCATATTGCTTATAGCCCAGCCGACTGCTAGAGCCATATCAGGGCTAGGATGCGTCAATTACGGTGTTGTTCAGAGACGTCTTGAGCAACACAGCAGGTGTATGTATCTCTCAAATCTTTGATTCCTTTCATTCACTTTATCTTTCTGTGGTGTCCATAATTCCTTCGATGATTTCCTGTGGGGATTGGGGGGGGGGGGGGGGGGGTCAGTATACATAGTATCCCCACCTTCTGGAAATCCTGTGCTAGAAATTTCATCTTTTCTGTCACTTTCTTTGTTTCTCTCTTTCTCCTTTGTTTTCTGTCGTCTGTTCGTATCATGTTCTGCCTTGCTGGTTAATTCACCTTTACGTCTTCTGTAAAGCATTACATGCCTTCTGTTAGGATTGACAATTGGACACATGTACTGACTTCTTTTTTGACTTTAAGAAAATGTGATGTGCAGAGACAATTTTAGGTAATGTAGGCCAGTTTTTGTATATGTTTTGATGTACTTAGTTATGTTTATATTTTTGTATTGAGGTATGTTTTTTTGGGACCCCGGTGATAGATTGTACTAAGTGGACAACGCCAAGGGCATACCCTTAGATTATGTGCGGAAATGCATAGACTTGTGTATCCAGTTTTCTTTTCCATGTTTTCCAAAGTTCAAGGTGTTGAGATAATTATAGCTCTAATATGGCTCTATGCAGCCGGCTAGGTTTTAAAGAAGAACGATTTTGATAATGATAATGACGTTGGTAATCCAAGCAACGTTTATAACCCAAGCAACATATATGGGGCAATTTATAAGGCAAGAGAAATTTGAGCACCTAGTCACAACAGAAAAGCTGGAGGGGAAAAGAGCACCAAGTAGATCTAGGAGAGAAAATATTGAACGGATTTGAGGAGTGGATGAAGACAGAAAGGGTGGGAGATATACTTGCAGCGACAAAGGGTAAATTCGTATGGAGGTCCATGATCGCCAACACCATGCGGCAAGGCATACATCATGATGACGATGAATCCTTTGTGGAGTTTATGACGGAATATAAATGACAGAGTCTTGAGTCTGGGTCTGAGTCACGTACCCTGTCTCCCACCCACCCGGGCACCAAGTGTGTCTGCCCCGACTGTTTCTGGCGCTCTGGCACTGTCTTGTGCAAGATGCATTGTCTTGCTGCTCCAGACAGTGTGTCATTTCACATCCCCACGTCTCCCCCCCCCCTCTCCCTCCCTTCCTTCCTCCCCGTCCTGCTGGCCCCAACTTTTTTTTGAGATTTGTTGTTTTTGTTCTGGCCCATCTTCTGTGCACTCTTGTGTCACTAGCCCCACGCCGCTCATTTGGGCTGTCTTTGATACACCTCCTCCCCTCGTGGGGATGCCGGGGGCTCTTTCAATATAAATAGTATCCCCCTTCTGGAAATTCTGTCCTAGAAATGTTCTCTTTTCTGTCACTCTCTTTGTTTCTGCCTTCTTCCTTTGTTTTCTGTCATTTCTTCCTATCATTTCCTGCCTTAAAATGGTCCTTTCACCTTTATATGTTCGATACAGTCTTATGTACGTTTTCATAGGATTGATAATTGGGTACATGTATTAAGTGCATTTTTGGCTGTACGGAGGTGAGATACGCGAAAGCAATTTTAGATAATGTAGGCCTGGTTTTTTTTTTATATATATTTTAGTGTCCTTATTTACGTTTAACTTTGTAGTCAAGTTTGTTTTTTAATCCCCTGTGTGATAAATTGGATGGAGTGGCCAACGCCAGGGCATCTCCTTAGATTATATACGCGAATGCATTGATATGTGTACTTTCTTTTCTTTTTCCTGTTGAAGTATTGTGTATGTTTTGAGACGGTTATAGCCCTGATATGGCTCCACGCAGTCGGCTGGGCTTCAAACAAAAATGACAGTGACACACCTCCTGACTCTCTAAAACTGAGATCATCATGTGTGAGCAGGGCATCAACACTGAGGTCAGTGATAGCCGAGACACACACACACACACACACACACACACACACACACACACACAACACACACACACACACACACACACACACACACACACACACACATACACACACACACACACAGAGAAAGAGACAGACAGACAGAGACAGAGCGACAGAAACACACACAAAGAGAGAGACAGAGACAGATAGACAGACAGAAAGACAAAACCACAGAGCGACAGAAAGAACAGGAAAAAAGTTCTTGTTTTTTACGAGCAAGACACCTTGGTGGAGTACCAGTCCTCAATCTAACATTCTGCATAAAACCCCAAGAAAGAGAGAGAGAGAGAGAGAGAGAAAGAGAAAGAGAGAGAGAGAGCGACAGACACAGAGAGACAGACAGAAAGAGACAGACAGACAGAGAGAAAGAGGCAGACAGAGAGAGAAAGAAACAGAGAAAAAGAGAGACAGAGAGACACAGAGAAAGAGACAGATAGATAGGCAGAAAGAGACAGAGAAAGACACACAGAGAAATTTAAAGAGACAGACACAGAGAGACAGACAGAGAAAGAGACAGACAGACACAGAGAAAGAGATAGACAGACACAGAGAAAGAGACAGACAGAAACAGAGAAAGAGACAGACAGACACAGAGAAAGAGACAGATAGACACAGAGAAAGAGACAGACACAGAGAAAGAGATAGACAGACACAGAGAAAGAGACAGACAGACATAGAGAAAGGGACAGACAGACACAGAGAAAGAGACAGACAGACACAGAGAAAGAGACAGACAGACAGACAGACACAGAGAAAGAGACAGACAGACACATAGAAAGAGACAGACAGACACAGAGAAAGAGCTACAGAAAGAAAGAGAGTTCCAGTGAGTGAAAGGATAAAGTTTTTGAAAAGGAAGCTTGGTGGATAGGGCGACGGAGTGAAAGGGTTACTTTTTTCTTTTGCAGCTTATGGACAAGCGGCGGGAGTGAAGGGGTTAAGAATTGTCAAGAAAAATCATGGAGTTTAATAGAGTCTGGGGGAGGGGGGAGGGGGTGGGCGATGGCAACGGCGCAGTCAGCATACGATGACATCACACCTCAACACCCTAACCTGCGGACAAAGCACGTTTCTTGTCCCCCTTCCTCCCCCTCCCCCTCTCCCCTCACCCTCACACACACACACACACACACACACACACACACACACACACACACACACACACATACACACACACACACACACACACACACACATCCAATGTGCTATCCACTTCATTCCTTCTGCTACTACTACATCACAACTCCCATCCCTCCGTCCGCTTTCTTCTCCATCACGCCTCACAACTCCTCACCCCTCCTTTTTTTTTTACCATCTGTCGGTCATTCTCTTCTAGGGCACTGAAGTCCCTTTCAGTTCTGTGAGTTAGGAATTTGTTCAAGAGGGAATCGTCATACTCGGCTGGAGAACAGAAAGTAACTGGCTTTTGTGATGACATGTGGAATAGATAGCTGGTGTTAGTTTAAAACCCTTTGACTTTATTTTTCATTGATTATTAATTATTTACATTTTTAAATTAA
>JAPXFY010000022.1:37364039-37371539 GCA_030674185.1 Monoplex corrugatus
CATGCACAAAGACATTGAGAGAGAGAGAGAGAGAGAGAGAGAGAGCAAAACATGCACAAAGACATTGAGAGAGAGAGAGAGAGCAAAACATGCACAAAGACATTGAGAGAGAGAGAGAGCAAAACATGCACAAAGACATTGAGAGAGAGAGAGAGAGAGCAAAACATGCACAAAGACATTGAGAGAGAGAGAGAGAGAGAGAGCAAAACATGCACAAAGACATTGAGAGAGAGAGAGAGAGAGCAAAACATGCACAAAGACATTGAAGAGAGAGAGAGAGAGCAAAACATGCACAAAGACATTGAGAGAGAGAGAGCAAAACATGCACAAAGACATTGAGAGAGAGAGAGAGCAAAACATGCACAAAGACATTGAGAGAGAGAGAGAGAGCAAAACATGCACAAAGACATTGAGAGAGAGAGAGAGAGAGCAAAACATGCACAAAGACATTGAGAGAGAGAGAGAGAGAGCAAAACATGCACAAAGACATTGAGAGAGAGAGAGAGAGAGAGCAAAACATGCACAAAGACATTGAGAGAGAGAGAGAGAGAGAGAGCAAAACATGCACAAAGACATTGAGAGAGAGAGAGAGAGAGCAAAACATGCACAAAGACATTGAGAGAGAGAGAGAGAGAGAGCAAAACATGCACAAAGACATTGAGAGAGAGAGAGAGCAAAACATGCACAAAGACATTGAGAGAGAGAGAGAGAGAGAGAGAGCAAAACATGCACAAAGACATTGAGAGAGAGAGAGAGAGAGCAAAACATGCACAAAGACATTGAGAGAGAGAGAGAGAGAGAGAGGCAAAACATGCACAAAGACATTGAGAGAGAGAGAGAGCAAAACATGCACAAAGACATTGAGAGAGAGAGAGAGAGAGAGCAAAACATGCACAAAGACATTGAGAGAGAGAGAGAGAGAGAGAGCAAAACATGCACAAAGACATTGAGAGAGAGAGAGAGAGAGAGCAAAACATGCACAAAGACATTGAGAGAGAGAGAGAGAGAGAGAGAGAGAGAGCAAAACATGCACAAAGACATTGAGAGAGAGAGAGAGCAGAACATGCACAAAGACATTGAGAGAGAGAGAGAGCAAAACATGCACGAAGACATAGAGAGAGAAAGGGACGGAGGGCGAGAGATGGAGAGACAGAGAGATGGAGAAAAGGAGAGCGAGAGAGAAAGAGAGATACAGAGAGAGAGAGAGAAGAAAAAGAAGAAGTGCCGTCCATCTGCAACAAAAGAGTAATTCAGACCCCTTACGGCAGACGCAGTAACGCGTGAAAACGGTTGACATAAGAGAATATGGACACGTAATGTCTATCTCCCCAACACAGGACTATACAGATCTTTGGTGTTACAAGGACTGACGGGTGACTGACTCTGCTAATCCACCAAATTCTGGGCTAGATGTTTTGTTTTTTGTTTCTGCTTTGTTGCTTTGCTTCTTCCGTGTGGATGCCGGGGACTCTTTCAGCATAAATAACATCCCCACCTTCTGGAAATTCTGTGCTAGAAATTTCCTCTTTTCTGTCCCTCTCTTTGTTTCTTTCTTCCTCCTCTGCTTTCTGTCATTTCTTCCTATCATTTTCTGCCTTGCTGGTCCATTCACCTGTATGTTTTCGATAAAGTCTTACGTACTTTTTCTTAGGATTGATAACTGTGTACATGTATTAAGTGCATTTTTTGGGCTCTAGGGATGTGAGATATGCGGAAGCAATTTAAGGTAATTTGTGCTCGTTTTTACATATGTCTTGGTGTCCTTATGTATGCGTATAATTGTATTCAGGTGTGTTTTTTAGATCCCCTGTATGATAAATTGGACTGAGTGGTCAGCGCCGGGGGCATGTCGTTGGATTATGTGCGCGAATGCATTGATATATGTCTTAATTTTCTTTCTTTTTTTTTTTTTTCCTCTCTCTCTCTGTTGAAGTTTTGTGTTTTGACACGGTTATAGCCCTGATATGGCTCTATGCAGTCGGCTGGACTTTAAACAACAATAACATTGTTGCTTTGCTTTCTGGCATTTTTTCCTATTCTTATTTTCTGCAGGGCTCCCAATTTTCCGATTTTTCTCGGAATTCCGAGAGAATCCATAGGCTGCTTCCGAGAAAAAATGTGCTTTCCGAGAAAATTAATGAAAAACCGATTGATAATTTTTTTTTCTTCTGCGAAACAGTCAGCTGTTTGTCAGTCTGTTGATCTGTTGATCTCTCGTAGGAGAAGGGGGATAAATCTGGTATCACTTTCCGCTAAAGTCACTTCCGGTGTTGCTTGTTTGTCAGGTGAGGCTTGTTTTCAGAACTGATTGCAAAGAATGTGACCAAATCTCGAGCCGATATTCTGGAGAGAGGGTCTGCCGCAGCAAAAACAAAGACTGCAAAAATGAGCAGTGTTGGGAGTGGATTTCACGAAACGTTGATGTCATGGAAATGAGCACATGGCTTTCAAAAATAGCAGAGGCTGGCATAGCTTAGTTAGGCTACTATGCCTCGTGCCTCTGTGAAGTCAATTAAAATAACGATAGTTGAACAGGCATCTACAAACTTTAAGACCATTTCAAATCAAAGAAGCTCCAGATGAGGCAAAAAACTGGAGAAAAAAACACATGAAGCTGTTCAGTCTAGGTTGTTGTTTAATGTTTGTTGGAGCACACATTAGAAAAATAACAAATTACTTTTCCTGAAATCTGACTTTTTCTTGAAATCTGACAGTATGTGTAAATCATTTGCTTCAGTAAAGAGGACCATAAACAAGTCTAAAGTTGTGCCAGATACTGTCAGATTTCACTATTTCGCATTTGTATGATAGGCCATTTTATGAGGAAAGGGGAATTAGAGCACCTGGTCACAACAGGAAAGCTGGAGGAAAGAGAGCACCAGGTAGACCCAGGGAAAAATATTGGACGGACTTGCAGAGTGGGTGAGGAGAGAGAGGGTGGAAGATGTGCTTGCGGCAACAAGGGATAGATGCACATTGAGGGCCATGATCGCCAACGCCATGTGGCAGGGCACTTGATGATGATGATGATTGAAAAAAATTCCTGGGGAGCATATCCCGGACCTCTCTAGATTTTCAGAGATTTTTTTCATTTGCCATTGGGAGGCCTGTTTCTGTCACTGTCTTTGTTTCTGCCTTTTTTCTGTTATTTCTTCTTATCGTTTTCTGCCTTGCTGGTCCATTCACCTGTATGTGTTGAAGAAAGTCTGTGTCTCTATTGTGTTTTCCTCTCAGTCACCACCTCTGGATCATCCTCCCTATTTGCGCGTGCATGCACGCTTGTGAGTCAGCGGCTTGTTTAGAAAGTAAATGGCAAGTTTCACAAGATCAATGGTTTTGGTAACTCTCTCTCTCTCTGTCTCTCTCTCTCTCACTCTCTCTCTCTCGTTCTCTCTCTCTCCCTCTCTCTCTCTTCCTCTTTCCTATCTCTTTCTCTCTTTGTCTCTTTCTCTCTCTCTCCCATCTCCCTCTCTCCCCTCCCTCTCCATCGCCTCTCCCCCTCACCCCCTCACTGTCTGATGCAGACCAGAGATTGACAAAAGAAAACAAAACGAGTGACAAGGTCCAGGGAACAATCAGGGGCGACAACTTCGTGTAACTAGCGAATTCCCGCCCCTGCGACCAGAATGAGACCCGACCGGAAGCTCGTTTTTTCTCGCTCGATCTCGTTCTGGTCAACGTGATTAAGGAACGCCCCCTGACGGAAGAAGCCTGTTGACGTGTCGACACGTTGGAATTGGGGAGGGGGGAGGGGAGGGGAGTGAGGTGGTGGTGCTGTGTCATTTCGTCAGCGGCGACACGTCGTTACTGTTGCGGGGAGTCGTTTGACCGAGAATGTGAGGACATTCCGTCTGTCTGTGTAGGATGTTTGTGTGTGTGTGTGTGTGTGTGTGTGTGTGTGTGTGTGTGTGTGTGTGTGTGTGTGTGTGTGTGTGTGAGAGAGAGAGAGAGAGAGAGTGAGTCATACAGGAAAAGAGTGTGTATGTGTGTGAACGTGCACGCTCGCGCTCGTGTGTGTGTGTGTGTGTGTATGAGAGAGAAAGAGAGAGAGAGAGAGAGAGAGAGAGAAAAGAAGAAGAAGAGAACGAAATTGTGTGTGTGTGTGTGTGTGTGTACGTGTGTGTGTATGTGTGTGTGTGCGTGTGTGTGTGTGTGTGATGTAGGAAGAGAGAGATAATGTGTGTGTGGGTGTACGTGAGAGAGAGAGAGAGAGAGACAGAGACAGAGAGAGACAGAGAGCGAGCGAGCGAGAGAGAGAGAGAGAGACAGAGAGAGAGACAGAGAGTGAGAGAGAGAGCGAGCGAGCGAGCGAGCGTGTGTGTGTGTGTGTGTGTTGCGTGTGTGTATGTGTGTGTGTGTGTTGCGTGTGTGTATGTGTGTGTGTGTGTGTGTTGCGTGTGTGTATGTGTGTGTGTGCGTGTGTGTGCGTGTGTATGTGAGTGTATGTGTGTGTGTATGTGTGTACGTGTGTGTGCGTGCGTACGTGTGTGTGTGTATGTGTGTGTGTGCGTGTGTGTGCATGAGTGTTGTGAGAGAGAGTGAGGCACTTAAAGAGAATGAGAGTGTGTGGTGAGAGGAAAGGAGAGAGAGAGAGAGAGAGTGTGTGTGTGTGTGTGTGTGTGTGTGTGTGTGTGTGTGTGTGTGTGTGTGTGTGTGTGTGTGTGTGTGTGAGTGAGAGAGAGAGAGAGAGAATACAGAATTAAATGTCGAGCGCAACGCATTTTGACCGTAGGTATTATATTAACCTGGGGGTGTTGGGCAATTGGTGTCACGTGATTAATAATAATATAATAATAATAATATACAATATTTTATATAGCGCAAAATCTTGATAAAATCAAAATCTAAGCGCTAAAACAGACACACACGCACGCACGCACACACACGCACGCACGCACGCACGCACACACACACACACACACACACACACGCACACGCACACGGCTATAAATGAGGAAAAAGAATAAAAGCAATGGAAAATTATAGAGAGCATAGTATATACAATTATATATTACAATGTGATTCCCCTCCGAGTGGAGACAGGCTGCAGAGGGGATTGAGTGAGGTCAGGATTTTATGCAGAGGAGAAAAGGTGAGTTTTGAGAACGGACTTGAAGGAGACAGAAGTAGGTTGCTGACGGACTGAGAGAGGGAGTTTATTCCAGGAAAGTGGACCAGAAACAGAGAAGGCTCGTGGACCATAGGTATTGAGCTTAGTGCGTGGAAAGCGAAAAGTCAGAGGATCAGAGGCAGAGCGGAGGGTACGTGAGGGAAGATAGATCTCAAGTAGGCTTGACAGGTAATCGGGGGCTGCGTTATTGAGGCTTTTGTAGCACATGGTGTCTAGTTTGTACTGTATGCGCTTTGATACAGGGAGCCAGTGAAGTTGTGCCAGGAGAGGAGATATGTGGTCAGCTTTTTTCTTTTTTAGTACAAGGCGTGCAGCATTATTTTGAATGCGCTGCAGGATGTGAATGGTGGACGCAGGAAGACCAGACAGGAGTGAATTGCAATAGTCAATGCGAGACATTATGAAGGAGAGAACGAGTTTTGCAGTTGTTTCGACAGAGAGATACTTCCTGATCAGGCTTATACGATGGAGGTGATAGTAGCAAGATCTGGCAGTTTGAGAAACAAAGTTGTTCATGGAGAGGGTAGAGTCAATGCAGACACCAAGGTTTTTAGCTGAATCAGAAATTGGGACTGATGTGTTACATAATGGGAGAGAAAGAGGAGACAGCTGAGAAAGTTTCTGACGGGTGCCAATGAGGATAGCTTCTGTCTTGTCATCATTAAGCTGAAGTTTGTTGAACGTCATCCAGTTCTTAATGTCCGAGTAACACTCAGTGATGCGAGTCAAGAGGCGCTGTATATTGTCTGGTGTGTCACTGTCTAGAAGTTGGGTGTCATCAGCATAGAAGTGGTGTTTTATAGAGTGGGAGTTGATGATGGTGGACAGGGGGGAGGTGTAAAGAGTGAAAAGAACAGGGCCAAGGACAGATCCTTGTGGAACACCACAGGTCAGGTATGCAGGTTGAGAGTAAGTGCCATTAATGAGAACAGTTTGTTTTCTGTTTGATAGATATGAAGTGAACCAGGAGAGAGCAATGTCAGAGATGCCAAAAGTATGATGAAGTCTAGAAAGGAGAATACCATGGTCAATGGTATCGAAGGCTGCAGACAGATCAAGGAGTGTGAGGAGAGAGACTTTGCCAGTATCAGTTGCAAGGAGGAGATTGTTGAGAATGTGTAGCAGGGCAGTTTTAGTGCTATGGCACTGGCGGTAGGCTGACTGGAAAGGATTGAGGATATTGTTGGCAGACAGGTGAGAGTTCAGCTGGTTGAGGACAACTTTTTTGATGAGTTTTGACAAGAAAGAGAGATTAGAGATGGGCCGGTAATTTTTCAGTTCATTTGGGTCTTAATTGTATTTCTTGAGGAGAGGGTGAACAATAGCAGACTTGAAAGAATCTGGGACAGTTCCAGTTTGAAGAGAAGTGTTGATGATGTCAGTGATGAATGGGAGGAGAGTAGGGAGACAGTCAGAGTAGAGAGAACCTGGAAGAGGATCCAGTTCGCAGGTTTTGAACGACATGGATCTGATTGTGTTGAGAATTTCTTCTTGTGAGACTGGGGTAAAAGTAGTAAGAGGTGTGCCAGAGAAGGAAGGGTCATGTGGGCATGGTTGATTATCATTTTCAATAAGTGCAGCATAAACATTCAGCTGTGAGACAGAGAGAGATGGGGGGGGGGGTGATAAAGAGAGAACAGATATACAAAGTCAGATGGTCCTTTTGTTTGTTTTGTTTTCTTTCATTTGCTGTCAAGATTGGGGCAGCCGAGATGCGGTTTCTTAGAAGAATGTTGAGAGTTCCATAGACAGCGAAGAAAATAAACGAGACTGTCTTAAGGCAGACACAAGAAGATCATTTAGAAGGAAGATTAGGAAAAGACAGGCAACATTTATAGGCCATTTCATGAGGAAAGGGGAATTAGAGCACCTGATCACAGCAGGAAAGCTGGAGGGAAAAGAGCACCAGGTAGACCCAGGGAGAAAATATTGGACGGACTTGCAGGGTGGCTGAGGACAGAGAGGGTGGAAGATGTGCTTACGGCAAGAAGGGATAGATACATATGGAGGGCCATGATCGCCAACGCCATGCGATAGGGCACTTGATGATTGATGATGATGATGATGATGATGATGATGAACATGATTGTTCTCACCATTTCCTGCCCGCAGCCATCGGGGCAGCTTGGTGCCATAGGTGTGCACCGTTCCCGTCTGATATAGATGATCGTGTAGACATTTCCGTTAGTTCTGTGTTAGGGAGAAGAGGGGCAGAATGGTTTACACGTTCGCCTGCCAGTAACTAAACTTGAGAGTCCAGGGTTCGCTCCCTGTACAGGCCTCGACTTTTCTCCTCAGTTTGCCCGGAAAATCGAACTGAACGTGTAGACCGTCGGAAGGGGACGAAAAACGAGTCGGACCCTTGTGCC
>JAPXFY010000022.1:37376539-37386539 GCA_030674185.1 Monoplex corrugatus
CCCTCAATCCAGAATGGAACTGTATAGCGTCATGATTATCAACCCTCAATCCAGAATGGAACTGTATAGCGTCATGATTATCAACCCTCAATCCAGAATGGAACTATATAGCGTCATGATTATCAACCCTCAATCCAGAATGGAACTATATAGCGTCATGATTATCAACCCTCAATCCAGAATGGAACTGTATAGCGTAATGATTATCAACCCTCAATCCAGAATGGAACTGTATAGCGTCATGATTATCATCCCTCAATCCAGAATGGAACTGTATAGCGTCATGATTATCATCCCCATTGTTATGCATCACCATAGCATGTGCACAATTGTGGCTAGGAGAACAGTGGCAGAATGGTTCAGATATTCACCTACCAATAACTAAACTCGAGGTTCCAGGGTTCGTTTCCGGTTAAGGCCTTGACTTTTCTCCTATGGTTGACCGGAAAATCGAACCGAACATTTTGTCCTTCGAAAAGGGACGAAAAACGAATCGGACCCAGTGCCTTCTGGACTGCGCACGCTAAAGATCCCACGGCAATTGAAAATCGTGAATATCAGAGTCTTTTTGCCCGGCTGTCCTGGTATAAAACATTGGAGAGATAGATTGATTTCCCAAGACCCTGCCCTTGAAGAACAATTAGCCCTCTTGCCTTTCTGAAGTCTTGGTCAAAGAGACAGAGAGAGAAAGGGGCTGCTCTCGCCTTTGTGTTCGCGTCGCCGCAGCGGAGCGACACGTTTTGGGTTATTTTGTTGTTGTTGGGTTTTTTATTTGTTTGTGTTTGTGTGTGGGTTTTGTTTGTTGTTTGTTTGTTTGTTTGTTTGTTTAGACTTTCGAAAGGCAAGAAGGTCAGTTTGGCCTTCAAGGGAAGGGACCTGGAAAATCAACTATCTTTCCACTCTTTTTTTAATATTGTAATTATTATTATTTATTATTTTATACCAGGGCAGTCGGGCAGTTGCTCTGTTCTTCACGATTTTCAACTGCCGTGTAATCTTTAGCGTGTGCACACGGGTAATACTCTTTTTTCACCTCCCTTTCCCAAAGGACTAGACGTTCAATTCGATTTTTCAATCAAACCGAGGGGGAAAAATCAAGGCCTCAACGTGGAACAAATCCTGGAACTTCGAGTTTAGTTATTGGCAGGCGAACGTCTGAACCATTCTGCTACTTTTCTTCCTCTTCCCAGACGATAAATTCCAATACCTGTAGAGCCCACCTGTCCGCCCCCACCTCCCCCCCCCCCCTTAATGCAATGCCTCATCATCATTACCTTCGTCGTTGCGAGAAGCAGAGGCTGGAATGATTTGATTGTGCGATAATAGTGAACGAAAATTGATTGGTTAGTTTCGTTGATTGTTATTTATAGCCAGTTGAACCTCCCTGAGACTACCCTAGGGCGCAAATCAGTTGGTTTCCTAGCAGTAAACACTGTTTAGTTGTGTTGGTTTGGTTTGGTTTGGTTTGGGCTGGTTTTTTGTTTGTTTTGTTTTGTTTTGTTAGTTTTTTGTCATAGTTTGTCTTTTGTTTGATTCTTTGGGTTTTTTGTTGTTGTTGTTGTTGTTGTTGTCACTTTTATGTTTATGTCTGTTTTTTCCCCTCCGCGAGTAGGCGGCAGCCCCCTGTGGGGATACCGAGGACTCTTCCAGTATAAATAGTGTCCCCACCTTCTGGAAATTTTGTCATCTTTTCTATCACTGTCTTTATTTCTGCCTTGCTGCTTTCCTTTGTCATTTTTCCCTAGTATTTTCTGCCTTGCTGGTACGTTAACCTGTATATGTTTGATAAAGTCTTACATAGTTTCTCTTAGGAGTGATAACTGAGTAATGTATCAAGTACATTTTGGGCTCTAAGGAAATGTGATGTGCAGAAGCAATTTTAGGTCATTTAGGCCATTTAGGCCTGTTTTTATATGTATGTTTTGGTGTCCTTAGTTCTGTTTGTATTCAGGATTTTTTTTAATTCCCTTAGTGATAAAATAATTGGACGGAGTGGTCAACTCCAGGGGCATCTTTTAGATTACGTGTGCATTTGCATTGTGTGTTTCGTTTTCTTTTCCATGTTTTTGTTTGTTTGTTCGTTTGTTTGTTTGTTTTAGGTAAGGTGTACTTTTGGGGATGGTGTTATCGTCCTGATATGGCTCTGCGCTGTCGGCTAGGCTTTAAGCAACAAGAACAATTAACAGTAGGCTTCAGCTTTCCAACACACATCCCAATATGAGAGTGGGATTTCACCTCCACCATTAAAGTAGTCATACTCCGTGTTCCGGACGTGTCTGCATGCTGCTGCTTTTCCCCTGCTTCCATAAGCTACTGGACACTGACATGACTTATAGGATCTTTAACGTGCGTATTTCGACGGTTATCTGCCAGAATGGAGCATTTCCATTAGAATAGAGAAGCGAGATGCACCGTTTTGGTCAGAAAACCTCGATTTGATGTTTGCGTGCTCGTACACTCGGAGGGATGGCCCGGTGGTACAGCTGGTTAGAGTTCCATGAAGGTAACACAGGGTGCGTGAGTTCAAACCCCATGTGGGTCACTGTTTTTACCCCCCCCCCCCCCCAAGAGTTTTTTTTTTCAAATTTTCAAGTTTTCATGACAGAAAATATGAATGTAAGCTATGAGATGAGAAAAGAAAAGTAAACATTACAAAACAACCAAGTAAATAAACAAGTAAAAAGTAAACATACAAACAACAAGTAATAAAATAAAAAGTAAACATTACAAAACAACCAAGTAAATAAACAAGTAAAAAGTAAACATTACAAAACAACCAAGTAAATAACAAGTAAAAAGTAAACATTACAAAACAACCAAGTAAATAAACAAGTAAAAAGTAAACATTACAAAACAACCAAGTAAATAACAAGTAAAAAGTAAACATTACAAAAAACCAAGTAAATAAACAAGTAAAAAGTAAACATTACAAAACAACCAAGTAAATAACAAGTAAAAAGTAAACATTACAAAAAACCAAGTAAACATTAACATACAAAACAACCAAGTAAATAAATAAAAAGTAAACATTACAAAAAAGTAAACATTACAAAACAACCAAATAAATAAATAAAAAGTGAACATTACAAAACAACCAAGTAAATAAACAAGTAAAAAGTAAACATTACAAAACAACCAAGTAAATAAATAAAAAGTAAACATTACAAAACAACCAAGTAAATAAACAAGTAAAAAGTAAACATTACAAAACAACCAAGTAAATAAATAAAAAGTGAACATTACAAAACAACCAAGTAAATAAACAAGTAAAAAGTAAACATTACAAAGCAACCAATAAATAAAATAAAAAGTAAACATTACAAAACAACCAAGTAAATAAACAAGTAAAAAGTAAACATTACAAAACAACCAAGTAAATAAACAAGTAAAAAGTAAACATTACAAAGCAACCAAGTAAATAACAAGTGAAAAGTAAACATTACAAAATAACCAAGTAAATAAACAAGTAAAAAGTGAACATTACAAAACAACAAAGTAAATCAACAAGTAAAAAGTAAACATTACAAAACAACAAGTAAATAACAAGTAAAAGTAAACATTACAAAATAACCAAGTAACAATCAAACAAGTGAAAAGTAAACATTACAAAATAACCAAGTAACAATCAAACAAGTGAAAAGTAAACATTACAAAAGCAACCAAGTAAATAAACAAGTGAAAAGTAAACATTACAAAATAACCAAGTAACAATCAAACAAGTGAAAAGTAAACATTACAAAATAACCAAGTAACAATCAAACAAGTGAAAAGTAAACATTACAAAATAACCAAGTAACAATCAAACAAGTGAAAAGTAAACATTACAAAATAACCAAGTAACAATCAAACAAGTAAACCGAAACCAAAACACAAATACAACAGGACAAACAGATAAATACAACAACATAGTGGAGTGTGGTCAGCTCGCCTAACAGCTTGAGTTCTCAAGTCTCCACTTGAAAAAAATATGTGTAATGCGCATGGGTGTAAATGAGTTTGAAGAATTGCGCTGTAGAAAGATTGCATATAGCCCATGATACAAAGGATTGCATATAGCCCATGATACAAAGGATTGCATATAGCCCATGATACAAAGGATTGATTATAGCCCATGATACAAAGGATTGCATATAGCCCATGATACAAAGGATTGCATATAGCCCATGATACAAAGGATTGCATATAGCCATGATACAAAGGACTGCATATAGCCCATGTACAAAAGATTGCATATAGCCCATGATACAAAGGATTGATTATAGCCCATGATACAAAGGATTGATTATAGCCCATGATGCAAAAGATTGCATGTAGCCCATGACGCAAAGGATTGCATACAGCCCATGACGCAAAGGATTGCATATAGCCCATGACGCAAAAGATTGCATATAGCCCATGATGCAAAGGATTGCATGGAGCCCATGACGCAAAGGATTGCATGGAGCCCATGATGCAAAAGATTGCATATAACCCATGATGCAGAAGATTGCATATAGCCCAGGATGCAAAAGATTGCATATAGCCCAGGATGCAAAAGATTGCATATAGCCCAGGATGCAAAAGATTGCATACAGCCCATGACACAAAGGATTGTATATAGCCCATGATGCAGACGATTGCATATAGCCCATGATGCAGACGATTGCATATAGCCCATGATGCAGAAGATTGCATGTAGCCCATGATGCAGAAGATTGCATATAGCCCATGACGCAAAGGATTGCGTATAGCCAATGACGCAAAAGATTGCATGCAGTCCATGATGCAAAGGATTGCATATAGCCCATGACGCAAAGGAATGCACCTAGCACAGGATGCAAAGGATTGCATTAACGCTGGCAAACATGAACACCACAACACTTTCATCAGTGGTTTCTGGTTCCTATGCAAAAAATGGGCGGAAACGGAAGTTGACCCGAGCAAAGCTGAAGCTGTGTGAACCACCTGTTTGGCAGGCGCCGTGTGCACTCTCTCACGCCATATTAGGATGGGGGGGGGGGATAGAGGGGGCGAAAGTGGGGAGAGAGTGGTAGTGACCTGGAAATATAAAAGGAAAGAAGGAAAATATAACCCAAAATCAAGGTAGTCAAGCTATTCTAACGACCTTCCTTTTTATAAAAAGAAGTTATTGCAGAGAAGCCAGATTTTGTGCTTGTCGAGGTCGTTGTAACCTTGCAGAAACAGACGAAACAAGACTTGACGTGAAAGGAGGACCTTAACAAACTGTCAACAACCGTGAGAACACTTTCAGCTTCAGTTTCAGTTTCTCAAGATGACGTCTCTGCGCTCGGAATGAATTCTATATGCATTAACGTCACAGGTGCCATGTGATGGAGAAGATCCAGAATGATCACGGCACAAGCCTCAGGCCTGCACATAGACCCATGAGCTGGCCAGGTCGTGAGATCCTACCTAGCCTGTTTTTGTTTTGTTTCGTTTTGTTTTGTTTGTACGTCTGCCTGTGTGTGTCTGTGTGTGTGTGGGGGGGGGGTATGAGTGTGTGTGGGTGGGAGGTGTGTGGGGGTGGGGAGGGTGGGTTTTGTATCAGTCTATCATTGGAACAGAATATGAGAACAGAATGCAAATATTGCCAAAAAGTTGCTGAGAAATTGTTGTTCACACATCCTATTCTTCCTGCCCAACTGTTGGTGGCGCTGCACTGCGGCGACGCGCTCTCAAAGGGGAGAGCAGCCTGAGTTTTATATGGTAACTTCATTGTGACAAAAGCAATGAATATTAACGTGATCGAAGTTTATGATTCCATTCAATATTCACTGCACTGCACATTGCCATGACGATGTTATGTTGGCTTTCTGATGGCACTGTCCTTGGTGTCCATGAAGTACAAAGCACCAAGCACGTTAGCGGTCCATTATTCAAAACACTCACGTAACGAGAGCCGTGGACCCAAAGATCTGAATAACTATCTCGAGTTCAATCCCAGCTTGAAACATTTCCCCCTGTGGAGATGCCGGGGGCTCTTTCATTGTAGATAGTATCCCCACCTTCTGGAATATCTGTGCTAGAAATTTTCTCTTTTCTCTCACTCTCAGACAGAAGAACAAACGATAGCGTGTTAAAGGAACTGAATGTCAAGCGCCAGCTGCCAACAGAGATCAACAAAAGAAAGCTCGCTCTCTCTCACTCTCTCTCTCTCTCTCTCTCTCTCTCTCTCTCTCTCTCTCTCTCTCTGTCTCTGTGTGTGTGTGTCTCTCTCTCACTCTCTCTCTCTCTCTCTCTCTGTCTCGATCTGTCTGTGTGTCTGTCTCTCTGTGTCTGTTCTGTCTGTCTCTCTTCTGTCTCTCTCTCTCTGTTTCTTTCTCTCTTCCTCTCTCTCTCTCTCCCTTCTCTCTCTCTCTCTCCTCTCCTCTCTCTCTCTCTCTGTCTCAGATTTTATGATGGATGACACGTCTGGACCCAAATGACAAAGTACACTGCACCAAACACGCACACCAGCCATTCGTCAAAGTTTTAAACACAATAATGGTGGATCGACAAAGCCACAGCAGGTGAAAGATGGAAGATTGAAGCTTGTTCTGGTTGTTCAGGGAGGAGAGATCACCCGTCCAAACAGTTCTGTAGGCACTTCATTTAGTGTGCCAGTGATTTGTTGTTGTTGTTGTTGTTATTGTTGTTCTCCTTCTTCTTCTTCTTCTTCTTCTTCTTCTTCCGCTTGTTCTTCTCCTCCTCTCTCTTCTTCTTCTTCTTCTTCTTCTTCTTTCTTCTTCTTCTTCTTCTTCTTCTTCTTCTTCTTCTTCTTCTTCTTCTTCTTCTTCTTCTTCTTCTTCTTCTTCTTCTTCTTCTCTTCTTCTTCTTCTTCTTGCTGCTGCTGTTGTTGTTGTTAATGTTGTTGTTGTTACTGTTGTTGTTGTTGTTACTGTTGTTGTTATTGTTACTATTGTTGTTGTTAATGTTGTTGTTCTTGTTGTTACTGTTGGTGTTGTTACGGTTGGTGTTATTACTGTTGTTACTGTTGGTGTTGTTGTTACTGTTATTGTTACTGTTGTTGTTGTTGTTTTTACTGTTATTGTTGTTGTTACTGTTTTTGTTACTGTTGTTTTTGTTGTTACTGTTGACGTTGTTGTTACTGTTGTTGTTACTGTTGCTGTTGTTGTTGATGTTACTGTTGTTGTTGTTGTTACTGTTGTTGTTACTGTTGTTGTTGTTGTTTTTACTGTTGTTGTTGTTACTGTTTTTGTTATTGTTGTTTTTATTGTTACTGTTGACGTTGTTGTTGTTACTGTTGTTGTTACTGTTGCTGTTGTTGCTGCTGCTGTTGTTGTTGATGTTACTGTTGTTGTTGTTGTTGTTACTGTTGTTGTTACTATTGTTGTTGTTACTGTTGTTGTTGTTACTGTTGTTGTTCCTGTTGTTGTTGTTGCTGCTGCTGCTACTGTTTTTGTCGTTACTGTTGTTGCTGTTGTTGGTGGTGGTGGTGCTGCTGCTCCTGCTGCTGTCCCATTTCCTACGCCACACTAACGGACACAGGCAATTTTATACAATATTATGAATAACAGTAATAATAATGATAAGTAATGAAAATAATAACGATTAATAATAATAACGGTGATATTCAAAAGGCGCCAAATCTTGATATATAATAATAGTAATAATAATAATAACGGTGATATTTATAAGGCGCCAAATCTTATTAATAGCAATAATAGTAATGATAATAATGGTGATATTTATAAGGCGCCAAATCTTAATAATAGTGATAATAATAACGGTGATATTTATAAGGCGCCAAATCTTATTAATAGCAATAATAGTAATAATAATAACGGTGATATTTATAAGGCGCCAAATCTTAATAATAGTAATAATAATAACGGTGATATAAAAAGATGCCAAATAATAATAATTACAATATTTATGTAGAGCAAAATCTTGATATAAATCAAATCTAAGCGCTGAACATACACATACGCACGCATGTACACACACGCACACACACACATACACATGGCTATAAATGGGGAAAAAGAAGAAATCTTGATTGGAGAATCAAACCAAGGCGTGCACTCCCATCATTCACCATAGCAGTCACCAGCAACAACCAAAATCACGATAATGACGATTGGGATGATAAGCCATGATGCTACTGAGCTCCACTCTGGATTGAGAGACTGAGTGACCGTGCTGTATACTCTACGCGTACTCTCAGAATATATTCTGGAGTCAACGAGGCCTGAGAGATACAGACACCTGCGAGGTTGGACCGGAGATTTCAGCAACACCCTGAAGGATGCATGCCTGAAGTGGATGAAACTGGGCAACGTGGCCCCAGTCTTCGCAATGCGTCCACAGCACACTCAGACTTGGTGTATGATCTCTTTTCGTACCGAGAAAAAAAGTCCCGTAATGATTTTTGACGGGGTTCAGGGGATGCGAACCCACGACCCTCCAGTGTCTTAGTCTGTAGCGCTAACCACGACACGGTGGACGAGGCATGACCGTCTTGATTTTCTGTCTTCAGGGGGGGGGGGGGGGGAGGGGTGTCATCTATCGTTTCTAGCACTTGTTAACCATTTGACTTCCTCACGCTATCTGCCATCATCCTGCATTGTCAGCCATCACAGCAAAGCAAAAAAAAATTTAACCTTTTCACTCCCTCTCTGTGTCCACCAAAATCTTAACCCTTTCACACCCTCGCCCTATCCACAAAAAATAACCCCTTTACTCCCTCGCCCAATCCACCAAAAACTTAACCTTTTCACCTCCTCGCCCTATCCACCAAAAATTAACCCTTTACTCCGTCGCCCTATCCACCAAAAATTAACCCATTTACTCCGTCGCCCTATCCACCAAACACTTAACCCTTTCACTCCCAGGCACTATCCACCAAAAATAGCCCCCTTTACTTCCTCACCCAATCCACAGAAAAAAAATTAACCATTTCACTCCCACGCTTTATCCACCGAAAACTTAAACCCTTTCATTCCCTCGCCTTATCCACCGAAAACTTAACCCTCTTTCACTCACTCGCCCTATCCACCAAAAAGTAACCCCTTTACTTTCTCGCCCTATCCACCAAAAACCTAACCCTCTCACTCCCTCGCCCTATCCATCGAAAACTTAACGCTCTTTCACTCTCTCGCCGTATCCACCAAGAAGCTTAACTTTTTCACTCCCTCGCCCTATCCACCAAAAACTTAACCCTTTCACTCCCTCACCCTATCCACCAAAAAGCTTAACCTTTTCACTCCCTCGCCCTATCCACCAAAAAATTTAACCTTTTCACTCCCTCGCCTTATCCACCAAAAACTTAACCCTTTCACTCCCTCACCCTATCCATCGAAAACTTAACCCTCTTTCACTCCCTCGCCCTATCCACCAAAAACTTAACCCTTTCACTCCCTCACCCTATCCACCAAAAAGCTTAACCTTTTCACTCCCTCGCCCTATCCACCAAAAAATTTAATCTTTTCACTCCCTCGCACTATCCACCAGAAAGAACTTAACCCTTTTCACTCCCTTGCTCTATCCACCGAAAATTTAACACTTTCACTCCCTTGCCCTAGCCACCAAAAGTGTATCCCCTTTACTTCCTCGCCCAATCCACCAAAAAAATTAACCTTTTCACTTCCTCGCGCTATCCACCAAAAATTAACTCATTTACTTCCTCGCCTTAGCCACCGAAACCTTAACCCTTTCACTCCCTCGCCCTATCCATCGAAAATTAACCCCTTTACTCCCTCGCCCAATCGACCTAAAATTAACCCCTTTATTCCCTCGCCCAATCCACAGAAAATTAACTCTTTCACTCCGACGCCCTATCCACCAAAAACTTAACCTTTTCACTCCCTCGCCCTATCCACCAAAAGCTTAACACTTTCACACACTCGCCCTATCTACCGGCTTCCCGCAGGAAGCTGGTGGATAGGGCGAGGGAGTGAAAGGGTTAAGTTTTTCAGCTGGCGGATAGGGCGCGGGAGTGAAAGGGTTAATCTCCTAGGAAACTAGCGAGGTTGATGGCGTATGATTTCATAAATCAATA
>JAPXFY010000022.1:37394039-37396539 GCA_030674185.1 Monoplex corrugatus
TGTTGGACGGACTTGCAGGGTGGCTGAGGACAGAGAGGGTGTAAGATGTGCTTACGGCAACAAGGGATATATACATACGGAGGGTTATGATCGCCAACGCTATGCGGCAGGGCACATAATGATGATGATGATACACGCAAGAACATCAAGTACGCATGTTAAAGATCCTGAATATCATGTCAGTGTCTGGTGGATTATGGAAACATGAAAACGTCCGGCATGCACCCCTCACTGAAGACGGAGTATGCAGACTGTGCAGCAACATACCGCCTGCGCGGTGTGGGCAAAACAATGCACAGACACACATCTGAGAAGAATGGGAGCACTTCTTAATGAAAAAGAACTGGAGACATGAAATCATTGGGTCCACCACTCTATCAAAAGACAGCCACCCAGCACGCAAGTATATTGTCATTAGTACACATATCAATGCATTCGCGCACATAATCTAAGGACATAGCCCTGGCGTTGACCATTCGGCCAATTTATCGCACAAGGGATTTAAAAAATACACCTGAATACAAATATAAGCATACCTAAAACACCAAAACATATATAGAAACAGGCATAAATTACCTAAAATTACTTCCGCATATCTCACATCCCCAGAGCCAAAAATGCACTTTATAAATGTACCCAATTATCAATCCTAAGAAAAAGTATGTTAGACCTTATCGAACACATACAGGTGAATGGACCAGCAAGGCAGAAAATGATAGGAAGAAATGACAGAAAGCAAAGGAACAAGGCAGAAACAAGAGAGCGACAGAAAAGAGGACATTTCTAGCACAGAATTTCCGGAAGGTGGGGGATACTATTTACATTGAAAGAGCCCGGGGCATCCCCACGGGATTACGCAAATAAATGAATAAACAGATGAGTAGATGAATACATGAATAAATAAATAAGTAAAATAATGAAGAGTTTCAAACAGATATGTAGATGAATAAATAAATAAGTAAACAAATGAATAAGTTTCAAACAGATAAGTAGATGAATACATGAATAAGCTAATCAGTAAATAAATGAATGTTTCAAAAATGATGAATGAAATGAAATAAGATAACATACAATAAAATAAATTAACAATGTTCATCTTGTTGATTGCATCAGCAAATGTGGTTTGAGTTTATTTTGTTTTGTTTGAATGGCGTTTGTTTGTTTTTGTTGTGTGTGTGTGTGTGTGTGTGTGTGTGTGTGTGTGTGTGTGTGTGTGTGTGTTGTTTTCTTTGGGGGTTTTTTTTTTTTTTTTGGGGGGGGGGGCTGCTGTTGTTGTTGTTTTGAAGCGGGGGGGGGGGGGGGCTGGTTGTTGGTTAGCGGAGAAGGAGGAAGAGTGAGGGGGGAGGGAGGGAAAGAAGGAGGGGATTGTCCCACTTGTTCTTCCAGTTTCGGAAATGGCGTACGTGACTGCTCACAATAACTCACACCATTCTCCCCGGAGTGACCTCAGCTCCTTCTGAGTCAAATGGACGGCTATCGTGTGTCCTCGTCAATTCCTGCGACTTCTGGACTTCTATCTCTCTAGCGAAGGTTCGGATTTCTTCAGAGGTTCGGAAAGTTCCGTATGCGCAAGGTTAAAGCTGGCTAGTAGGTTTGAACAACTTAACCTTTCCACTGCCGCACTCTACCCGTTAGCAGCAAAAGTTTAACCCTTTCACTTCCTCACTCTATCCACCGGCTTTCTGCTTAAGTTTCAGTTTCAGTTTCTCAAGATGACGTCACCGCACTCGGAAAGATTTCCATATGCACTAACGTTACAGGTGCCATGTGATGGGGAAGATCCAGAATGATCACGGCACCAGCCTTACAAGCCTGCACATAAACCCACGAGCTGGCCAGGTCCTCAGGTCCTGCCTAGATAGTTCCATAACCCTGAGATCGTAGGGGAGTGAGGTGGCAGAGACCTTAACTTTTCTCGGGGCCAGCACCACGAGGGTGGTGCCCATCCCCTTTCCTTCGATTCAAATTCATATCTTTATCCACATATTTTTACCAAGACTTCAGGAAGTCAAGAAGGCTAATTCGTCTTCAAGGGGTGGGACCTGGGAAAACAGCCTATCTGCTCTCCGAACAGAAAGTGATAGTCATCCCTTTTTCTGTTCAGTGGCTTAACCGTTTGGCTCCCGCACCCTGTCTACCAGCACCCTGCATTGTCAAACCATGCTATCATCGTCACGTGCCCTGCTGCATGGTGTTGACGATCATGGCTCTCCATACGGATCTGTCCCTTGTCGCTGCGAGTACATTTCCCACCCTGTCTTTCCTCGGCCACTCTGCAAGACCGTCCGATATTTTCTCCTTGGGTCTACCTGGTGCTCTCTTTCCCTCCAGCTTTCCTGTCGTGACCTGAGGCTCTAATTTCTCTTTCCTCATAAAATGTCCAATAAATGTTGCTTGTCTTTTCCTATTTTTTTTTATATTAATGTTCTTGTTTCTGTCTCCTTCAAGACTGTTTCTTTTATTTTTGTTGTTGTTGTTGTTGTCCATGGAACTCTCAATA
>JAPXFY010000022.1:37404039-37414039 GCA_030674185.1 Monoplex corrugatus
GAATTATGGTCTATGTACACATTGCAATGCATTCGCGCACATAATCTAAGGAGATGCCCCTGGCGTTGACCATTCTGTCTGATTTATATCACAGGGGATTTAAAACGCACACCTGAATACAAATTTAAACGTAACTGAGGACACTAAAACATCTATAAAACAGGCCTAAATTATCTAAAATTGTTTCCGCATATCACACTTCCCTAGAGCTAAAAATGCACGTGATACATGTACCCAATTATCGAATCAAAGAGAAAGTATGTATGACTTTATCGTACACATATAGGTGAATGGACCAGTAAGGCAGAAAATGATAGGAAGAAAGAAACGAAAGCAAAGGAACAAGGCAGAAACAAAGAGAGTGACAGAAAAGATGAAATTTCTAGCACAGAATTTCCAAAAGGTGGGGATACTGTTTATACTGAAAGAGCCCCCGGCATTCCCACGGGGGGAACACACAGTAGGCTGGGCTTTAAACCAAAATAACAGTAACAATAACAGTCTAGTTGGCTAGCTAGCTAGTTGAGTAACTGTGATGTTTAATGTGCTGTTTCAGACACGGGGTAGTGTGTACAATCCAGGCTGGCAGTATGATGCCAATGCGTTGGAGTTCGCCCACTACAAAGAGATCTTCAGACGAGGAAAGCAGAAAACATGCACCGGAACTTATAAGGTATGGGCCAGTCAGAATTTGACTTTTGGGTTGTGTGTTGGTTGAGATATGTGTCTTGTGTGTGGGTGTGATGGGTTTAGGGGTATGTGTGAGTGTGTGTGTGTGTGTGTGTGTGTGTGTGTGTGTGTGTGTGTGTGTATGTGTGTGTGTGTGTGTGTGTGTGTGTGTGTGTGTGTGTGCATGTGGATGATGTGGATTTGTCTGTCGTTTTCTGAGAGAGAGAGAGAGAGAGAGTGTGTGTGTGTGTGTGTGTGTGTGTGTGTGTGTGGTGTGTGTGTGTGTGGTGTGTGTGTGTGTGTGTGTGTGTGTGTGTGTGTGTGTGTGTGTTTCTTTTACAAGAAATCCATCTAAAACACTTTCAAAATGTCAAATTTCGCTTCAGGTATTTCATTTCCTGTTGGAAGTTTATTCCAGGTCTTTTGTTTTAGACTTCTGAATCGCGGGATTTGCAAAAGTTTTATTCCCAAAATCCAGTTCAGCAAATAATTGGGTGGCGCTGCACTGCGGCAACGCACTCTCACAGGGGACTGCAGCCCGAGTTTCACATGGTAAATCCGCAGTGACAAAAGAAATGAACATATTTCGGTATCTCTATTCAAGTCCTCACATTCCAATTCCCAATTCCCATGTACTAATTTCCACTTACCAAGTTGTCACATTCTCAGCAGGACACCAATTCCCAATTCCCATTTACTAATTTCCACTGACCAAGTTGTCACATTCTCAGCAGGACACCAATTCCCAATTCCCATTTACTAATTTCCACTGACCAAGTTGTCACATTCCCAACATATCATCAATTCCCAATTCCCGTGTACTAATTTCCAATTGAACAAGTTGTGACATTCTCAACAGGCACCAATTCCCATTTTCTAACTTTCCACTTACCAAGCTGTCACATTCCCAACAGGTCACCAATTCCCAATTCCCATGTACAAATTTCCACTTAACCAAGTTGTCACATTCCCAACAGGTCACCAATTCCCAATTTCCATGGAATAATTTCCACTGACCAAGTTGTCACATTCCCAACATATCATCAATTCCCAATTCCCGTGTACTAATTTCCAATTGAACAAGTTGTGACATTCTCAACAGGCACCAATTCCCATTTTCTAACTTTCCACTTACCAAGCTGTCACATTCCCAACAGGTCACCAATTCCCAATTCCCAATTCCCATGTACAAATTTCCACTTAACCAAGTTGTCACATTCCCAACAGGTCACCAATTCCCAATTTCCATGGAATAATTTCCACTTACCAAGTTGTCACATTCCCAACAGGTCACTGATTCCCAATTCCCATGTAGTAATTTCCACTTATCAAGTTGTCACATTCCCAACAGGTCACGTCACCAATTCCCAATTCCCATGTACTAATGTCCACTTACCAAGTTGTCACATTCCCAACAGGTCACCAATTCCCATGTACTAGTTTCCACATACCAAGTTGTCACATTCCCAACATATCACCAATTCCCAATTTCCTTGTACTAATTTCCATTGACCACGTTGTGACATTCCCAATAGGACTTTGAGGACTCTGGGGTGTTCGTGGCCCAGACGGCCCTGGAGGCTGTACAGAAAGAGGAGGAGGACCGTCTGTACGCTGAGATCCGGGCAGAGCGGGAGAGGAGAGTTCGCCGCCTTGAGGACGAGCTTCAGCACGAGATGGAGACCACCGTCAGCGATCTGGTGACCACTTTTGAACGGTAAGAAGATTGTTGTTGTTGTTGTGGTGGTGGTGGTGGTGATGCTGGTGGTGGTGGTGGTGGTGATGCTGGTGATTGTGGTGGTGGTGATGGTAGTGATGGTGGTGGTGATGGTAGTGATGATGGTGGTGGTGATGGTAGTGGTGGTGGTGGTAGTAGTGGTGGTGGTGGTGATGGTGGTAGTAGTGGTGGTGGTGATGGTGGTGGTGGTGATGGTAGTGATGAAGGTGGTGGTGGTGGTGATGGTAGTGGTGGTGGTGGTAGTAGTGGTGGTGGTGGTGATGGTGGTGTATAGTGGTGGTGGTGATGGTGGTAGTAGTGGTGGTGGTGATGGTAGTGATGAAGGTGGTGGTGGTGGTGATGGTAGTGGTGGTGGTGGTAGTAGTGGTGGTGGTGGTGGTGATGGTGGTGGTGGTGGTAGTGATGGTGGTGGTGGTGGTGGTAGGAGTACAGTCTTCTTTATGTCTGTAATCTGTGATGGTGGTGGTGGTGGTGGTGGTGTTTTGTGTTAGGAGTGATGTCTTCTTTATGTCTGTGATCTGTGGTGATGGGAATAGGAAGCTGGTGAATAGGGTGAGTGAATCAAAGGGTCACACTCTTGACTGGATCATTTCTCGTGATCACCACAATTCAGCTACTGACAACTGCTTAGTTCTTTCTACCCGTCTAACTTCAGCCCTTCCATCTGACCACTCTGCAATTCTCTGTTCTCTTGACATTTCTCCTCCTTCCCGTACCATGCGCACAGTGACTCGACGCAATCTCAAATCTATCGACCTCTCTACTTTTTCATCTGATGCCTCTCGTCTCCTTTCTGAAAAGTCACATAACCTTGCCGATGAATTCTATACTACTCTTCACCATCTTCTGGACACACATGCTCCAGCCACAACCCGTCTTTTACCTGACCGTCCCCCTACCCCCTGGCTCACTCATGAGATTGCCTGTGCAAAACGTGCCCGCCGCAGAGCAGAGCGCCGCTGGCGCAAATCCAAACTCACTGTACATAGGCAACTTTTCCAAACCTCTAAAACAATAGTATCCACCCTCATTGCATCTACAAAAACAAGCTATTTCCAAACCAAAATCCTGAATGCCTCTTCTTCAAAAGAACTCTTTACAACCATGAATCATCTCCTCGGCACACGAAAAGATTTACCTCTCCCAACAAAACACACAAATGAAGAACTCCCATCTGTATTCTCCAAGTATTTCACCACCAAAATACAAACTCTTCGTGACAGGCTTGACAGGACACCCTGTCAACCATGCCCACTTGACCCTTTTCTTCTCTGGCACACCTCTTACTACTTTTACCCCAGTCTCACAAGAAGAAATTCTCAACACATGTCGTTCAAAACCTGCGAACTGGATCCTCTTCCAGGTTCTCTCTACTCCGACTGTCTCCCTACTCTCCTCCCATTCATCACTGACATCATCAACACTTCTCTTCAAACTGGAACTGTCCCAGATTCTTTCAAGTCTGCTATTGTTCACCCTCTCCTCAAGAAATACAATTTAGACCCAAATGAACTGAAAAATTACCGGCCTATCTCTAATCTCTCTTTCTTGTCAAAACTCCTTGAAAAAATTGTTCTCAACCAGCTGAACTCTCACCTGTCTGCCAACAATCTCCTCAATCCTTTCCAGTCAGCCTACCGCCAGTGCCATAGCACTGAAACTGCCCTACTACACATTCTCAACAATCTCCTCCTTGCAACTGATACTGGCAAAGTCTCTCTCCTCACACTCCTTGATCTGTCTGCAGCCTTTGATACCATTGATCATGGTATTCTCCTTTCTAGACTCCATCATACTTTTGGCATCTCTGACACTGCTCTCTCCTGGTTCACTTTATATCTATCAAACAGAAAACAAACTGTCCTCATCAATGGCACTTACTCTCAACCTTCATACCTGACCTGTGGTGTTCCACAAGGATCTGTCCTTAGCCCTGTTCTTTTCACTCTTTACACCTCCCCCCTGTCCACCATCATCAATTCCCACTCTATAAAACACCACTTCTATGCTGATGACACCCAACTTCAAGACAGTGACTCACCTGACAATATACAGCGCCTGTTGACTCGCACCACTGAGTGTTACTCGGACATTAAGAATTGGATGACATACAATAAACTTCAGCTTAACGACGACAAGACAGAAGCTATCCTCATTGGCACCCGTCAGAAACTTTCTCAGCTGCCTCCTCTTTCTCTCCCATTATGTAACACGTCGGTCCCAATTTCTGATTCAGCTAAAAACCTTGGTGTCTTCATTGACTCTACCCTCTCCATGAACAACTTTGTTTCTCAAACTGCCAGATCTTGCTACTATCACCTCCATTGTATAAGCCTGATCAGGAAGTATCTCTCTGTCGAAACAACTGCAAAACTCGTTCTCTCCTTCATAATGTCTCGCATTGACTATTGCAATTCACTCCTGTCTGGTCTTCCTGCCTCGACCATTCAATGCTGCACGCCTTGTACTCAAAAAGAAAAAAGCTGACCATATATCTCCTCTCCTGGCACAACTTCACTGGCTCCCTGTATCAAAGCGCATACAGTACAAACTAAACACCATGTGCTACAAAAGCCTCAATAACGCAGCCCCCGATTACCTGCCAAGCCTACTTGAGATCTATGTTCCCTCACGTACCCTCCGCTCTGCCTCTGATCCTCTGACTTTTCGCTTTCCACGCACTAAGCTCAATACCTATGGTCCACGAGCCTTCTGTTTCTGGTCCACTCTCCTGGAACAAACTTCCTCTCTCAGTCCGTCAGCAACCTACTTTTGTCTCCTTCAAGTCCGCTCTCAAAACTCACCTTTTCTCCTCTGCATAAAATCCTGACCTCACTCAACCCCCTCTGCAGCCTGTCTCCACTCGGAGGGGAATCACATTGTAATATATAATTGTATATAATGTGCTCTCTATGGTTTTCCATTGCTTTTATTCTTTCTCCCCATTTATAGCCATGCGTGTGTGGGTGTGTGTGTGCGTGCGTGCGTGTGTGTCTGTTTCAGCGCTTAGATTTGATATTATCAAGATTTTGCGCTATATAAATATTGTAATTATTATTAATTATTATTAAGTTTTTGCTTTGCTAGCATGGTTGGCAATGCAGGATGCTGGTGGACAGAGTGCGGGAGTCAAAGAGTTTAGGGGAATTTGACCTTGAAAACACCAGGTCACCACCTAGGAGGCATGCCTCCAGAATTCGAACTCAGGTGGAAGAAAAAAATAGCGACAGCAGAAGGGCATCCAGGAATTTACGGTCAAAACACTGGCTTGAAGCGGGGGAGGGGGATATTCTCCCCTGAGGGACCTTCTGGTGTCCAGCTCTCCCCAGGGTTTCTTGGTAACAACTGTAGGGTTACGTTTGTTGTTTCTTCTGTTGTTTCTTTTAACTGTTTATTCAGCTACCTGCTTTCAGGCGCAATGAATAGCGAGGTGTGTTGTGATTCAGACCTTTAATTATTTATTTATTTACTTTATATTATATATATATATATGTTCCTTTTTTGAAGGTAAGATACACACATACACATATCATTTACATATAACCAAGATTATTCCAGTGGAAGGCTGATGAAATACCAGTATAAAATATAGACTAGGTAAACCATAGGCTAGGTAGGGCCTTAGCACCTGGCCAGTTCATAGGTTTATGTGCAGGCTTAAGGCATATGCCACAGTCACCATACACGTGCCACCTGTGACGTTAGTGCCTATGGAATTCGTTCCGAGCGCGGAGACGTCATATTGAGAAACTGAAACTGAAGCAGACAGAATGGAGGGTCACTTATTTCATTGTTGTTGCAGCTTCTCACCCCAAAAGGGCAAAACGAAACTACAGCGAGAGACGGAGAGGATCGAGGAACAGTACCGCCGGAAGAAGGAGGAGAAAGTGAGGAAAATGTTGGAACGGCTCAACAGCGAACAGCGGGCCCGAGTTGCGTCCCTTATACAGAAACACTCGCAGCAGATGCTGGAGCTGATCGCGGAGAAACTGACGTCGTTAGAGGTGATGTTGGTTGTCTTGTGAATCATTTGTGAGGGGGGAGGGGGGATGAGTTGGGGTAAGGTTGATGGGGGGGGGGGCGGAGGGGGTAAGGAGAACTTTAAACTTGGAACTTCAAAACACTTACCTGCGTAAGGATCGAAGCATTGGGTTCCACTGGACATGTTTTACGATGAGTCCTTGATATTCTGCGCATGTAATGATAATAATAGTAATAGTGATGATAATGATAATAATAATAATAATAATAATTATAATGATAATAATGATGATGATGATGATGATGATAGTAATAATAATAACAACAATAATAATGATGATGATAACGACGGCGATGATGATGATGATGACCGTAATAGTAATGATTTAGTAACAACAACAACAACAACAACGATGGTGATGATAATGTCCAGGGTAATAATAGTAGAAATAATGATGATAATGACGATGATAATAATAACAACAATAATAATGATAATAATAACAATATTGAAGATGATAATAACGACGACGATGATGATGATGACCCTGATAAAAATGATAATAATAGTGATGATAATAATAACAGCAACAATAATGATGATAATGATAACAGTATTGAAGATGATAATGATAATACTATGATAATAATAATGATGAGGATGAGGAGGATGGTAATAATATAAAGCGCTAAATCAAATCAAATCAGAGCACACACGGTTCTTATTCACTCAAACATTCATTCACAGTGGCAAAAACAAAACAAAACAAAATAAAAAACATAATGGTACACATTTAACATAAGCATAAACCAGAGGAACCCTAACACATGTATCGTGAAACAAGTTATGAATAAAAGTAATGATACAATATTGACTGATGTGTGTTATGTCAGTCAAACGCTTTGCAAAAGTACGGGTAGATACGGCTGCAACAAACCCTTATCAACAATAACAATAATAACAACAACAACAACAGCGCTAATAAGAGTGTGCGTGAGAGAATGTGTTTTTGTAAGCGTGGATCCATAGGTAGGAGGCTATATAAATGAAAATCATCATTACTATTATTATTATTATTATTATTATTATCATTATTATTATTATTATCGTCATCATCATCATCATTATTATTATTATCATCATTATCATTATTATTATTACCATAATCGTCGTCATCATCATCATCGTCGTCGTCGTTGTTTTTGTTGTTGTTGTTATTATTATTATTATCATTATTATTATTGTTGTTATTATTATCATCATCATCATCATCATCATTATCGTCATCATTATCATCATCATCATCATTATCATCATTATTATTATTGTAGTATCCTCCATTGGTATGCTGGTGGCTCTTTCAGTATAAACAATATCCTAAATAATATCCACACCTTCTGGAAATTCCGTACCGAAAATTTCCTCTTTTCTGTCACTCTCTTTGTTTCTCACTTGTTCCTTTGCTTTCTGTCATTTCTTTCTATCATTTTCTGCCTTGCTGGTTCATTCACCTGAATGTGTTCTATGAATCCTTATATACTTTCATGGTTGAATAATTGGGTACACGTATTAAGCGCATTTTTGGCTGTAAGGAATTGTGATGTACAGAAACATTTTAGGTCATTTAGGCCTGTTTTCATACATGTTTTAGTGTCCTTAGTAATGTTTATATTTGTATTCAGATTTGTTTTTTTAAATCACCTGTGTTTTTAATTGGACGGAATACTCAACGCCAGGGGCATCTCCTTAGGTTATATGCGCGAATGCATTGATATGTGTACTTCATTTTCTTTTACAGGTGTTTTTCTTTTTCTTTTCCATATTGTTTTTACCTTCAGTGAGGTATAGTGTACCTTTTGAGATGGTTACAGCCCCGATATGGCCCTGCGCAGTCGACTGGGCTTTAAACAACAATAATAATTATTGTAGCACGTTTTGTTTTTAAATCATAAGAATCGCAATGAATATAGTAATACCATATAGTTTGTTTCGTTTTTAAATCATAAGAACAACAATGCATGTAGTAATAACTTCCATAGAAAAACGTGAAGTACAAACATAGATTTCATGTTATTTCGCCTTTATATTTGCTTGCAATCACACAGTGATAAAAAAAAACACCATAATTCCATTATAAACAAATTCTTTGTGTTTTTTGTTTTTCAGGAGCGAAGTTCCAGTGAATCTGAGGGCCGATCCCCAGTGATGGACTTGTCACGTCCTCCTCCCCCCGCCCCTCCTGAGTTTAAACGTGCCCAGCTCTTTAAATCTCCCTCAGAGTTCCAGAAAATCGACAATCATGTTTTTGAGGTGAGTGTGTGTGTGTCGGGGGGGGGGGGTGTCCTTTAGAGTGTGTGTGTTGTTTGTTTGTGTGTGTGTGTGTGTGTGTGTGTGTGTGTGTGTGTGTGTGTGTGTGTGTTTGTGTGTGTGTGTGTTTGTTGTGTGTCTGTGTGTATTGTGTTTCTGTGTGTGTGTGTGCGTGCGTGTGGTGTGGTTGTGTGTAAGTGTGTGTGTGGGGGGGGGGGGGTTGGTGGGTGCCTGTGGATGGATGTGGGTGTGTGTGTAACCAAAAAGAAAAAAAAAAGAGAGAGAAGAAAAAACGAACTTTGTTCAGAGGATTTTCTTAGCTGTTTCAAGATGGATCTTTACCAAATTCGGGTCATATGTATTTGAGTCATAGGTATTTGGGTCAAAGGTACTTGGGCCAAAGGTGTTGGGTCAAAGGTGTTTGGGTCAAAGGTGTTTGGGTCAAAGGTGTGAGCCATTGAGGAGCCCTGATTGTCTAAGTTTGGAAGACATGTCACCAAGGTCAAGGTCACACAAAAAACAAAAGATGCCTAAAATCGGCTTGATTTTTTTAACCCTTTGACCCCTGCACCCTGTCCACCAGCATCCTGCGTAATCAGCCATGCTAGCAGAGCAAAAACTGAACCCTTTGATTTCCTCACTCTATCCACCAGCTTCCTGCAGGAAGCTGGTAAATAGGGTGAGGGAGTCAAAGGGTTCAGTTTTTTTGCAGTTGATGGATAGGGTGCGGGAGGCAAAGGGTTAACGGAGAACTTCTGACAACATTTTAACATTTTCTTTCCCAGACCAGTCGCCATGGTGTAGTGGTTAGTGCACCGGACTATGACTAGCAGATTGTGGGTTCGAATCCCCATCAGTCCCTTCAAAAATCGTTGTGGCATTTTTTGGCTCTAACCGGCTCCTGCCCACAGTTGAGTGTGTTATGGGCTCATTAGGAAGACTGGGACCACACAGTCGAGTCTCATCCACTTCACGGATCGAGGGTGTTGTTTAAATTTTCTGACCAACACCGCAGATGTCTGTATCTCTCGGAATTGGTTGAATAGGGATGTATGATAATAGTAAGCGTAGAGTACAGACCTGTCACGCGGTCTCAGTCTTAAATTGAACTCCATACGAGTAGCATCATGATTGTCATCCTCGTCGTCATCGTCATCATCGCATTGTAAAAACTGTGCCAGCTTCTGTGGTCATTAAGGTGGCATAGAAAATGGGACAAAAAAGGTGAGCTCTAAGGTAATCTTCCTTAGTGCAGTGATCCTAAAAAGATCTTTTTTCCCTACGGTGATAATACATAAATGTTA
>JAPXFY010000022.1:37419039-37494039 GCA_030674185.1 Monoplex corrugatus
TAGGTTGGTTTGTTTATTGATTGGTTGGCTAGTTGGTTAGTTGGTTTATTTCTGTGTGGTGTGGGTGGTTATTTTGTATATTGGTTGGTTGGCTGGTTTATTCATTGACTGGATGGATAGTTTACATGTTTATTGGTTGGTTAGTGGGTACGTTGGTTGGTTTATGGTTGGCTGGTTGGTTAATTGATTTAATGATTGATTGGTTGGTTGATTGCTTTGTTGGTTGCTTGCTTGTTTGCTAGGTTGAGTTGTTGGTTAGTTTCTGTCTTACTCAAAGCCATAATTGATTGATTGGTTGATTGATTGACTGATTGATTGACAAGTGGGTGGGTGGGTCTGTTGACAGACAGACAGAATGAATGAATGAATGAATGGCTGACTGACTGACGGACTGATTGATAGATTGGTCT
Organism: Monoplex corrugatus; assembly: GCA_030674185.1. Lineage (NCBI taxonomy): Eukaryota > Metazoa > Mollusca > Gastropoda > Littorinimorpha > Ranellidae > Monoplex > Monoplex corrugatus. Next base: position 37,419,450 of record JAPXFY010000022.1, read on the forward strand.
ATTTCCGTTCCCCCATTCCCTCATAGACTCAAGATCTGATATCTCGTATTCAATCCCAGCCCGCAACGTTTAAATTAAAACTGGCCTGTTCGCAGCCCTTCTTAATGTTTCCATCATTTTGGTATTTCAGCTTAGTGTTTCACATGTCCATACCAGTCCCCTTCTCCCGTTCTCCATGTCAAAACCTTGCCAGCATACAGTTTTGCACAGGCTCAGGGAGTCTGCCAGATAATTGCCCGCAGGTTTTGCTGGAGCGCATATGGAATGAGTCTGGGTGCGATGAATTCCTCTTGAACAGACTCTAAACTCCGAACGTTAAACTCCATTATCTTTTTTGTTTGTATGTTTGTTTGTTTTTTGTTGTTGTTTTTTTTCAAATTTATCACCTGTCATTTACCTGTCGGCATCACCGGGTTCAGTGTTGGCCGCTGTACACAGCCACTGTCCTCCAAATGGCGCTGTTGACTTTTGTGGACAACTTCTTGAATATTAAGGCCACTGATGTTGATTATGTTCAAATTTGTCCAGGGCTATTTTTCGATGGGTTACCCTGATGGACCTGAACAAATTGGAGGTGGCGGAAACAGAGAGTCCAGAGTCACCACTGGCATTGCTTAGAGGTATCAAGTTTGGTACGGAGACGTACCATGATCTGTGCCGTAGACTGTGCAGGTAAAGTATAAGTTTGTGTGTGTGTGTGTTTCTGTGTGTGTGTGTACGTGTGTGTGTGTGTGTGTGTGTGTGTGTGTGTGTGTGTGTGTGTGTGTGTGTGTGTGTGTGTGTGTGTGTGTGTATGAGTGTGTGTGTGTGAGTGTGTGTGAGTGTGAGTGTGTGTGTGTACGTGTGAGTGTGTGTGTGTTTGGAGGGTGTTTCTGTGTGTGTGTGTGTGTGTGTGTGTGTGTGTGTGTGTGTGTGTGTGTGTGTGTGTGTGTGTGTGAGTGTGTGAACAGCTTTTGTGTTAACCAAAACATAAATGGTGCATGATGCTTATAAAGATGGTGATGGAGATGATGATGGTAGTGATGATGATGGTGATGGTGGTGGTGGTGGTGGTGGCGGCGACGATGATGGTGATGGTGGTGGTGGTGATGATGATGATGATGGTGGTGGCGATGATGATGATGATGATGGTAGTGATGATGATGATGATGTGTGTGTATACTGAAATGAGTGTTTGTGTATGTCTATACTGTGTGTGTGTGTGTGTGTGTGTGTGTGTGTGTGTGTGTGTGTGTGTGTGTGTGTGTGTGTGTGTGAAAAAATTATGTCCACACAGTTTTGTCACAGGCGTACGTGCATATGCGTGCACAGACACAAACAGACACACACACACACACACACACACACACACACACACAGACACACACACACACACACACACACACACACACACACACACACACACACACCACACACAGTGACACACACACACACACACACACAGTGACACACGCACACAGTCTATATATCTATTTTTCTCTCACTTACACACACACGCGCGCGCGTACACACGCACACATCTTCATCTGGTCTATATTAAATAATCTCCTTTGGAAAGAAAATAAAGGAGATTGAAAGGGGAAAGAAAAAAAATTTCTACAAATCAGATTTAAAACAAAAAAGCAGAAAAATTGTACGTAGATAGATAAATAAATGTTCAAATAACCAGTTATTCAAATATGAAAAAATACCGTAAAAAAGAAACGTACAAAAAGAAATTTTTTTCAGTCTGGCGATGATGATGTTGATGACGAAATAATAACAATGTAAGTGCTGACAACGATGACGAATGACAATGATGACAACAGTGATAACAATGACAACGATCAAGGACTGACAACATTGATGGCGGGGACAGTTACGTTGTAAATGACAGTAATGACGATGATGATGATGGTGTCACCAGCTATGCAGGCCTGCACTGTGAGGTGGTAGAAGGCTTCTCCAAGGGCGCTGGTTACAAGCCAGGGATGAAGCTGGAAGGAAGCCGCTTCCGAAACTCCTGGACTGCCGTCTGCATCGACGGCTCCTGGTGCTTCCTCAACTGCAACTGGGGAGCCAGACATGTGCGAGGAGGCCAAGACAGCAGCAGCAACAACAACAGCAACAACAACAAGAACAGCACTCATCACCACCACCATCATCACGACCACCACCACCATCGCGGTGGACACAACCGACGCCGTCGCGGCAGCTGCGCGAAAGAAAATTTGGACTGCAGCGTCAAAGGGGGAGGAGGTTCGTTGTCTCGGGAAGGGTCCAGGGAGTGTGAGGATGGGGGGATCCCGGTGTTTTCCGGCCGAGCCCGGCGAGGCAGCGAAGGGGCGCCGATCCCGGAGCACAGCAGGGTCATTGTAACCACCACGGCTGAGTCGTGCGTGGACTCGAAACACATCGTGGACAACACTCAGGAGAACGACCACAGCCTCCTACGGCTGGGCCGGGACAAGGACTCCCCACTCCGGCAGCTCATCCGATACGCCTCCGCGGACCTCCTCACCCTCCGCAACGGCGACCGGAGCTCCACAGTCTCTGGGACGTCTTCCACTTCCGGTCAAAGCTCAGACAGGACTTCCACAGGCAGCACCACCACCACCAGTTCCATGGGCACGGGAACTCAAAGCGACTCCAGCGGTTCCAATAACGGGTCAGACAATACGTCAGGCTCTCAAGGATCCTCGTGCGCGGGCTGTCGGAAAAGGACTATAAGCTTTGGGGAAGGGTGTAAAGAAGAGAATGAGGATGATGGTGGAGGAGAAGGAGCAAACAAGGAGCACGAGTTCCAGTACAAGTGTGACGAGTTCTACTTCATGACAGACCCTGAGGACCACATCTTTCAGCATTATCCAGACGACCCTGAATGGCAGGTAAGGCTCAGAATCAAGTTCTTCATTCTTTTGTTTGCATTTCATATGTCATATTCAGGAATTTTTAATTTTTGTTTTGTTTTTCTACTGAGAGGGAGCTGCTTTATTCAAAATTCACTTTCAGTTTCAATTTCTCAAAATGATGTCTCCGCGCTCGGAATGAAATCTATATGCACTAACGTCACAAATGCCATGTGATGGAGAAGATCCAGAATGATCACGGCACAAGCCGTAAGCCTGCACATAAACCCACGAGCTGGCCAGGTCCTGAGGCCCTACCTAGATAGTTCTATTACCCTGGCGGCGTAGGGGAGTGAGGTGGCAGAGACCTCAACTTTTCTCGGGGCCAGCACCACGAGGGCGGCGCCTATCACCCCATCCCTTCTTCCTCGCTTCGAATTCATATTCATATTCACATTTTTTCTTACCAAGACTTCAGAAAGGCAAGAAGGCTAATTGGTCTTGAAGGGGAAGAACTGGGAAATCAACTGATCTCTGCTGTATAAGAATCATTTGTTAGTCTCTGGACAGAAGGTGATACGTAGTCGTCCATTTTTGTACATGGCTTAAGGAGTCATGTGATGATGATGCTCTTCTCACTGTAACTGATATTAAATCATCTTCCTGGCCTCTTCTTTTTGCTGGCTCATCCACCATGTGGTTTCCTGGTGTTCCACAGTGGGAAGGGATCCACCATGGTACGAGTGGACTTTTATAGACAAAACCAGAAGAAGATTAGCATAGAGGTAAGAGTTCAAGTCTTCCAGTTTGACAGCGTAGAGATAGAGAGTTCAAGTCTTCCAGTTTGACAGCGTAGAGATAAAGAGTTCATGTCTTCCAGTTTGACAGCGTAGAGATAGAGAGTTCAAGTCTTCCAGTTTGACAGCGTAGAGATAGAGAGTTCAAGTCTTCCAGTTTGACAGCGTAGAGGTAAGAGTTCAAGTCTTCCAGTTTGACAGCGTAGAGATAAAGAGTTCATGTCTTCCAGTTTGTTAGCGTAGAGATAAAGAGTTCCAAGTTTTCCAGTTTGTTAGCGTAGAGATAGAGAGTTCAAGTCTTCCAGTTTGACAGCGTAGAGGTAAGAGTTCAGGTCTTCCAGTTTGACAGCGTAGAGATAAAGAGTTCGTGTCTTCCAGTTTGTTAGCGTAAAGGTAAGAGTTCGTGTCTTCCAGTTTGTTAGCGTAAAGGTAAGAGTTCAAGTCTTCCAGTTTGTTAGCGTAGAGGTAAGAGTTCAAGTCTTCCAGTATGACAGTGCAGGTTTGGTTCAACAAAAACTTTCTGTGTGCTACCTCCACGTCCACCCATCAGACCCTGTTCCAGGTTGGGGAAGATAAAACAACAAGGGACAGGAGATGGGCATCACCTTCATAACACTGACCCTGAGAAAACTTGAGGTCTCTACCACCTCTGTCACACGTAATGAATATATGTAGGTGACTGGCAGTGTCTTGCAGTTTATGCAGGTTCGTGAAGATCTAGCAGTCAATCGTTCTTCTCAGAGACAAGATACACCAGTCCAGGTTAAACGAAAATGATCCTTTATTTGAAGAACGAATGAAACACAACAGGAACTGGGTAAAAACTTCACACATCCAATGCGCCACTCCTAGTTTGCAGAATTATTCTTCTTCAGCCCTCAAATCTACACACAGCAACTCCACGAATCTACAGCAACTTCTCTATCTCTGACAGCAGGCTTACACATCAACTCTTCCAATCGCTCTCTCTCTACCCACAGTCACGCTTTATTTATAACATCATGGAAAGTTCCACAATATTCTCGGCTTTTCCCTAGATTTTCAGCCAATCATAGCCACATTCTCGAACCTTCCTTTCTAGAATATTCTGTAGTTCTAGCCAATCACTGTACAGATTAAATGTGTTTACAATTTCCGGAACCTTCTCGAAAGATCTAAGGTATTCTACGTTTTTCTTGTCATTTCTAGATTGTTCCGAAGCATTCTACACATTTCTATACAGCGAAAACAAACTAAAACATATATTTTCAGTGTTAGCATAAACCAAAACAAATATTCTCGATTCATTATTGAGCGAATCACAAACTAATCTTCAAGGGCGAACAGCCAAGAGAGCTGAATCTACAGACACATTTTGACGTCACACTTCTTTTATCGACATTGCACTTTCACATTGAGTTTCTGTTTTCTCTCTTTTTTTTTAAACATAACATAACCCCCCTCTTAATGAAATTTTACCAAATTTCTCAAAATTCTTTACATTAAAAAAATGAAAACAATCTAATACGGGAAAACCAACATACAATTATTTTCTGTCCAAACATTTATCCCAGTTCATCTGCATCACATTCTGCTGAGATAGTCTGCAGCATGGTTGTCTGTACCTTTCACATACTCCACCTTCATATCAAAGTTCTGAAGGTACATTGCCCATCGCATAACTCTGTTATTGACAAATTTGGCAGAGTCCAAAAACGATAAAGGTTTATGGTCAGTGCGCAACACAAAGCGAACCCCTTGGAGAAACAGTTCAAACTTACGCACAGCCCACACGATGGCAAGGCACTCTTTCTCCATGGTGGCATACTTCCACTCTGCTCTGGACAACTTCTTACAGGCATATGAAACAGGAAACAGCTTCCCTTCATGTTCTTGCATGAGCACTGCACCAATACCGTCGTCAGAAGCATCAGCACTAAGCACAAAAGTCTTTGGGGGATCAGGTAACCATAGCACTGGCTCTCTTGACAGGAACTCCTTGACGGTGCTGAAGGCCCGATCTTGTGCTGCTCTCCACTCCAGCTGGTTGGGTTGTCCCTTGCGCAGAAGGTCTGACAGTGGTGTTGTCACAGTTGCAAAGTGGGGCATGTATTCCCTGTAGAACCCCACCAAACCAAGAAAGGATCTCAGCTGCTTCTTGGTCTGGGGGCGAGGTGCTTGCACAGTTTTCTTGACGTTGTCCTCAAGGACCCCTTTCACTCCTTCCTGGAGGCGATGTCCAATGAAGTCAACATAAACTGCAAGACATTGCCAGTCACCTACATACATTCATTACGTGTATGTAGGTGACTGGCAGTGTCTTGCAGTTTATGCAGGTTCGTGAAGATCTAGCAGTCGATCGTTCTTCTCAGAGACAAGATACACCAGTCCAGGTTAAACGAAAATGATCCTTTATTTGAAGAACGAATGAAACACAACAGGAACTGGGTAAAAACTTCACACATCCGATGCACCACTCTTAGTTTGCAGAATTATTATTCTTCGGCCCTCAAATCTACACACAGCAACTCCACGAATCTACAGCAGCTTCTCTATCTCTGACAGCAGGCTTACACATCAACTCTTCCAATCACTCTCTCTCTCTCTCTCTCTCTCTCTACCCACAGTCACGCTTTATTTATAATATCATGGAAAGTTCCACAATATTCTCGGCTTTTCCCTAGATTTTCAGCCAATCATAGCCACATTCTCGAACCTTCCTTTCTAGAATATTCTGTAGTTCTAGCCAATCACTGTACAAATTAAATTTGTTTACAATTTCCGGAACCTTCTCGAAAGATCTAAGGTATTCTACGTTTTTCTTGTCATTTCTAGATTGTTCCGAAGCATTCTACACATTTCTATACAGCGAAATCAAACTTAAACATATATATTTTCAGTGTTAGCATAAACCAAAACAAATATTCTCGATTCATTATTGAGCGAATCACAAACTAATCTTCAAGGGCGAACAGCCAAGAGAGCTGAATCTACAGACACATTTTGACGTCACACTTCTTTTATCGACATTGCACTTTCACATTGAGTTTCTGTTTTCTCTCTTTGTTTTTAAATGTAACAACCTCATTCCCCTGCAAGCTCAGGTTATGAGACAACCTTTACTAATTTGTTTCGTTCACATCCTTAAGAATTGGATTTTGTTCTCGTACAGAATCTTTCTTTCTCCCATGTTCCCCATACTTTTTTGGTTCGGCGTAATGTTTCTGTGAAAGGTTCGTCTTTCATTTGTGTTGTTTAAGCCAGACTGAGTTCTGTCAAGTAAATGATCTTTCTCTAATTGTTCACCCCGCGTTCTCCATATTTTTGGTTCGTCACAATGTTTCTCTCAAAGGCTCCCACTTTCATTTGTGTGACTGTCAGCATTCAAGCAAACAGGAACCAGAAAAAAAACGAAAAAAGATTCAGAACGCGTATTTAATACAACCAGACAAGACAGGCCCCAAATTTTCAGCCAGCTGGCCTTTGTCAAGCGTAAATGTAAAATCACAAACGAACAAACACCAAATACAGAAATTAGGAGAAAAAGACTGAAACTTCCCTGCTGCTTCGTCCAGTGAGGAGATGGAGTTGTTAAGGCAGATCATTTATGTGTGTGAGAAAATGACACTGGACGAAACAGCAGGGAAGTTTCAGTCTTTTTCTCCTAATTTTTGTATTTGGTGTTCGTGTGTTTGTGATTCCATTGGAAAGTCTGATTATGTGTATTGTGCAGTGAGTCCAAATGGGTTTGGAGAATGCCATTATGCAACAACGATTTATGGTAATTGTTGTTCTTGTCATTACAAGAGAGACAACCCTGCTGCACCTGTCTCTCAGCTGAGGACCTGGATTTATTCTTGTTTGTTGATCATTGTTGCTCATCTCACCTTGCTCACATGTTTTTCCTTGTGAATGTTTCATGCTCACATGTTTTTCCTTGTGAATGTTTCATGCTCACATGTTTTTCCTTGTGAATGTTTCATGCTCACATGTTTTTCCTTGTGAATGTTTCATGCTCACATGTTTTTCCTTGTGAATGTTTCATGCTCACATGTTTTTCCTTGTGAATGTTTCATGCTCACATGTTTTTCCTTCTGAATGTTTCATGCTCACATGTTTTTCCTTGTGAATGTTTCATGCTCACATGTTTTTCCTTGTGAATGTTTCATGCTCACATGTTTTTTCCTTCTGAATGTTTCATGCTCACATGTTTTTCCTTCTGAATGTTTCATGCTCACATGTTTTTCCTTCTGAATGTTTCATGCTCACATGTTTTTCCTTCTGAATGTTCATGCTCACATGTTTTTCCTTCTGAATGTTTCATGCTCACATGTTTTTCCTTCTGGATGTTTCATGCTCACATGTTTTTCTTTCTGAATGTTTCATGCTCACATGTTTTTCCTTGTGAATGTTTCATGCTCACATGTTTTTCCTTGTGAATGTTTCATGCTCACATGTTTTTCCTTCTGAATGTTTCATGCTCACATGTTTTTCCTTCTGAATGTTTCATGCTCACATGTTTTTCCTTCTGAATGTTTCATGCTCACATGTTTTTCTTTCTGAATGTTTCATGCTCACATGTTTTTCCTTGTGAATGTTTCATGCTCACATGTTTTTCCTTCTGAATGTTTCATGCTCACATGTTTTTCCTTGTGAATGTTTCATGCTCACATGTTTTTCCTTGTGAATGTTTCATGCTCACATGTTTTTCCTTGTGAATGTTTCATGCTCACATGTTTTTCCTTCTGAATGTTTCATGCTCACATGTTTTTCCTTCTGAATGTTTCATGCTCACATGTTTTTCCTTCTGAATGTTTCATGCTCACATGTTTTTCCTTCTGAATGTTTCATGCTGATATGCTTATCCTGAATGTTTCCCCCAGTTGCTGGAGTGTCCCATTACGTTGTCCGAGTTCATCAATCTGCCCGTCCTCAAGTCCCCGTTCTTCAACTATGGACTGAAGTTGGCCACGCATTACGACTGTAAGCAGGTCACCGAATCTGGCGTCATCAACATCACTCTGCGCATCCCCCACCTGCTGGGCTTCGGCTACACTCTGGAGCCCAAGGACAAGCGCATGAACCCCTACATCCTGGAGGGCCGGGTCATGCTGAGGATCGTGGGCCACAAAGCCATCTTCACCGTGGCGCCTCCCAAGCGGGGACGTTTCTACTTCACCATTTTCGCCAAGGACGACTGGCTGTCAGAGTCGCTGCAGAGCGCGTGCGCTTTTCAGATCCGTTGTAAGGAAGGGCGGGATGCGTTACGAAGCCCGTACCCAAAAGTGTCATTCTTCGGGCCCACGCCCAGCGCTGGGAGCTACGGGTTGTTGCCACAGACTCACATCGACCCCGTGGTGGCCTATTCCTACGACGACATCAATTTTCACTTCCAGCTGCCTCGACACGTCCGCCTGTCCTACTCTCTGCAGTTCCACGGCCAGGCTCCGGATGCTGTGGACGCGGACTTCCAGCGTTACGTGTTCTTAAGACAGAGGGACGACAACTCCATCTCCTTCCTTGTGCGCTGTCCCCATGTGGGCAAGTACGTGTTCGCGCTGTACGGCAGTCGGGTGGACTCCCCAGAGGACGCTTGTGGGAACACTAACTCGGCGGTGGTGCCTTACGAGTGCTTGTTCAGGTTAGTGGAATTGGCTTGTGGTTTTTTTTTATTTCAGTTTTTTTTCGTTTTGTTTTGTTTGTTCAATATACGAACCAGAAAAAAACACGAAAAAATAAGAACGCGTATTTAATACAAGACAAAACAGGTGCCTGTCTTGTCTTGTTGTATTAAGTACGCGTTCTTATTCTTTTTTCATGTTTTTTTCTGGTTCCTGTTTGTTTGAACGCGGGCACTCACACTTGTTTTGGATATTATTTCAGTATAGTTATGCCTCAAATCAGTTCCATGGTCAAGATGAACGATATTGTTTTCATCATTTCCTTTTTGTTGCCCGAAATCTTCTTTTCCAGAGTTGTCCCATCAGACCATTGTTCATTTCTTTTATTTTTGAACAGTGGGGAAAAATTTAGATTGTGCTTTGGTGATTCTGGTCCTGTTTGTCATGGAGACCCATCTGTGTGAGACAGCCCCACTCAGAATATATGTTGGGGGTGGGTGGCTGTGTTCACAGTCTGTGATTGTGGTCCTGTTTGGCATGGACACCCATCTCTTTCCAAAATATCAAAAGAGGAGTCAGGCAAAGTTGTGTTTTGTCACCAGATCTTTTTTTTCATTTTACAGCGAAAACATCATGAGAAACCTAGAAGAATACCCTGGATTAAAAGTTGGAGGAAAAATGATAAACAACATTCAATACGCAGATGACACCGTGCTAATTGCAGAAAATGAAAGGGGCCTACAAAACCTTGTGAATATAATAGAAATAGAAATAGCAAAAATAAGGGGTTGGAGCTAAATATCAAGAAGACTGAAGTCAGTCATGGTAATCACTAAAAAAAAAAAAAAACCAAACACGAAATCCCCTCATGCAAAATAACAGCAAACGGCACAACTTGAGACAGGTTGGTAAGTTCAAATTTTTGGGAACGATCATCTCACCAGACGGCAGATGCACATCAGAAATAGCCAGCAGAATTGGCCAAGCCAAAACAGCATTCAAGAAGATGAAAAGCATTCTTACCAACAAATGCCTGTCAGTTAACATCAGGAAGAGAGTTCTTGAATGTTATATAGAACAGATAATGTTATGCAGTTGTGAGGCGTGGACAGTCAACAAGCAAAGCCAGAACAAGATTGAGGCAGCCGAGATGTGGTTTCTAAGAAGAATGTTGAGAGTTCTATAGACAGCAAAGAAAACAAACGAGACAGTCTTGATGGAGGCAGACACAAGAAGATCATTGATAAGGAAGATTAGGAAAAGACAGGCAACATTTACAGGCCATTTTTATGAGGAAATGGGAATTAGAGCACCTGGTCACAACAGGAAAGCTGGAGGGAAAGAGAACACCAGGTAGACCCAGGGAGAAAATATTAGACAGACTTGCACGGTGGCTGAGGAGAGAGAGGGTGGAAGATGTACTTGCGGCAACAAGGGAGGGCCATGATCGCCAACGCCATGCGGCAGGGCACTGGATGATGATGATAATTATGCCTCAGATCAGTTTGGTGGTCAAGATGGAGGATGTGGTTTTCATCAATTCCTTTTTTGTTCCCCGAAAGCTTTTTCAGAGTTGTCCCATCGGACTATTGTTCATTTCTTTAAATATTGAACAGTGTGGAAAATTTTAGAATGTGTTCTGGTGATTGTGGTCCTGTCTGGCATGGATACCCATCCGTGTGAGACAGCCCCACTCAGTATACATGTATATGTTTGAGTTGGCAGCAGTGTCCAGTCTTCTGGCAGAAGATTGTGATTTGTTTTTGCTGCTTCAAGTAACAGAAGGGATCATTTGTCATGCTACCCCCCGTGGGGATGCCGGGGGCTCTTTCTATATAAATAGTATCCCCACCTTCTGAAAATCCTGTGCTAGAAATGTCCTCTTTTTTGTCACTATCTTTGTTTCTGCCTTGTGCCATTGCTTTCGGTCATTTCTTCCTATCATTTTCTGCCTTGCTGGTCCATTGACCTTTATGTGTTCGATAAAGTCTTTCGTGCTTTTTCTTAGGATTTATAATTGGGTACATGTATTAAGTGCATGTTCGGATCTAGGGAGGTGAGATATGGGGAAGCCATTTTAGGTACTTTATGCCCGTTCTTATATGTTTTAGTGTCCTTAGGCATGCTTAGATTTGTATTCAGGTGTTTTTCAAATCCCGTGTGCAATAAATTGGACGGAATAGTCAACGCCGGGGGCATGTCCTTAGATTACGTGCGCAACTGCGTTGATATGTGTACTTTTTTCCCTGTTGAAGTTTTTGTATGTTTTGAAGCAGTTATAGCCTAGATATGGTTCTATGCAGTCGGCTGGGCTTTAAACAAAAATAACAATTTGTCATGCTCATAATGGAAGATTCTTTTTCTGATGGTCTTGGTGCTGGTGTTCAGAGGGAACTTGACTACATGTATAAAGTATATTGTATAAGGCTTGAATGCAGCCCCTTAATGTTTGGGTTTCAACATTTTCCCAACACACAAAGATTAAGTAATTGCTATGTAGCAGAATATCAAAGACACAGGAACAAACATTATAGTGTAATCATCATTACAAAAGAATGTAATCATCCCATCATCATTGATAATGATTGTTATTCTGATTATTATTATCATCATCATAACTATAGCAATGATAATAACAATAACAACAATGATGACTACTGTAGTGGTAGTAGTAATAGTAATAATAATATAATAACAATAACACTGATAATGATAGTAATAATAATCATAATAATAATAATAATAATAACAGTATTTATAATAATAGTAGTCTCATTCATATTCTTATTCTTCTTGTTATTATGATAATAACAACAACAATAACAACATTATTTATGATAATAGTACTAAGTAGTCTCATTCATATTCTTATTCTTCTTATTAGCATGATGATAACAACAACAACAACAACAGTGTTTATGATAATAGTATTCTGGCTCATATTCTTATTCTTCTTATTATCATGATGATAACAACAACAACAGTATTTATAATAATAGTTGTCTAATTCATATTCTTATACTTTGCATTATCATGATAACAATAACAACAACAACAGTATTCATAATAATAGTCGTCTCATTCATATTCTTATCCTTCTTCTTATCATGATAATAACAACAATAACAACAGTATTTATAATAGTAATAGTCTAATTCATATTCTTATACTTTGTATTATCATGATGATAACAATAACAACAACAGTATTTATAATAATAGTAGTCTCATTTATATTCTTATTCTTCATATTATCGTGATGATAATAATAACAACAACAACAACAGTATTTATAATAATAGTATTCTCACTCATATTATTATACTTTGTATTATCATGATGATAATAATAACAACAACAGTATTTATAATAATAGTAGTCTCGTTCATATTCGTATTTTTATTATCATGATGATAGTAACAACAACAACAACAATATATGTAATAGAAGTATTCTCACTCATATTCTTATACTTTGTATTATCATGATGATAACAACAACAACAACAACAGTATTTATAATAATAGTAGTCTCGTTCATATTCTTATTCTTTTATTATCATGATGATTATAACAAGAACAACAACAGCAGTATTTATGATAATAGTATTCTCACTCATATTCTTATACTTTGTATTACCATGATGATAACAACAACAACAGTATTTATAATAATGTAGTCTCATTCATATTCTTATTCTTCGTATTATGATGATAATAACAACAACAACAACAGTGTTTATAATGATAGAAGTATCATTGGTATTCTTATTTTTTTTCTTCTTATCATGATGACAACAACAACAGTATTTATTATAATGATATTTTCATTCATATTCTTCTTATTATCATGATGATAATAACAAAAACAATTCTCATTCACATTCTTATTCTTCGTATTTTCATAATGATAATAACAACAACGACAGTATTTATTATAATAGTATTCTCTTTCATATTCTTATTCTTCGTATTATCATGATGATAATAACAACAATAACGACAATATTTATTATAATAGTATTCTCTTTCATATTCTTAATCTTATTCTTCGTATTATCATAATGATAATAACAATAACATTAACAGTATTTATCATAATAGTCTCATTCATATTCTTATACATCGTATTATCATGATGATTACAACAACAACAACAACAGTATTTATCATAATAGTCTCATTCATATTCTTATACATCGTATTATCATGATGATTACAACAACAACAACAACAGTATTTATAATAATAGTAGTCTTATTCACATTTTTATTCTTCTTATTAGCATAACAACAACAACAACAGTATTTAGAACAGTAGTATTCTCACTCATGTTCTTATTCTTCCTATTTATTTTCCCAGCTACAAACATTCCTTTTCTCACACTGGACGGAGCAGCAGGGAAGTTTCAGGCTTTTTCTCCTGATTTTTGTATGCGGTATTTGTTTGTTTGTAATCTTACGCTTGACAAAGGCCAGTTGGCTGAAAATTTGCGCCTGTCTTGTCTTGTTGCGTTTTTATTCTTTTTTCGTGTTTTTTCTGGTTCCTGTTTGCTTGAACGCGGGCAGTCACACCTCGTTTTGGATTACAATGGTGTTATTACAGGTACCTGATTGAGTGTAAACAGAGCGCCACCAACAAGGCGCCCTTCCCTCGTGCCTGCCATCGCTGGTACCAGTGCCACCTTCTGGAACCCATGACAGGTGACCTGGAGACCTGCACCCGCGTCACCTTCAGGGTTCGAACCCCACTGGCGTCGGACGTGGCCCTGCTGATGGGGGACTCGTGGTTCCACTTCCGCCTGCTGCAGGACCACATCTGGGAAGCCACAGTCATCACAGGCAAGACAGCGTGCCCGGCCAAACTATACGCCAGGCTCAACCGTGACACCAGCAGGTTCTCCCCTCTGCTGGAGTTTCAGGTGGTGCCCAATACGTGACGGTGAGCGTTGGTGATGTGGTGGAGGAGTGACAAGGGTTATTTGTCGTGACGGTGACAGAGAGTAAGGAACAGATCCCCACACCTCGCCCACGACACCAGAAGGTTCTTCACTATGCTGGAGTTTCAGGTGGTGCCGAATACGTGACGGTGATTTTGTGGTGAAGGAGTGACTGTGGTTGTTTGTTGTAATAGTGACAGAGAGTAAAGAACAGATCCCCCATCTTGCCCACAACACCAGTAGGTTCTTCCCACTGCTGGAGTTTTGGGTGGTGCCAAGTACTTGATTGTGAACGGTGATATTGTGGCGGAGGAGTGACTAGGGTTGTTTGTTGTGACGGTGACACAGAGTAAAGAACAGTTCCCCACATCTCCCCCACGACACCAGCAGGTTCTCCACTATGCTGGAGTTTCAGTTGATGCCAAGTGCGTGACGGTGAACGGTGATATTGTGGTGGAGGAGTGACTGTGGTTGTTTGTTGTAACGGTGACACAGAATAAAGAACGGATCCCTGCATCTTGCCCATGACATCAGAAGGTTCTTCCCACTGCTGGAGTTTCAGCTGTTGCCGAATACGTGACGGTGATATTGTGGTGGAGGAGTGACTAGGGTTGTTTGTTGTGACGGTGACATAAAGCAAGGAACGGATCCCCACACGGATCCTCGCCTGATCACAATACATTGATGCTGTGTAGAGAAACTAAGGATTTTGTCGCAGCGGTAAAACGAAACAAGGAACGGTTCCACACATCTTGCCCTGATAATATTGTAATGGTGATTCTGTGTGGAGGTCGAGGAAGAACCAAAGTGAACCTCGTGGGGCTTCAAATTACCCTGTACACAACATGTCTCTGATAGCTGTGTGCTTAAGACATCCGTCACAAGGGTGACATGACTTTGAGACGTTCAATCGTCTGGAAGCACAGGTTGAAAAAGAAAGTAACAACAGCAGATGGACATCCAGGAGTCATGACCTGGATGTGGCCCAGCACTTTAACAATGTTGGGACTTTAGGGTCAAAACACTTACTTCATAGGGTGCTTCTCCTCTGAGGACCTTCTGATTGCAATCGTAAAGCAGAGCAAAGAATGGACCCATGAATGTTGCCTGATGGTGAAGTCTTCATGGGACAACCTGCTGGAAAAGATCTCGCTATCTGGTGCGTGGTTAGCTCTATGGACTACTGACTGGAAGGTTATTGGTTCAAATCCCCGTCAGTCGGGTTATAATCATTGCCGGATCTCTCAGCCTCCAACCAGCTCCTGCCCGGAATAGAGTGTGCTATGGGCGTATTGGGAAGACTGGGACCACACAGTCGAGTCTCTACCGCTCTACGGATGTGTCATTCAGAATGTTGCTCAATTTTCCTTACTAACACTGCAGGTGTCTGTATCTCTCAGGCCTGGTTGACGCCAGGATCTGTTATGATAGTAAGCGTAGAATACAGCCCTGTCACGCAGTGTCAGCCCTAGGTGGAATTCTATACCATCTTGCTTATCATCCTCATCGTCATCATGATCACAGCATTGTAAAAAGTGTCCCAGCTTCTGTGGCCATGGGGGTGATGTACAAAAGGGACAAACAAACAAACAATAAAGATCTCAGCAAACAAATTTTGTGTTAGACAGAGCTGTGACACCACCATATGGCTTTTCCCTGTTGTTACAGTTTGCTGGTGATTTGTTGTCCGTGACGGTGATGGTAATGTTGTGTTGACAAACAAAGGTTGTTATCATAAAGGCGACAAAGTCATAGGATGGAGTGGACCTGATGGAACAGAGAAATGATTCTTCGGCGACGCGATGAGAGTTGCAAGGACAGCAAGATGTACGAATGTGGTCATGTCAATTCCCCAGGTCTTAGATAGCATCCCTGGCACAATGTTGAGAGAACTTCACGGGGAAAGAGCGAAACATTTGTATTAGTTCAAAAGCAGAGCCTTGTCCATCCTTTAGTGACGCTGGATAACTTTGTGCTGATGATCACATGACCTCAAACCAGCGACACATCTTTCAAATGTCTGCCGAGAACCTCACGCGGAAAGCAAAATATTTATATTAGTTTAAAACCAAAGTAGAGTCTTGTCCATCCTTTGGTGACTGCGGATAACTTTGTGCTGATGATGGCATGGCTTGGAACCAGTGACACATCTTTCAAACGTCTGCCCTGCCAAATGATGATGGTATATAACATGTCTACCATGTTAACAAAAGGTAGCGGGGATTCCAGGTTCGGTTCCTGGAGAGGGAGCATGAGAATCAGCTGTCACACCCAAGGAAGGCAGCAGGTGCACAACTTCCCCATTCCTGGGTTGGGGAAGTAGTGATGAACAGAACTCTTGTATCATTAAACCGTTAAAAGGTTGTGCAAAGAAGATACAGTTGTGTCATTAGTTTTACAACATATTGTGCAGAATAGACGTAGTTGTATTGTTAAACCGTTTTAAGGTTGTGTGAGCTAGAAATAGTTGTATTGTTAAACCTTTACAGGGTTGTGCATATGTTATATAGAACCGATAATGTTATACGATTGTGAGGCGTGGACAGTCAACAAGCAAAGCCAGAACAAGATTAAGGCAGCCGAGATGTGGTTTCTAAGAAGAATGTTGATAGTTCCATTGGCAGCAAAGAAATCAAACGAGACAGTCTTGATGGAGGCAGACACAAGAAGATCGTTGATAAGGAAGATTAGGAAAACACAGGCGACATTTATAGGCCATTTTATGAGGAAAGGAGAATTGAAGCACCTGGTCCCAACAGATGGAGGGAAAGCGAACACCAGATAGACCCAGGGAAAAAATGTTGGACGGACTTGCAGGGTGGCTGAGGAGAGAGAGGGTGGAAGATGTGCTTGTGGCAACAAGGGATAGATGCATGTGGAGGGCCATGATCGCCAATGCCATGCGGCAAGGCACTTGATGATGACGAGGGCTGTGCAGACTACACACGATCGTGTCATGAAACCATATAGGGATGTTTGTGCAGAATAGACACAACTGTATCGTTAAACCATTATAAGGTTGTGCAGAGTTCATGCAATGATCAGATTCTGTCCGCTCATATGAGTACTGCAGTCAGGATTGGAAAAGACATTTCAGAAAAAAACACGACAAAGGAATAAGAACGCGTATTTAATACAACAAAACAAGACAGGCGCAAATTTTCAGCTAACTGGCCTTTGTCAAGCGTAAGATCACAAACAAACGCCAGATACAAAATTTTCTCAAACAAACAGCAGATAAAAACTTTTTTTTCCTAATTTTGTATCTGGTGTTTGTTTGTTTGTGCTTGACAAAGGCCAGTTGGCCAAACATTTTGTGTCTTGTTGTATTAAATATGCGTTGTTATTCCTTTTTCGTGATTTTTTATGGTTCCTGTTTGCTTGAACGGTGGCAGTCACAATTGTTTTGAAAGACATTTCAGTTAGAGATAGGCCTAATACCTGTGGATGTTTATCCAAGAAACATACCAATTACCATTGCTCAGATTCATACCTCTACTAGAAGAGTTGCATAAGAAACTTGCCATCTGCTTCTCAGGGCGAAACAAAACGTCCCTCCTAGAATACTATTTTTTACATAATGGAGCTCATGTGACAAGGTGCTTAGTGTCTGTCCATCTTTATTGATATCACTAACTTCTATTGTTCATCTTCACTGAAGTCACTAACTTGTATTGTCCATCTGCATTGATATCACTATCTTAATATTGTCCATCTTTATTGATATCACTAACTTAATATTGTCCACCTTGATTCATATCGCTAAATATGTAACACTGGTCGTGTGACAGGGTGTTTAGTATTCATCTGTAGTAGATGATATCACTAAATCTTAATGATAATGCTGTTCCTTTCGACGTGATTTTCAACATATCCCTATCTTAATTCAGGTCACTATGTCCACTCAAATGATTTTTTGTCTTGGAAAACTGTTGTAATGTATCTTCTTCTTCTTCTTCTTCTTCTTCTTCTTCTTCTTCTTCTTCTTCTTCTTCTTCTTTCTTCTTCTTCTTCTTCTTCTTCTTCTTCTCTTCTTCTTCTTCTTCTTCTTCTTCTTCTTCTTCTTCTTCTTCTTCTTCTTCTTCTTCTTCTTCTTCTTCTTCTTCTTCTTCTTCTTCTTCTTCTTCTTCTTCTTCTTCTTCTTTTCTTCTTCTTCTTCTTCTTCTTCTTCTTTCTTCTTCTTCTTCTTCTTCTTCTTCTTCTTCTTCTTCTTCTTCTTCTTCTTCTTCTTCTTCTTCTTCTTCTTCTTCTTCTTGTTTTCCTTCTTCTTTTTTTCTTATTCTTCTACTTTTTTTGTTCTTCTTTTTTTCTTTTTTTTTTCCTTTTTCTTTTCTGCTTCTGTTTCTGTTTCTTTTTCTTCTTTTTCTTCTTCATCTTCTTCTTCTTCTTCTTCTTCTTCTTCTTCTTCTCTTCTTTCTTCTTCTTCTTCTTCTTCTTCTTCTTCTTCTTCTTCTTCTTCTTCTTCTTCTTCTCTCCTCCTCCTCCTCCTCCTCCTCCTTCTTCTTCTTCTTCTTCGCATTCTTCTTTTGTTTCTTCTTCTTCTTCTTCTTCTTTTTCTTCTCCTTTTCCTTTTTTTTTCATCTTCTTCTTTTTCTTCTTCTCCCCTCTTAACTCCATTAAGAGCAATTGGGATGCCACAGTAAAAACTGTTCATCTGCTTCCTCCAGCTCTTTTGGTTGCAGGCTGAAGACTGGGTTTCTGCAAATGGTTTCTTTGTCCATTCTGGAATATTGTCAGCATATAGGGATTTTGTGCTGTCTTCTTCTTCATCTGCCCCCCTCAACAGTTCCCTGGAGGATTGATTTAGCAAGACGATTGGGTTTTGTTACGTGGCCATACCAAGATAGTTCTCTTTTCTGAACTGGTCAGCAGATCTTCAAACATTTTCCCAGAAAGACATGATTCCAGACAACCACCCTCCCTTAGATGTCTTAGACTTCCCCCCTCCCCCTACCAAGACTATAATTCACCTTTGATACCCGTAAATGACATGAATAATTGAATGATTTTTAGACACAAACTGTCATTGGTGATGATTAATCTGGTAAACTACTTACTATGTTGGTTATTCTTACAAAATTTTGCACTTCATGGAAAAGTGTGTGTTTGGTCTGTGTGTGAATGGGTGTGTGTTTGTGTAGGTGAGTGTGTGTGTGTGTGTGTGTGTGTGTGTGTGTGTGTGTGTGTGTGTGTGTGTGTGTGTGTGTGTGTGTGTGTGTGTGTGTGTGTGTGTGTTTTGTAGAGTGTATGTGTGTGTTTGTAAAGTGTGTTTGTGATTGTGATTTTGTATGTGTGCACATGTTTGTTTGTTTTTTTATCTATGTATATGTGTGTATATGTATATATATGTGTGACATTTTGTGTGCATGTGCTTAGTATGTGTGCATGTTTGCCTCTGTGTGTGTGTGTGTGCATGTGTGTGTGTGTGTGAGAGAGAGAGAGAGAGAGAGAGCTGTCCATGAAACTTGCTATGAGAGCCAATCGTATCATAGTGAAAATTTATGATTTTATAGAAATTGAGACAACCAAAAGAAAAACTTTGGGGAGGGGGGGGAGGGCATTGATTTATACAGCTTTACTTAAAAAATCATCTGCTAAAACAAGAAAGAAGAAGAAGAATTTTGTCACAAAGACAAATTATGTAGGCTAAGTATAGGGTCTACCACCTGACCATCGTAGTAAAACAAAACATTTCAACCTTTGACTCCCGCACCCTGTCCGCTAGCAAAGCAAAAACTTAACCCTTTGACTCCCTCATCCACTGATGGATAGGATTAGGGAGTCAAAGGGTGAAATTTTTGTAGCTGGTCGATAGAGTGCGGGAGTCAAAAGGTTAATGAAATCATATCCCTAAGAAACCTTGCATGGAGCATGTTATAAACCCACCGATACATACAGCCTAAAATTCCCCCATCAGCACAGCTAAGTGAGTGTTAATTTCTTGTCATTCATATGATTGATAATTTGATGATTAATTTATAAATAAATTTGTGCAACTGTTGGTGGTTTTGCTCTGTGTACCCCAAAATTCCCCTCCTCACAGTAAAGTGAATGTTAATTTCTTGATTCATGTGACCGATGATTTAATTTTTTTATGAACTTTTGCGACTGTTGCTAATTCATTGGTTTTGCTTTGTGTACCTGCCCTATTCCCTTCAGTGCACTGAAGTGCATGTTAATTTTGTGATTTGTGTGATCGATTATTTTAACAAATTATTTATGAATTTGGGTGACTGTTAACTTATTGGGTTTCCTGGATGTTATTGGATTTGTGTGAGCGTTAACCTAGTTTTTGTTGTTGTTAATGGATTTGTATGAGCATTAACTTGTTAGTTTTGCTTCTTGTTAATGGATTTGTGTGGAGCATTAACTTATTAGTTTCGCTCGGTGTTGATGGATTTGTGTGAATGTTAACTTATTAGGTTGGCTTGTGAATGGATTTGTGTGAATATTAACTTATTAGTTTTGCTTGTAAATGGGTTTGTGTGAATGTTAACTAATGAATTTTGGTTGGTGTTGATGGATTTGTGTATGATTGTTAACTGATTGGTTTGGGTCAGTATTCATTTGTGTAATTGTTAACTTCCGGGTTTTGGTCGGTGTTTGACCGGATGTCCAGTTGATGATGATGCCGGCTGTTGGTTCTTTAGATAGAAGTATAGAACTCTGGATTAATCCCAGACCGCAATGCTAAAAACTTAACTGTTTTCTGTCCAGCTTAATGTTTCCATCATTCTGGTGGTGTCAGTGTAATTTTTTTTACGTCCCCGCCCCCCCCACCACTATCCCACCCCTCTCCATTTCAAAACTTTGGTAGAGCACATAATTATTATGGAATTGTCCGAGTATGATGAATCCCTCATTAACAGATTCCAAATTTATACATAATATGTGACCTCCCACCACCAAATCAGTCTGAACTCGCAGTCAGTCGAACAGTGCTAGGAGCTGACAAGAGCTGAGGGTCTATCTGGAGTGTTTTGACTTTTTTTGACTTTTTCTCAAAACTGATATCTGTGGACTATAATCTATCCCCCACAGAATTTTTTTTCTTGAAAAAATATCATTAATCAGTTTAAAATGATATTTTAACGCACTGGTTGTAGCAGAAATAACGCAATTTCTTACCAAAAGTACTTGTTTTTATCTCTTATTGCGAACTGTAACCTGTACAGAACCCCACATGTAATATACTGACAGAAAGCTCTTTGGTGCACCTTCTGGATAATGACAGGTAAAATTAGAAACAAGCTGGATCAAAGCCACCAAATAAAGAAATTTAAGGAAAATGTGTAGGAGAGTACACAAAAACTTTAGAGGCCGTTTTCTTAAAATGGCTGTCATACAACTTAATGTCTAAACATACCTAACATCTACATTTTTTTAGTACAAGCAGAATGTACACTTTCCAGTGATATGTATATCTCAAAATGCTAGTTAAGACTGATTTCGTGTTGGGAGGTCACATTTATGAGTTAATTTACCGGTGTTTTCTAGGCAGCGGTAGTCTTTTCACCCTTTGACTCCCATGCACCGTCCTCCAGCATCCTGCGTTGTCAACCATGCTAGCAAAGCAAAAACCTAACCCTTTGATTCCCTAAAACCTAACCCTTTGATTCCCTTACTTTATCCACCAGCTTCCTACAGGAAGCTGTTGGATAAGGTGAAGGAGTCAAAGGGTTAAGTTTTTGCAGTTGCTAGACATGGTGCGAGAGTCAAAGGGTTAATTAAAGTTAGCCTTTGTTTTTGTAAGCCAGGAGCATTTTGTTTTAATATGCTGACGATGTCATTCGTGGTTGTTATTAGCATTACTGTTGATAATGAGATAATTGTTTTGCTTGTCTTGCCTTTTTTCCCCCAAATGCGTATGTTGATCATCACGTTTTCTCTACAACTATTCCGTTTGATTTCCCACCATCACTCTTCAAATTTCTTGTTTTTTTAGAGACCAGAGTTCATTGATTGCAGTCAGTCTGATTTTTATTTGAAACATTTCACCATTTTATCAGTTTTGTTCATATTTTATCATGAACAAAACTGATAAAATGGTGAAATGTTTTATTTTCATCATTGTGGAACCCGAGGCATTTCGTTTTCTTTGAATAATTTGAATAATTTTGACAAATCAATAACTGCCAATAAATAATTAAAATCATTATCAACAAAAGTGTACATATGTTTTCAAGGATTCTTTTTCTTTTTTTTTTCATACAGACTAGAGCTCATGTGAGCACTCCCCATCTAAACATATAAATCCATACAAACCTACCTACCTAGTAGAGGGAATGTATTTTTTTATGTGTATATCTGTTCTTTATCCCACTTAAAAGACAGTTACACTCTGTCTTTGGGGAGCTAAGGAGAGAATTTGGAAGAAATAAGGTTTTTCAGACTATTTCTTAGGTTTTTGTAAAAAAAAAACACTTTTTTCTAAACTTTTGTTGGTGTTTGTTTGTTTGCTACTATCATATATACAAGAGCACAAAGACATGTTGAAAACTTATGAGGAAGAGGAGCTCTTTAGCATCAGGCAGCGTTTAACTTTGTGACTTATCAAAATACACGATGTACTTTGTGGCTTATCAAAATACACGATGTACAATAGCATTTATTGCTTGCTTTGCGATTATTGTTGTGCATGATTTGTATAGCTATAGATTTGTACATTTGCTGTTTGATCTTGCTGTGTATTATCTCCTTTTTCTTCCTCATGTCCCACACATACTCACAGTCACACACATACACGCTCATACACACACACATGTACATGCTTCAACACACGTGCATACAAACACACACATATTACATGTACAATATGCATGCTCACACAAACACACACAATATATATCACACACAACACTCTCATACACACCTCTCACACACACATGCTTGACAACACACACACGCATACACATGTCATACGCACACACACACACACAACACACACACACACACACACACACACACACAACACACACACACACACACACACACACACACCCACACACACACACTGTATCATACATCGATGTATGTTGTCAGGGAACAGATGTGTCTAAAAAACCCTTTCACACAATCTGAAGTGCAATATGAATTATTGTATAATAGTAACAACACCATAAATCTTTGATTCCCACACCCTGTTCACCTCAAAAAAATTAATTCATTGACTTTCCTCACTCTATGCACAGTTTCCTGAAGAAAGCTAATGGATAGGTGAGGGAGTCAGTGGGTTGTTAACTTTTGACTTGCAACGCTAGTATGCACGTAAAAAATGTTGAAATAGTGTGCAATAATTCCGTCGACTGTAATCAGCCGTGTTTGTAATAATCTTGCTTTAATTTACCTGCAGATTGGAAAAAAGTATAAAAGTGCAATATAGTGATCTGTAAATACTAGTGTATATTAAAATATTTAATCTTGCAAACTAATCTCACTTTAGTTTATCCCACTGTATCCCACCTGTGGGAAGAAGTTTATGTGCAATATAGTTAACTGTAATAAGTAGCGTTTGAAATTATGCTAACAATAATTTATCTCCAAAAATTAAACTAACACTGATTTATCCCACAAACTTAAAACGTATATATTATATCTAATTTGTATGTACTCTTATTTTACGAAAATGTATTTCCCCAAAAAATCGTGTGATGAAGTTTGGAAACAGGTTCTAAATGTTTTCTACCCCGTATATCATATAATGTCATTGTATATATGTAATTCATCTAGTAATGGTTGTCATGTTACTTTGCTCTTCATCCTGTGTTCATTGTTCACTTGGTAGGTTGGCGTCCCCAGTGGGGATGCCGGAGGCTCTTTCAGTATAAATAGCATCCCCACCTTCTGGAAATTCTCTATCACGCTGGGACGTTAATACCACCGAAGAAGAAGAAGAATGGAAATTCTGTGCCAGAAATGTCCACTTTTCTGTCACTCTCTTTGTTTATTCCTTCCTCCTTTGCTTTCTGTCGTTTCTCTCATCTTCTGCCGTGCTGATCCATTCACCTGTTTGTGTTCTATTAAGCCTTACATACTCTTAGGATCGATAATTGGGTGTGTATATTGTGCATTTTTGGCTCCAAGGAATTATGATGTGCAGAAGCAATTTTAGGTAATTTAGGTCCATTTTTATATACGTCTTGTGCCCTTTGTGTTTGTTCAGATTTGTTTTTGAAATCCCTGCGTGATGAGTGGTCAACGCCAGAAGTAAATCCTTAGAGTATGTGCACAAAAGCGCATGTATTAATTTTTTTCCAGTTTTTTTTTTCTCCAGTGAAGTACGATGTACATTTTGAGATGGTTATAGCCCTGATATGGCCATGCACAGCCAACTGGACTTTAACCCTTTGACTCCCGCACCCTATCCACCAACTGCAAAAACTTAACCCTTTGACTCCCTCACCCTATCCACCAACTGCAAAAACTTAACCCTTTGACTCCCTCACCCTATCCACCAGCTTCCTGTCCTTTGACTCCTCACCCTATCCACCAGCTTCCTGCAGGAAGCTGGTGGATAGGATGAGGGAGTCAAACGGTTAACTTTTTGCTTTAATAGCGTGGCTGGCAATGCAGGCTGCTGGTAGACAAGGGTGCGGGAGTCAAAGGGTTAAACAACACTGAATTGGTTGGCATCAGCTCATGGTTGCTTTTCCTCAGTATCCCCATCATCTTTTTTTGCCAATCCCGTTTCCTTTGCAAATCATTTCATTGGTCACAGTCTGGAACAAGTTTTCAAAATGCTAATTGCATCTGAAAGTGAAAATGAAGGCTCTGCATCTTTCCAATAGAAGTATAACCATAACATAATGATGATATTAACAACAAAGAGCAAGTTTACATTAAATGCATTTGAAACTTTTCCTTTTTTTCAATACCTGTTGTCAAAAACATGATCCTTTCATTTTTTATTTTATTATTTTGAAACATTTTAGACCGTATAAACTGGTTTATGTATAACATCAGTGTGAACAAATTTACATTAATGCATTTGAAACTTTCCCTTTTTATGTCATGCCTGTTGTCAAAATGATCCTTATATTTTTCATTTTATTATTTTGCAACATTTGGGCCCCTGTAAAATATTTTTCATTTTATTATTTTGCAACATTTGGGACCGTGTAAACTGGTTTATGTATAACATCAGTGTGAAGGTGTTCTGTTTTCTTCAATTTGTGATGTTGAGTGTGGCGTTGATCGTTTTACCGATTGTGTACGACTGAACTGAACTGACTATAGGTGATGACAACCTTATGATAATGATGAATTTTTTTGTGTGTGTGATAATCAACATCGAACATGACTCTTCTTGTTCAATAAAACACACAAAATAAACTTAATTGTGTCATTCCCTGTGTGTGCAAGCGTGTGTGTGTGTGGTGTGTTGTGTGCACAAATATTTGTGAAAAAAGTGTAAGAACTGATGGTTTTGGCATGGAAAACTCAGATGGTTTTACGTTTTTTTCTCACGACAATAAAATAATGAACCAGAAAAACATGAAAATAGAATTAGAACGCATATTTAATATAAGACAAGACAGGTGCACATTTTTGGCCGCCTTTGTTAAACATAAATGTAGACAATAAATGACAAATAACAAACACAAAACTTGTGGAAAAAACACCAAACTTACCCGTTGTATCGTCAAGCAGGGGAAAAATGATATCAGTGAACTTGGGTGTTCGTCCACCAACTTTTTTATATTTGTTGTTTTTTGTTTGGTATTTGTTGTCTTACATTTACGCTTAACATAGAGGCCAGACAGCCAAAAATTTTGCCCTTTCTTGTCTTGTTATAATTTATTAAATACGTGTTCTGATTCTATTTTCATCTTTTTCTGGTTTCTGTTTGCTTCTTAAATGTTGGCCACACTTGTTTAGGAATGAAATCATACCATTGCAAACAAAACTCATCATATTATCACAGAAAAAAAGGGCGGACTTGACGGTTTTACAGCATTTCTCTAGTTCCAGAGCAGTTATGGCAACTATAAACTCTCACAGAACAGATCAGGTTAGCGACAAACGATCTCTCACACTTGGCATGGTTAGCTAAGTCAGATATGCCACATACCAGTGTACATAGATGACTGGGGTTCGATGCTTCATTCCAAACACCCCTTCCCTCAGTCTTACATCATATCGAGGATCACTTTCGACATCTGATCCCCCCTTCACCTTTCCCTTTCCTCTCTCCCCCTCTCTTCTCTCTCACAGCCTCCCCCTTCCTCAATCTATCATTGTGTACGCCTACATATACAGGAAAGCAACTGATTAACCCTTTGACTCCCGCACCCTGTCCACCAGCATCCGGCATTGGCAACCATGCTAGCAAAGCAAAAACTTAACCCTTCGATTCCATCACCCGATCCACCAGCTTTTGGCAGGAAGCTGGTGGATAGGGTAAGGGAGTTTGAAGGGTTAAGTTTTTGCTCTTGGTGGATCCCTGCGGGAGTCAAAGGGTCAATTATGCATATTAGACTGATTGGATGTTTAATCCAAAACACACGTGTGCCCAATAGAAAAAGTTCTTGAAACTTATGGATGCTAAGTTCTTTGTTGAAGGATGTGCATCATCATCATGATGTGCCATGCTGCATGGCTCTGGCGATCATGGCCCTCCATATGTACCTATCCCTTGTTGCCGCAAACACATCTTCCACCTTCTGTCCTTAGCCACACTGCAAGTCCGTCCAATATTTTGTCCCAGGGTCTACCTGGTGTCCTCTTTCCCTCCAGCTTTCCTGTAAGGATGTGCACAGTTCTAAAACATTTAGTCATTCAGATCAGAGTGTGAGTTGACAGCTGGGTGTGAGTTTTGATAGGGTACCTTCCTCAGGGTAGGGATCTCCGGTCATAGATGTCAGTACAGACTTCTTTTGTTCTTTATGTTTTCTCTTAGCAGGACTTAAGCAAGTCAAGGTGTGTATGCATGATGCTGCAGCTTCACAATTAATTTATTTGATATTCACACGTTCTTGTTGAAAGATTCAGTAATAAAACAGAGCATATGCGTACATTTCAATGTGTTGTATCAAGTGAAGTATAATTATTATGTGTATCTCTGAATTGAATGCGCCATCTGTTTCCAGAGAAACTTTTGTCTATTAACGCATAATCGTAACACAGTTATGTGTGTCTACTTGTCTCAGCTTTCTTCTTTCTTTCCTGAGTGTAAGTGAACAATATTATAGCAGTTACACTCCACGTTCTACAAGACCGAAGAAAAACATCAACAAACTCCAAAACAAGTGTTACTGCCCGCGTTCAAGCAAACAGGAACCAGAAAAAAACACCAAAAAAGAATAAGAACGCATACTTAATATAACCAGACAAGACAGGCGCAAATTTTCGGCCAACTGGCCTTTGTCAAGTGTAAGATCGCAAACACAAGATACAAAAATTAGGAGAGAATGACTGAAACTTTCCCGCTGCTCTGTCCAGTGTGAGAAAGGGAACCAGGGAAGTTTCAGTCTTTCTCTCCTAATTTTTGTATTTGGTGTTTGTTTGTTTGTGATCTTACGCTTGACAAAGGCCAGTTGGTCGAAAATTTGCGCCTGTCTTGTCTTGTTGTATCAAATACGCGTTCTTATTCTTCTTTCGTGTTTTTTCTGGTTCCATCAACAAACTCATTCCCAGTTTGCTGACATCTCCTTTGGTCTTGTAGAATATAGGGGTGTATTCTACTGCTATAATATTTTTTCCATCAATAAACAAGACAGACAGAAAGTGAGACAAGCAGAATATACAACTGTGTTATGATTAGACATGATCAGACTAAAGCTTCTCCAAAAACAGACCCACATGTTCAACTGAAAGATACTTGATTAATCCTTTCACTCCCACACCCTATCCACACTCCCTTACCCTATCCACCAGCTGCAAAACCAGAACCCTTGGACTCCCTCACCCTATCCACCAGCTTCCTGCAGGATAAGGTGAGGGAGTGAAAGGGTTAAGTTTTGACTTTGCTGTCATGGCTGACAATGCAGGATGCTGGCAGACAGGGTGAGGAAGTCTAGAGGGTTCAACAAAAAGAATACAAGAATATCAAATTGTTAATGTTATTTTTGTTTAGAAATCTAGATTGCTTGGATTAAAGGTTGGAAGAAAACTGATAAACAACATTCGTTACGTAGATCAAACTGTGCTAACTGCAGAAAATGAAAGGGACCTAAAACACCTTGTGAATACAATAGAAAGAGAAAGCAAAAGTAAAGGGTTGGAGCTAAATAGCAAGAAGACTGAAGTCATGGTAATCAGTAAAAAACATGAAATCCTGTCATGCAAAATAACAGCAAACGGCACAACCTTGAGACAGGTTAATAAGTTTAAGTATCTAGGAACGATCATTTCACCAGATGGCAGATACACATCAGAAATAGCCAACAGAATCGGCCAAGCCAAAACAGCATTCAAGAAGATGCAAAGCATTCTTTCTAACAGATGCCTATCAATTAACATCAGGAAGAAAATTCCTGAACGTTATACATAACTAATAATATTATACAGTTGTGAGGCGTGGACAGTCAACACGCAAAGCCAGAACAAGATTGAGGCAGCCAAGGTGAGGTTTCTAAGAAGAATGTTGAGAGTTCCATGGACCACAAAGAAAACAAACGAGACAGTCTTGATGGTGGAAGACACAAGATCATTAATAACAAAGAATACGAAAAGACAGGCAACATTTATAGGACATCTTATGAGGAAAGGGGAACTACAGCACCTGGTCACAACAGGAAAGCTGGAGGGAAAGAGAGCACCAGGTAAACCCAGGGAGAAAATACTGGACGGACTTGCAGGGTGGCTGAGGATAGAGAGGGTGGAAAATGTGCTTGCAACAAGAAGGAATAAATACATATGGAGGGCCATGATCGCCAACGCCATGCGACAGGGCACATGATGACGATGATTTTTGTTTAAAGCCCATCCGACTGCATAGAGCCACATCAGGTCTGTATCTGTTTCAAAACACAAAATACTTCAGTAGGAAAAGAAAATCAAGTACACAATTCGATGCACTTGTACAAATAATCTAAGAAGATGCCACTGGCGTTAACCACTTCACCCTATCTATCACACAGGGGTTATAAAACATATATGCGAACACAAAATTAAACACAACACAAATTTAAACATACCCAAGGACACACACATATATGACAACAGGCCTAAATTACCTAAAATTGCTTCCGCATATCTCATTTCCAATTATCAGTCCCAAGAGAAAGTACATAAGACTATCGAACACATACCGGTGAATGGATCAGCAAGGCAGAAAATGATAGGAAGATATGACAGAAAGCAAAGGAACAAGGCAGAAACAAAGAGAGTGACACAAAAGACGACATTTGTTGCACTGAATTTCCAGAAGGTGGGGATACTATTTATACTGAAAGAGCCCCCCGGCATCCTCACAGGTGGAGGAGGGGTGGTGGTTTTGGCATGACACAGTCGAATGGTTTTGCCATGGCAAAAGCCCAGTTTTATTGACAAAATCTGAGAAAGGCAGACACACATACAGCAGCAATCAGTAAAAAACAATTCCACAAAAATGTTTCCAATTTTTATTTGTCCAAGTTTTATTTTCCAACGTGCCTTTTTTTTTTTCCTTAAATCACAGAGTCAACCCTATCAATTAATCACTCACGCTGAAAAATAAAGATCCCTCATCATCACCACACACACACACACACACACACACACACACACACACACACACACACACACACACTGCAATAACCTGTACTCCCACACATACACAAACTCACACATTCAAGCCAGCCTAAAATCGTACATTTTCAAACTCACCCATTACACAAAAAGCAAACAATGCATACAACCTTGAAAGCAATCAACATTATCATCAGACCCCACATCATTAATTTATACAAGTCTTTACCAACAGCGAGAATGCTGACTTTGATGATAGGCCACAAACAGCACAAGCAATAGTAACAATGGGGAATGAATATCAGTCCCTCAAGATGATCGGTCAGTACGCACACTTATCTCCTTACCCATGATAACTGACCTACACGTAATCATTTCCTTAGGATTAACCTCTTAACTCCTGCACCCTATCCGCCAACTGCAAAAAATTAACCCTTTGACTCCCTCACCCTAACCACCAGCTTCCCACAAGAAGCTGGTGGATAGGGTGACCTCCCTTTGACTCCCTCACCTTATCTTGCTGGGAGCTGGTGGATAGGGTGAGCGAGTCAAAGGATAGGGTGAGGGAGTCAAAGGGTTAAGTTTTCGCTTTGCTAGCATGGTTGACAATGCAGGATGCTGGTGGACAGGGTACGGGAGTCAAAGGGTCAAGTTTGTGCTTTGCTAGCATGGTTGACAATGCAGGATGCTGGTGGACAGGGTGAGGGAGTCAAAGGGTCAAGTTTGTGCTTTGCTAGCATGGTTGACAATGCAGGATGCTGGTGGACAGGGTACGGGAGTCAAAGGGTCAAGTTTTTGCTTTGCTAGCATGGTTAACAATGCAGGATGCTGGTGGACAGGGTGCGGGAGTCAAAGGGTCAAGTTTTTGCTTTGCTAGCATGGTTGACAATGCAGGATGCTGGTGGACAGGGTATGAGAGTCAAAGGGTCAAGTTTTTGCTTTGTTAGCATGGTTGACAATGCAGGATGCTGGTGGACAGGGTGTGGGAGTCAAAGGGTCAAGTTTGTGCTTTGCTAGCATGGTTGACAATGCAGGATGCTGGTGGACAGGGTGTGGAGTCAAAGGGTCAAGTTTTTGCTTTGCTAGCATGGTTGACAATGCGGGATGCTGGTGGACAGGGTGTGGAAGTCAAAGGGTCAAGTTTTTGCTTTGCTAGCATGGTTGACAATGTACTGGTGGACAGGGTGCGGGAGTCAAAGGGTTAAGAATGTTATGCCCATGGAATATTGCAGAATCATTCAATTATTACTGTATGCATGCGTAACAGAGTAGAGAAAAGATCACTTTCAGAATGAAAATTGAACAGTCGTCTGCTGTCCGCACACACATCTGTAGTTATTTGTCTGCTAGTATGTCAAGTCCACAAACATTATACCTCGTGATGAACAATTACAAAAATCCACCGCCTTGACTGTGATGGCAAAACAACGCCAGAACGCACCAATACCAACGTCTGTTGCGTCAACTGCCCTATTTGATCACATGGTGTGTGTACATATACACACACACATAAAGAGTGTTTAGGCACTAACGGATCTGCACACACGCTCGACACTGCAGGTGGGAGCAGACTTGCTCAGTGTTCATATGAGATCAAAGTTCTTAGAATTGAGGGGGTCAAATTTTGAAACCACAATTTTTTTCTATCATACTCAAATGCTTGGTATACAAGGATTCTCCTTGGGGAAAAATCCCATCATGGTTTGAATTAGCCCTTTGACTCTCACACCATGTCCACCAGCATCCAACATTTTTCAGGGCCTTGCCAGCGTATAGGGTTTTGCACAGGCTCAGGGAGTCTGCCAGATAATTGCTGGCAGATTTGGGTGGAGCACATATGGCATTGTCTGAGTGCCATGAATCCCTCTTGAACAAACTCCAAACCTGCATTGACAACCATGCTAGCAAAGCAAAAACTTAACCCTTGGATTCCCTCACCCTATCCACCACCTTTCTGCAGGAAGCTGGTGAATAGGCTGAAGGAGTCAAAAGGTTAAGTTTTTGCGGTTGGTGGATATGGTGCGGGAGTTAAAGGGTTAAAGTAAAGATGATCTGAATGCCAAGGCAAGTTTATCCGTTCAGAATTCAAATGCTAAAGAGTTAAGAAACAACAAAATTCCAGACCTCTGAAACAGACACTGGCATACACTGAGACAATTAACCCTTTCTTTCCCTCACCCTACTCTGTCAGAAGCTGGTGGATAAGATAAGGGAATGAAAGGGTTAAAAAACAAAACACAAATGCACTATGATTCATGATTCAGTATCTGGCCCCAAGGAACAATAAACGTGATACAATATAACACAACATAAGCAAGATACTGCCATTTATATTATGTAGGACCTTAAAGAAGCCAATCAAAAGATAACCTTTATGAATAAATTTGGGGGTGGGGTGGGAATAAACAAGATGCATTTATCAGTGATTTGAAAAGAACCATTATTAAACAATAGTGACAAAAAATATAGATAACAGTGAACATACGTGTGTAAAGTATAATTCATCATCATACTTGTAAACATGTTTTTTTTTAAAAATTAGCCCGTGTGTGTGAGTATACATGTGTGCGTGTGCAAATGTGTGTGTTGGGGGAGGTGAGTATGTGAGAGAGACAGTGTGTGTGTGTGTGTGTGTGTGTGTGTGTGTGTGTGTGTGTGTGTGTGTGTGAGTGTGTGTGTATGTGTGTGTGTGTGTGTGTGTGTGTGTGTGTGTGTGTGTGTGTGTGTGTGTGTGTGTGTGTGTGTGTGTGTGTGTGTGTGTGTGTGTGTGTGTGTTTCTGTGAGAGAGAGTGTAGATATGGGTGTGTGTGCACATGCATGATTTGAAGGAACCTTTATCAAACAAGTGTGAGAAAAGGAACTAATAACCAACATTATGTCGGTGAAACTGAACGCCCCCTTCAGAAGAGACTAACAGAACACAAGAGGGACTCTTCTCCAGTAGGAGCTCACCTACACGCCGAAAAACATCAATTCAGTGCGGACAATGTCAACATCCTGGACAGAGAAAATAAGTGGTTCCAGCGAGGAGTCAAGGAGGCCATCTACATCGCAGCCACCAACCCCCCGCTCAACAGGGACCGGGGCCGTTACACCCTGCCCCCGGTGTACCATTCTCTGATTCGATCTCGTGAACTGGGTTCATCCCATGTTCGCGAGATCTGAGTAGAGATTCACGCAGACAGCATTAGAGCGCTGACGAAGATGGCGAGAACGCCATCGAAAGCTACGGAACTGTGAGTAGCGATTTTTACACTGTTGGGAGACCTTGTTCTTCAAAATTGGTAGCATTATGAACTAATAATGGTAAGCAGATGTATATAACGAACCATCATTCTTATCATTACATAAAGTGTTCAAAAGACAGGTGTGTGTGTGTGTGTGCATGTGCGCATACCTGTGTGCGTGCGTGTGTATAGGGGTGTGCATTCAGTTTTGAAGGAACCCTTATTAGACAACCGAGATAAACAGGAGAGAGAGAGAAATCTGTCTGCAGGATTCCCGTTATGTCATGTTCTGCAAGGCAAGATAAGCACTAATCTCAAGAGGAAAAAAATCACAATCTTAGATTTAACAACATATCCTTTTTTTCCATTTTGTGTAAGAGCAGCATAATCACTGAGGATTCAGTTCTCAGAAAATCAAGAGTTTAGTCGTAACTCTCAATATGATTTATAAAACAACTACAATTTAATTCAGTTGGTGATATCTGAAGAACAACAAAAATTATTAAAGTGTACATTCGTTTTCCACAATGACGTAAAAAAAAAAACATGTGAAAAGGTTGGGCTACTTCCAATTACCTATTTTGATGAAAATCAGAATCCCGAGCACATCAGCATAAAACATGATACAAATACAAATTCTAACAAAAACATAAGTTAAGGGACTATTTCTCTGCAATACTTGTTTCAACTATAAATGACCTTTCTAACCTTGTAAAGATATTGTATAATATATCCATTGATG
Source organism: Monoplex corrugatus (assembly GCA_030674185.1). Taxonomy (NCBI): domain Eukaryota; kingdom Metazoa; phylum Mollusca; class Gastropoda; order Littorinimorpha; family Ranellidae; genus Monoplex; species Monoplex corrugatus. Next base: position 37,453,250 of record JAPXFY010000022.1, read on the forward strand.
ACTGAGTAAATTACAGCTGGGGTCTTTGGCGTTAGTGGTTCATAGGAGTTGTCACTGAGGGGACACGGAGGCAAACTCCTTAACGGGGGGAGAAGTAGGGTGAAGCTGTCTCCATGACAGAGCTGTTGAGACACTGTCTCTGTATGAAGCTTGGTGGGAGAGTGGGAGGGAGTCTTGTCATGAGGAGTGGAGGGGGGGTCTCACTCTGTCTCCATGATGGAGCTGTTGGGGGGTGGGAGGGTGGGGGTGGTCATGTCTCCATGATGGAGCTGTTGGGTGGGTGGGGGGGAGAGGTGGGGTGCTCATGTCTCCATGATGGAGCTGTGGGGGGTGTAGTCTGGGGGTTGGGGGAGCTCACTGCTCCATGATGGAGCTGTGTGGAGGTGCTCATGTCTCCATGATGAGCTGTTGGGGGGGTGCTCACTGTCTCCATGATGGAGCTGTTGTGGGGGGGGGAGCCCGATGGAGCTGTTGGGGGGGGGGGGTGCTCCGTTCCATGATGGAGGCTGGTTGGGGGGGGGGGGTGCTCACTGTCTCCATGGAGCTGTTGGGGGGTGTGGGGGGGATGGGTGCTCATTGTCTCATGATGGAGCTGTCGGGTGGGGGGGGGGGGGGGGTGCTCATTTCCATGATGGAGCTGTTGGGGGGGGGGGAGTGCTCACTGTCTCCATGATTGGGCTTGTCTTGTGGGGGGGGGGGGTGCTCACTGCTCTCCATGATGGAGCTGTTGGGGGTAGGGAGCTGTTGCGGGTGGTGCTGTCTCATGAGGAGCGTGCCGGGGTGCTCACGTCTCCATGATGGAGCTGTTGCGGGGGTGCTCATGTCTCCATGATGGAGCTGTTGGGGGGGGGGGGGGGGTGCTCACTGTCTCCATGATGGAGCTGTTGCGGGGGTGTCACGTCTCCATGATGGAGCTGTTGCGGGGGGTGCTCACAGTCTCATTGGAGCTGTTGGGGGGGGGGGTGCTCACGGTCTCCATGATGGAGCTGTTGGGGGGGGTGCTCAGTCTCCATGATGGAGCTGTTGCGGGGGTGTCACGTCCAGGGAGGTGGGGGGGGGTGCTCACGGTCTCCATGATGGAGCTGTTGCGGGGGGGTGCCATGCTCCATGATGGAGCTGTTGCGGGGGGTGTTCACGTCTCCATGATGGAGCTGTTGGGGGGGGGGGGGTGCTCACGTCTCCATGATGGAGCTGTTGCGGGGGGGGGTGCTCACGTCTCCATGATGGAGCTGTTGCCGGGGGTGCTCACGTCTCCATGATGGAGCTGTTGGGGGGGGTGCTCACTGTCTCCATGATGGAGCTGTTGGGGGGGGGGTGCTCACTGTCTCCATGATGGAGCTGTTGCCGGGGGTGCTCCAGTCTCCATGATGGAGCTGTTGCCGGGGGGTGCTCACAGTCTCCATGATGGAGCTGTTGGGGGGGGGTGCTCACGTCTCCATGATGGAGCTGTTGCCGGGGTGCACAGTCTCCATGATGGAGCTGTTGCCGGGGGGTGCTCACAGTCTCCATGATGGAGCTGTTGCCGGGGGGTGCTCACGTCTCCATGATGGAGCTGTTGCGGGGGGGGTGCTCACGTCTCCATGATGGAGCTGTTGCGGGGGTGCTCACAGTCTCCATGATGGAGCTGTTGGGGGGTGCTCACAGTCTCCATGATGGAGCTGTTGCCGGGGTGCTCACGTCTCCATGATGGAGCTGTTGCCGGGGGTGCTCACAGTCTCCATGATGGAGCTGTTGGGGGGGTTCACAGTCTCCATGATGGAGCTGTTGCCGGGGGTGCTGTCACAGTCTCCATGATGGAGCTGTTGCCGGGGGTGCTCACAGTCTCCATGATGGAGCTGTTTGCCGGGGGTGCTCACAGTCTCCATGATGGAGCTGTTGCCGGGGGTGCTCACAGTCTCCATGATGGAGCTGTTGCCGGGGGTGCTCACAGTCTCCATGATGGAGCTGTTGCCGGGGGTGCTCACAGTCTCCATGATGGAGCTGTTGCCGGGGGTGCTCACAGTCTCCATGATGGAGCTGTTGGCCGGGGGGTGCTCACAGTCTCCATGATGGAGCTGTTGCCGGGGGTGCTCACAGTCTCCATGATGGAGCTGTTGTGGGGGGGGGGGTGCTCACGTCTCTCCATGATGGAGCTGTTGGCGGGGGTGGTGCTCACGTCTCCATGATGACTGTTGGGTAGTTCGGGCTGTGGGGGGGTGCTCACAGTCTCCATGATGGAGCTGTTGGCGGGGGGTGCTCAGTCTCCATGATGGAGCTGTTGCGGGGTGTCACGTCTCCATGATGGAGTGTTGGGGGGTGCTCACAAGTCTCCATGATGGAGCTGTTGGGGGGAGGGGGTGTGGGGGGTTCACAGTCTCCATGATGGAGCTGTTGGGGGGGGGGGGAGGAGTGCTCAGGTCACTCCCATGATGGAGCTGTTGGGGGGGGAGTGCTCACAGTCTCCATGATGGAGCTGTTGGGGGGTGGGGGAGTGGCGGTGCCAGTCTCCATGATGGAGCTGTTGGGGGGGGGGGAGTGGGTGCACAGTCTCCATGATGGAGCTGTTGGGGGGGGGAGTGCTCACAGTCTCCATGATGGAGCTGTTGGGGGGGGTGGGAGTGCTGCCAGTCTCCATGATGGAGCTGTTGGGGGGGGGGGGAGTGCTCACAGTTCTCCATGATGGAGCTGTTGGGGGGGGGGGGGGAGTGGCTCACAGTCTCCATGATGGAGCTGTTGGGGGGGGGGGGGGAGTGCTCACGTCTCCATGATGGAGCTGTTGGTGGGGGGTGGGGGGAGGATGCTCACAGGTCTCCATGATGGAGCTGTTGGGGGGGGGGGTGGTGCTCACAGTCTCCATGATGGAGCTGTTGGGGGGGGGGGGGGGAGTGCTCACGTCTCCATGATGGAGCTGTTGGGGGGGGGGTGTGCTCACAGTCTCCATGATGGAGCTGTTGGGGGGGGGCGCGGTGAGTTGATGGAGCTGTTGGGGGAGCTCACTTGTCTCCATGATGGAGCTGTTGGGATGTTAGATGGGTGTGTGTGTGCTCATACTGTTCTCCACGATGGAGCTGTTGGGGGGAGTCTCACTCTGTCTCCATGATGGAGCTGTTGGGGTGTGTGTGTGCTCATTCTGTCTCCAGGATCGAGGGGGCTGTTGGGGGGAGTGCTCACTCTTCTCATGATGGAGCTGTTTGGGGTGGTGGGGGGTGAGGGGGGGGAGTGCCTGTGTGTTGGTGCTCATTCTGTCTCCAGGATCGAGCTGTTGGGGGGGTTGCTCACTGTTTCCATGACGGAGCTGTTGAGGGGAGGTGCAGTGCTCACTGTCTCCACAATGGAGCTGTTAGGGGGGGGGGGAGTGCTCACAGTCTCTACGATGGAGCTGTTATGGGGCGGGGGGGAGTGCTCACTCAATCTCCATGATGGAGCCATTATCAGTGGGAGGCTTCATAAGCAGTGTCCTCAGTAAACTCGATCAGATCAAGTTCTGCTGAACTCCACTGAAGTAAGTAACCATGCAGCCATGAAGGGTCTGCTCTGGTGAGTGGCTCCACTGTGGCTCGACACTGCTGGTTCCCAGGGGGTCTCTGGCACTGGAGCTTCGGCTGAATAAAATTGGGGAGCTGGTGGTGTGCTGCACAGCCGGAGTATGTGGTGAGGGACCAACGCTGTTGAAGCCGCTCAGAAGATGGGGCATAAACATATTTTAAGCAAAAAAAGTTTCTCTGAACTGATATTTAATTATATTTCAAGCAAAAAATGTGTCTATGAGCTTACATTTAATTATATTTTAAGGAAAAAAAGTGGGTCTATGAGCCAGTATTTTAATCATATTTTCAGAAAACAAATGTGTCTATAAGCTTACATTTAATTACATTTTAAGAAAAAAAGGATCTATTAGCTTACATCTAAAGCACCTACATACGTTATCAGATTTCTATATTGAAAAAGCAAAGTGAAGGTATTACTTATGATATTACTTGTATGCTACTGAAGCTCTGCAGAATACATGAACAAAAAAATTTTAAAAAGGTTGTAATGCACTTCTGGTTAAATCACAAGTTATCAAGTTCATTGTGAAATTTAGTAAACATATTTGAACTTACTTGCACGTATGCACTGGCATCTGTAAGTAAGTAAATGAGAGACTGAGAGAGAGAGAGGGAGAGGGAGAGGGAGAGAGAGTTGTGTGCTTTAGTGCATACATACATACATATATATATACATATATATATATATATATATATATATATATATATATATATGTATATATATATAATATATATATATGTGTGTGTGTATGTGTGTGTGTGTGTGTGTGTACATATATATATATTATTCATTTGAAAAATGACCTAACTGTAGGGCTCTACTGTTTCTGAAACCAACTACTCTACGCATGTTTCACAAAATGTACAATCGTCTTTTCATCAACAGCTGTTTTGTTTATTTTATTTTTTAAAAATCAAATTCAAACAGAGAAGACACAGATAAATAACAACACCAGTACATCCACAAAATCCCTCCAATACCTCGTCACCAAATCTGTACAGAACATCATCACAGTTTGTGTATACACGATAATTTACAAGATGGAACATTGGCGGCGCAAACGACAAACCATACACACAATTTAACACTTCGCCTGAACAAAAATTCAGTCTTCATTCGGACACACAATTCACTCACTTCTGCACCAAGAACAGTGGTGAGAAAGACGAACCTGGACAGTGCATAAGGAAACAAGAAAGTTGTGATAATTACATACACAAGAAAAAATCAAATCGTACAGAAAGAGAGTCGATCAAATTTTTGCTTCTACAGTCATGACCGACACCACACTGTAACATTCAAGATGCAAAGGAATGCAGATGCATAGCCCACTCTTTCAAGATGGAAAGATACAATGAAAATTCCATTAAACGCACACACACACACACACACACACACACACACACACACACACACACACACACACAAAACAAAAAACACCCTGCTTCAAAAAGACTTTCACAGATCTACTTAAAACCAACTTGTAAAAATAACATGGAAATACTTGAAGGAAAGCTACCCCCAAATTTCGAAGTACCTCTTCTCGAAAGAAAGATGATTTCCACAATATTCCTTCTTTAAAAAAACTTCTACTGCAAGCAAGAGATGAGTACAACCTAATCAGTGATCACAAATTAACCCCTTAGTTTTCACTCCCACAGCCTGTCCATAAGTGCAAAAACTTATTAAAACATGTTCATGATGCAGTAGTTGTGGGTTAAACCCTTGGTGGGACCACAGCAATTTTATGCCTGCTGGTCAGTTCTTTTGACAGAGCTAAGGACTCAAGATCTGACATCTCAGCCTGCAACATTACAAACAGGCTTTTGATGCCCACCTTAACATTTCCATCATTCTGCTCATGTCAGCTTAGTGTTTCAAAGGTTCTTCTACCTCCCCCTCCAAACACACACACGCACAGGTTTCTCTTTCCCAGTGACAATATTCATCAGGATCGACACAAGGACAGTATCCTTAATTAGCTGGATCAGAACATACACTGTTGAACTCTACCCAAGAGACCAACCAGCAGTGCAGGGCATCCTTCTGCCGTTCTGGTGGGTGGCCCCATGGGGACTTGACATTCCTATTATGGAGACTAATGACTGAATTTGAATTTGGTGGTGTGTTGTAGTACCGGAATAAGCAGCGCAGAATCCACGCCATTGATGCCACACACAAATTAGGACAAACAAAAAGAATGCTTTTCAGTAAATAAACAAAATAATCAACACAAGGAACATTTGTGTCTAAAAGATACTGGAATATACCATCCCACAGTTTTGGACAGTAATGTTTTTCTTTCCCCCTCTCTCCCCTCTCAAAAAAGGACCAAAAGTTTTAGCAACCCTTTTGAATACGAAAAAAGAGACGCGCGCACGAAAAAACCATCTTAATCAAAATAACTTTCCCCTGTGTACAAAGTTCAAGGACACAAGGATGACCAAAGACAAATAAAGTTACATGTAACAGATGGTGATACAGATTACACTAATGTTTGCACTCAGATTTTCATCGTCATTCAAAACACTTGTAGGACGATAATTCAGAATTTCTAGAAACATTCAAAACATTTACAGAATGATTTCTGGAAACAGTCAAAATATTTACAGAGTGATAAATCTTATCCGCACAATTTTGGAATACAGAGAATGAATGGCAAACCACTATCTCTTTGATCAGCACACTCTTAAAATCATCTTTCAAAATATGTTGCGATACACAGGATTAGTGTTATACCATAAAAGAATGGAAAATTATCTCCCTTTGTCTCACACACGCACACACACACACACACACACGCCAGGAAAAAATACCTCCAAGTCAGTAGTGGGACGACCATCCCCAACCAAACGGTCGCAGGAGGCACTCACACACATACAAGTGCAGGCGTGTGCATACATACACACAAACACACACACACAAGCACGCACACACACACCCACATCAAAACACCAAGAAAGACAACCTTCAAATCAATACTGGAGCGACCATCCCCAACCAAATGGGTCGCAGGTGGCACACACACATACACACGCACGCCAGGAAAAGTTACCTCCAAGTCAGTAGTGGGGCGACCGTCCCCAAACAAAAGGGTCACAGGTGGCCACACACACACACACACACACACACACACACACACACACACACACACACACACACACAGACAGACACATCACACACAATCACAAACACCAGGAAAGACAACCCATCCCTAGCACACACTTACATATACATCCTCATATGCATCACACAGCAGTTGTATGTTGAAGTTGTCAACAGACCCACTCCTCACACACACACACACACACACACACACACACACACACACACACACACACACACACACATTAATCCTCATATGTATTAAACAGCAACCGCTAGTCAAAAATTCCATTCATCAAAACAAACATTCATTCATTCTCTCTCTCTCTCTCTCTCTCTCTCTCTCTCTCTCTCTCTCTCTCTCTCTCTCTCTCCTCTCTCTCTCTCTCTCTCTCTCTCTCTCTCTCTCTCTCTCACACACACACACACCTCACAAACACAACCAACCAACCACAAATCAAACCTCACGAGAGAAAAAAGTAAAACATTAAACGATGCAATGCGCACACATGCTTAACAGCTCATCCAACTTGAAACACACACACACACACAAACACACAAAGTACATAACTATCCTCACGGACACAACCAACCACAAATCAAACCTCAAGGGAGAAAACTAATACCTATCAAAATGATGCACTGTGCACACATACTTAACAGATCATCCAACTTGCAACACACACACACACACACCACACACACACACACACACACACACACACACACACACACACACACACCACACACACACACACACACACACACGCACACAAGTACATTACATCACAGATCATCCAATGCGCGCGCACACACACACATGCACACACACACACACACACACACACACACACACACATACATCATCACAAATCATGAACAACAATCGCAGCATAAACTTCTCAAGACCAAGGCCCGTACCTCCACAGGCACACACACACAGCTCTCTATCAACATCAAAACTCTTCAACAAGCCGACCACACAGACCTTCCTCAAATCCAAAATCTTCCTAACCACCCTTACAGCTCTTCATCAACGTCACAACTGTCCCAAAGCAGACAACCAGTCGAAGGAATTGTCGTGGGATCCTGGCGGGAGGAAGATCAACGGAGTGCATAGAGGATGAGCAGGATTAAGCAGACGGCAATGATGCTGCCTAGAATGATGGTATCCTTGCGTTTCTTCAGGTTGATCCGCTGCACCAGGCTGTTGATCACTGGGAACCGGTCTGTGGTTTGGGTTAAGGGAATTTTGTATAAATTTTGAATCTGTTCAAACAGGGTTCGCTACTCACATTTAATGTTACTTTGAGATCAATTCAAAGCCACTATGTGTATGTATGAGTGTGCAATAGAGGGTGAGTGAGCGTGTGTGTGTGTGTGTGTGTGTGTGTGTGTGTGTGTGTGTGTGTGTGTGTGTGTGGTGTGTGTGTGTGTGTGTGTGTGTGTGTGTGTGTGTGTCTGTGTGTCTGTGTGTGTGTGTGTGTCTGTCTGTCTGGTGTGCATTTGTGTGTGTGTGTCTTTATGTGTGTGTCACTTCTTATGCCACACTAATAGCGATGGAATGTTGGACAATTTTCCACAATGCTATAATAATAATACATAGTAGTAGTAGTAATAATGATAATAATAATAATAATAACAACATTAATAATAAGATGATGATGATGATGATGATGATGATGATGACGACAATGACGATGGAAATAACAATCTTGATGCTATAGCGTTTCATCTAGGCCAGAGACTACATGATATAGCTATCATAATATATCCTACCATCAACCAGGCCTGAGAGATACAGACACTTGTCGGTCAGGACATTTTAACAACACGTCTTCCCAATGAGCCCACAACACGCTCAACTCTGGGTAGGAGCCGGTTGGGGCCAAAAAATCCCACAATGCTTTTTTGACAGGAGTGATGGGGTTCAAACCCACCACCTTCCAGTAGTTGGCTGCACCACAGACCACAGGGGATTTTTAATCTGTTTGAAAAAGATTCACTGCATCCAAATCATTTCAAAGTTACTTTAAACTTGATTCAAAACAACTTAATTCCATTGGGAAAATTTGGATCTGATCAATAATAAGTAAAATTAATAAACAAATAAACGAAAATGTGACATACTATGGAAGCAATGGTCATTACACAAATCATGCATGATACCCTTATTGTTATTTGTATTTTTGTTTTAAGCCCAGCCGACTGCGTAGAGCCATATCAGGGTTGTAATCATTTCAATACATACACAATACTTCAACAGGGCAAAAAAAAGGAAAAGAAAATCAAGTATACATATCAATGCATTCGCGCACACAATCCAAGGAGATGATGCCCCTGGTGCCAACCACTTCATCTATGCCATCGCACAGGGGATCCAAAAAACATATCCGAATAAAAATTTAAACATAACTAAGGAGACAAACATATAAAAATGGGCCTAAATGACCTAAAATTGCTTCTGCACATCTGTTCCCTACAGCCAAAAATGCACTTTATACATGTACCAAATTATCAATTTAAGAAAAAGTATGTAAGACTTTATCAAACACATACAGGTGAATGAACTAGCAAGGCAGAAAATAATAGGAAGAAATGACAGAAAGCAAAGGAACAAGGCAGAAACAGAGTGACAGAACAGGAAATTTCTAGCACAGAATTTCCGGGTGGGGATAGTATTTATATATTTATATATTTATTTTAGCCCCTGACATCCCCAAGGGGTGGGAGAGGGGTGAGGCATGATACCCATGCAGACATAAACCCTATGCCCTAGAAAGTCTTGATGTTTTATTACCTAGCATACTGGCATCATACGACCATTAACACACAAAAACTGAAATATCAGAGAATCACAAGCCCAGACAAAGGATACTGGCCAAACTGTTGACTCTCTGTGTGATGGTGTTCAGCACCTTGTTCTGACTGGTCAGGTTCTCTTTGGTCGCTATGGCAATGCTGAAACACAACCACACAACACAATGTCAACTCCTCAGTCTTCACAGAACAAAGAACAAAAGCACCAAGTATATAACAACATAATGACGACATGGTTGAAACTCCTGAAAACTGATCCGATTGAAATGAGGCCAGGGTCCAGGGGCCGCCTAGACCTCAGCGGGGTATAAGAACAGAGCCCTGTTTGGGGAGGGGGGGGGGGGCTTTTTTTTTTTTGCATTTTGGTTGACTTTCCTGCATAGAAAAAGCTCTGCAGCAGTGTTAAAGTGTCAAGTGTCCAGATGAAAAGAACACACACACCCCCCCCCCCACACCCCCAACCAGTACCCACCTACTCTTCCATCTATCCTGTTTTCCAATCTAATAACTCAATCAAGTCGCAGTCTTCAGGGTCATTCTGCTCCCTCAATTCGGAGGATTTTTAGCACATTTCAAAAACATATAGAAAAACAACCAAATAAAGTAGACAAAGTAAAGTGATACAGAAAGACCAGGATTAGATCTTTACAAATAATCTTACTTTATTTATGGTATTCCGTGTACTTGTAAATGATGAGGTATCCAAATAGGTATCCAAAGGGGGGTAATTTTTTTTTTTGGATGGATATGAACACACACTGTGAAACAGTTTTAGAAACAGTTTTAGATGAAGTCCAGAACATGATTTCCATGCCATGGATGTTTCAAATCACAAGATTACTGGTAGTTGTCACTTTTTGCATACAGTTGCATCAGAGCACAAAATATTTACAGAATTGTGAGGTTCGACTTGCTTTTACTTGACGCCATTTGTGAAATTCGCATGTCACGGGTAGCGCTGAAAAAAGGCTACTGTTGTCTTTGTTTCACATTGCCACAAACGGTCTAAGGTAAATAAATGCTGTAAACATACCCTAGTTTCGGTTCCCAGTGAGTTTTCACTATAACTAACGCTTCTGACGTAAAAAAAACAACGAATGTCCGCCGTCGATAAATCAACGTCGCGTATCCAAGCAGTAAACGGAAGTGACGGAGATTTTCTTCCGGTACGAAGCGATTGAGTTAATTGATGAAATACTTAAGCAAATCTGGTGGAAAACTGAATTCACGTATAAGAACCAGAAAAAAACACAAAAAAAGAATAAGAATGCGTATTTAATACAACCAGAAAAGACAGGTGCAAATTTTTCGTAAGATCACAAACAAATAAACACTACATACAGAAGTTAGGAGAAAAAGACCAAAACTTCCCTGCTGCTCCATCCAGGGTGAGAGAAAGATAGAGCTGTATGGAAGTTTCAGTCTTTTTGCTTTAACGTGGGCAGTCACACTTGTTTTGGATTCACCCATAAACTTTCCTTGTGCTTTGGGTGATCAACATGGTATCGGAGTTTCTTTTTCCATTTGCTCCATAGATCGTTTTTTAAACACACACATTCCTGCCATCATGTTCATTTTCACACGATATTTACTGCCGTCACTGCAACCTCCATTTATCCTTAATTTGCCCCTCGATGAATGTCGCTAGATCACTTTCTTTCAAAAAAACCATCAACACTTAACTTTCAAAATCACCTCACAATATTTCATTTCAGCAGTCAGCGAAAGATTTTGAATAAAAGACTTGTAGACTTGTAAATACAACTACTTAGGTTAAGAGATATAAAATATGTATCGTACTGAAACACAGAAAAGTGAAACCAACAGAACATTTTTATTGAATTTTTTTTCTTTCATTGACGGAAGTTCCGTCAAGACTAAAACTTATTTTGACAGAATTCTGTCCATAGTATATTGCACTTCAGAAAAGCAAGGCAACCGACCTGATGTATTTTTTGCCAAATACTGCACTGCACTTTCAAGCAGTACTGTCCAAACATGGTAATCTGTAGTTACAACGAGACGATACGAACTTACGCATAAACCATTACACATTACTAATTTGTATGATCTCAAAAATACACAAAAATACTGCATCAAATAATATGAGAATATTTGTAGATACAGGTTTAAATCTTACCTTATCTGTTCATCCACCAATCGTTCTGAGCTGAAAAACAAAACCAACAAGAACAATAACTTTAGTGTACATATCAATGCACATTCAAAAAAACCCCATGCAAACAAGAATAATCATTTAAGTATGCACTTCCGTGTACTGCAACTTTCTGTTTCAATATTTCAAATGAACCACACAAAAAACAGCAACAGCAACAACAACAACAACAATAATGAAACAAAAAAGAGAACAGAGAAAGAGAGAGGGACAGACAGACAGGCAGAAAGAGAGAGGGACAGAGACAGACAAACAGACAGACAGACACAATGAGAAAAGAACCAAAAAGAACAGAAAACAGCCCCAAACTGTAAGTTCAAAAATTTAAAAAAAGATACTGCTAATTATAGCTGGAAATTCGTTCTTTCTTTTTTCTTTTTTTCTTTTTTCCCCTAAAATTTTATTTTACTGATTTTAATCATCAATTAATTATGAACATCAGTTTGGAGTAAAACTATTCACAAAAAACTTAGAACTCTCTCTCTCTCTCTCTCTTGCGCACACATATAAGTGCGTGCACACACACACACACAAACCTACATCCCTCAGATATATGAATAATTTCTAAACAAGACGTAGAAGATCAATTCTGCAACCAACTAGTAATGTTCAGAACTTACTAGCTCCGGAATTACGATAACAAGCCAAACTCAGGAATTATGATACGATAAACTCAGAATTACGATAACAAGCAATACTCAGGAATTATAACAACAAGCCAAACTCAGGAATTACAACAACAAGCCAAACTGAGGAATTACGATAAAAAGCCAACTCAGGAATACGGTAACAAGCCAACTCAGGGAATACAGTAACAAGAAAAGAAGACACCGTTTCTTCTTTTGTCCCAACAATAACTCAAAAACCATTTACACTACCCCGTTCACCTAAAACTTAGCAAACCAAAACATTAAACTGAATTAAAAGAAAGTGTGAATGTGACAGACATACACAGAGATACAGATATGGACACTAATAGTTCATTAATCTGAAGTCATGGCTCCTCATGAAGGGTTGAAATAAACATAAATATTGGTTGAAATGAACATAAATATAATCATAAGCTTCACCTACCAGCTTATCATCATCATCATCATCATTATCATCATCTTCTTCTTCATCATTATCATCATTATCATTGCCATGATTACTTTTACCATTATTTCTGTTATTACTGTTGCTTTTTTTTTTTAAAGCCAAGCTGACGGCACAGAGCCATATCAGTAGGTAGGTCCAGCCTCTCTACGTTAGTGGCTAACATGCAGCAGAACTGGCAAAAACTGCTGATTTTAAATTGCTTCAGCTTGTCTACCATTCACGACTGGAAGATAAAAAGTTATGTCGACACATTAAATGAGCTTTAGGCATGAAACCTGTGTCTTTATTTGAGGTGTGAAAGATATGTGCTTTGACCCTGAGTGATCTAAATACACACACTAAAGGCAACATCAGCGGCGATGTGCAAAGTTTCCTCACGCGGTTTTCCCAGGGCTGATCAACACCAGTTGTCGGAAATGCTGTCGGAACTTTTACAAACGATATGCACAGCGGTGATTTTGGTATCAAATTAAAGGGGACAGCCTGAAGAATCCACTGTAATAAATTTCATCATAATTCCTTTAACTGAATACTGTTTTTTTTCAGTGCAGAAACACAAACATCTATTTATATGGCACTGTAAAGTCAACAATTCTACACGCAGTGTTACATTACCATTCATTTTGTAGAGAATTCAATGGTTCTTGCGATCGTGCAAACAATATAACACAGGCTGCTGCTTGTAAATGTTCTGAAAGCCAATACAAAAGGTACTGGCAAGCGGACCGAGTTCAATGACATCATCAGAAACTGATGCAATTTCTGAACCAAGGAACAACTTTGACTCAATAGATCTAAAAAATCTTGAACACGATCTTGTTAAACATGTAAGCGACCGTTAGTCTAATCTTTTTGCTATTTTTTTCCAATGGAACTAATGTTTCATAAATTATTAATACAAATTTTATATTTTCTTACCAGGCATGATGCTCGGTCTAGAAAAGTTTATCTCCCTTGATAGAGAGAAAAATAAATAAAAGAATAGATCTATATCTTTCTGATACCAATCAGAGAAATAAATATTGCTTGTATTTTTGAAAAAAATTTTGAAAGGTTCATGATTTTTTTTCGATGAAGAATATGATGAATAAGCATTAGAAATTGGGCAAAAACGCTTCAACAAGGACGATAACTCAAGTATGAGAACTGCATACAAGTGAAACTTGAAATGTCTTTCAAACTCTTTTCAGGACCAAATATAGATAAACAAATAAACTGAAGAAAAAAAACATTAAAATATTTTAATCTTAATGTTGTCATCAGGACATTGTATAGTATAGCTATCATTTCAATCAGTGCATATTAATAAATTTGTTGCTCTGCTACGGGGTGGACAGTTTTGACACGTTCTGTTAACACATCAGATGTAACTAGTGTTCGTTTCAAGTTTGGTAGATTTCTGTGCGCTAGAGGTTTGGCTGAACTGATGACCAGTTCCAACTGCTTTTTAAAAGAAATGGACCAAAGAGGAAGGGTCGGCCAGCATATATGCCAAACATGTAAGTGGACAAACAGTTATTGCTTCAACTCTATATGCTGAAGACATGAGGGGGCACACAGAATGAGTCCAGACTCTCTTCACTGACATCTGCTGACACCAGACAGAATCTGTTTTTCCTCGTAATGCACAGTTGCTGCGAGTACTGGTCCGCACATGCATTCATCAATTTTCCAAAACATCATCATTTCATCTACAAGAATTTCTCAATGTTGACAAGAACGTTGAATGGATTGGCCCGTTTTCTAAACAGCAACAGGTGTCCAAATCACTTCTTTTATCAGACACACCATGTTGAGTGGAGAACCTTGACACGTTTCTGTAGGGTTACTTCCAAAATTATATGTATTTCATGTCCAGCAAAAACTGGAAACCAAAAAACTGTCTTTGGGTCAGATATTTGTGTGAACATCTTAACTTTATTAGTGCTGCCCAGGTTAATTAATATGCGTGATGACATAAAGAATGGTGAGACCATGGTACAAATTTACACAGATGCTCCCCATGAATTCAAAAACAATTCAAAACAGGTTCCCTCTCATCAGCCATTCCACTATCCAGAAAGATTTGACATTTCCTGTCCCATCATTTATACAGTCAGCAGCACCAACACCACCTCTACTGAATTCTTTAGTCATATCATCCTATACATGACCAGACTGAGTGTCAGTGTTACAGCATAGTCAAATCACTGAAGCGTACCAATTTCAGGCTGGAAGCAGAAATGAATATAGAAAACGCAGAAGCAGAAGCCCTTAGCTGCCACAGAGAAAAAGCAGAAGATTTTTGCTTTAGAGGCATACTGCTGAACAAACGCAAACAATGTTCAACCTTCATGCAGGTCTGAGAAAATAAAGTCCTGAAAAATGCTGAAAACAATACTGGCAGACAAAAGACGTGGATGCTCTGTATTGCGTCACCAATCACAGTATATAGCAACTAGGGGTGGGCCAGGGGAACATGTGTACAGATCACAGGAAATTAGGACTCATTTATTACTTCTGGATATGCATTAATTTGGAAATCATTTCCCTGAGGAGATATCAAAGCATTTTGATTTTCCCCTCCAAATAAAGAGAAAATGTGTCAGATTTTATTTAATTTAATCTAATTATGTACATAAAGATAAGATTGAACACATCTTTTTCACAAATTTTGTTTTCATATTCAGTGCTGAATCTTTTGATATCTGCATTTTGGATGTAACATGGCTAGTCCCTGAGTCATAAAAAATTAAGTAGCGTTAACGTGTTTGCCACAGAATGACAAGTGGACAAATTGGCATTTTTGCCATTTTTGAAGACAAATAGCATAGAGGAAAATAATTGGAGAGTTCTAAAAAAAATTACGTTTAATATACATATAGAATACAATAACTGTACCAATTTTTACACATAGCAGTATCTCAAAAACCGTTAGAGCTATGAGTGAGATGTTTTGTATTTATATTAACTTTATTGTTACCTTTTAGAAAATTTGAAAATACTGAACATATTTTCAAATTACAAATATGGCTGGACCTACCTAGTATCAGAGCTATAACCATCTGAAAACGTACACAATACCTTATTGGGAAATAAAAGTGGAAAAGAAAATTAAGTACACATATCAATGAATCCGCGGACAAAATCTAACAAGATGCCCCTGGCATTGACCACTCCGTCCAATTTATTACCAGGGAGTTTAAAAAAAAACCTCAATACAAATTATGAAACCTAACTAAAGACACTAAAACATACATAATTGTTATTTTTCTTTAAAGCCCAGCCAATTGCATACAGCCACATCAGGGTTACAACCATTTCAAAACATACATAATATTTTAACAGGGGAAAAAAAGGAAAAGAAAAGTACACCCTTCAATGCATTCACGCCCAAATCTAAGGAAAAGAAAATTAAGTATACCTATCAATGCATTCATGCCCATAATCTAAGGAGATGCCCCTAACGATGACCACTCCATCTAATTTATCGCACAGGGGATTTGAAAAACAAATCTGAGTACATACTGAAACATAAATAAGAACACTACACTGTCACGTTGTGGTTTTAGTAGTAGCAGGCACCTAACAACATGAAATTCACGTTCATTTTTCGTCGGCTTTGCCTGGCAAAACTATAAGGGAAATAACACTACAAATTGTTTCACTGATATCTAGGAAGGTAAAATCAGGGTTGTAGCCCTTCGATTGTTGGCCAATGATTGGCTAGTCACCGTAGTTTTTCTTGGAATTTCAAAGACTTTCCGAGAAACCAATTAGCATATCCAAGATGGCGGACGCTTCAGGCAGCTCGTCTGGTCGACCAGTTCGATCAGTTTTCCGACGGTTTTCCGTATTGGAAGTTTTAGATGAAATCCTAAATGACCAAGACAGTGATGAAGAGGACTTTTTGGGAGAAGATGATGATGATTTTGATGAAGATGAGACTGACGCCAACCAGCATCATCCTCTTTTGTCTGGTCACTTGCACGAAGATGATCCCGAATTTCAGCCTGATGTCACCGAACTTGCTGCAGAGAGTTCTACTTTTATCTACTTGGAGTACAATGAGTACCAGACACTTTCCTTTGATATTCAGTGTTCAATAAAACTAAGTTTTGTACCGTTTTCACAGGTTTTATGTTCCGTAATATGTGTGTTTATCTTCCGAAACTGTCATTTTTGGGGGGAAAAAAAATTCATATATTTTTTTTCCATACTAATTACAAACAAAACCAAATTATAGTTATATCACATCATAGACAGGGATATTAGGAAAAAACATGCCAAAAATCTTAGAGATCTGTCAGTAAATGAATGAGCAATGCACACTTTAGTAAACATACCATAAAAATCAAAATTTTACTCCGGCAGACAGGAGTTCAAACATAGCTATTTTTCCGGCAGTCAAGGGGTTAATTTACCTAAAATTGCTTCCGCGTATCTCATTTCCCTAGAGCCAAATATGCACTCAACTCACTTGCTAAGTACGATTATGCCCCTTCCTGTTCCCCTGATACGCACCATTTGTATAGATCATGAGAAAAATTCTCATACAAACAAATGAAAACAGAAGTTTTGAAATTTGGCAGGTCATATATTAAAAGATTGGTGTACAAAATGCTGAAATTTCAACTGTCTAACCCTCATGGTTGTTGAGTAATGGTACAAGTAAAATTAGAGACACTTTCAGGTGAAAAATGTCTTACAAAATACACAGTCAGGTCAATACATCAGTTCCTACAGTCACATTTTGAATGAAATTTCATTAAATCCAACATGCACACACTCCACATGCACTGAAGGAAGAGATCGTGTTGAACAGCGCTGAGCTGAGTATTGTTCAGCCATTTGCTTTTCCGTCGTCTGCTTTGCTGCGGAGATAGTGGGTCGTGAACTTTGCACTGTCCACACACACCAACTGCATAGTACAGTGATCTCATGGCTCGTAACGAGGTTAGGAATGACCAAAGAATCTATTTCTGGCTATTAGTTTTGGTTAACGGAAATACTGAAAGCCCCGCAAATTTTCAAAACTCAAGTCCGATTTCTCCGACGCTCATAGACAAGCGTTGTTGAGACATGATCGGGAAACCCCGACGCTCGTAGCGAGAGAGTTAATACATGTACCCAATTATCAATCCTAAGAAAAAGTGTGCAAGGCTTTATAGAACACATACAGGTGAATGGACCAGCAAGGCAGAAAATGATAAGAAATAATGACAGGAAGCAAAGGAACAAGGCAGAAAGAGAGTGACAGAAAAGAAGAAATTGCTAGCGCACAATTTCCAGAAGGTGGAGATACTATTTATACTGAAAGAGCCTTCAGCATTCCCATGGGAGCACGCATAAGCCAAGTGTAAAATTAAAGACGCAAAAGAGAGTGAAGTCCATTTTGTCTCTTGATGTCCTACCTTGATCACAGAGATTAGATAATTCCATCAAAATTGTTTAACCCTTCAACTCCCCCACACCCTCTATCAGCATTCTGCGTTGTCAACCATGCTGGCAAAGCAAAAACTTAACCCTCTAACTCCCTCACTCAGACTCAGACTCAGACTCAGACTCAGACTATTTATTAACCAATGAATTAACAAAGGAATTTGATTTGGTTTTGCGTAACACACTCCCGCCATGCATACAAGACATGTGACAACATGAACAATACATAATATGAAAAATACTTGATCAAAAACACTTCAGGTACTCACACATGCCTGGGCGTGCACACCCACCCGTGCATCAAAAACAATATATAATCATACAGATAATAATGCTTGTAAACAAGACATGAAATTTGCTAGTATGATATAAATATAACTTGACAGAAAACATCAACAGATGAGCAGCCCTTACACTCAGAAAGGAGGAGGGAATAACTAAGGAGGGGGGAGGGTGGTGGGGAGGGGGGGCCGGGGAAGAAGAGAGTAGAAAGCAGAAGCAGGGGTGTCAGATAAAAGGAGCAATGGATGAAGAAGACAGTGTCACAAATCATTCAGCATCTTTACAGCAGTGGGGAAAAAGCTGTGCTTCAATCGGTTGGATTTACACTTAATACTGCGGAATCTTTTGCCGGAAGGAAGAAGTTGGAACAGAGGGTTGGCTGGGTGCAGTTTATCAGATACAATAGACCTTGCTTTGCGTGTCACACGCTCCCGAAAGATATTGTCGATAGATGGGAGCTCACATCCTGCAATTTTGGAGGCGGTCTTTACAACCCTGTTGAGTCTTTTCTTGTTGTTACTGGACGCACTCCCATACCAGACAGTATTTGAGAATGTGAGTACACTCTCAATGACAGAGCGATAAAACTGTGTCATTATTGGCGTGGTTAATCTAAGCTTTTTAAGTTGACGTAGGAAATACAGTCTCTGATGCGCTTTCTTGCAGATTTCTGATGTATTTACATCCCAAGTGACCTTGTTAGAGATGTGCAGGCCGAGAAATTTGAATGATTTAACCTGTTCAACTGTTTGGCCTTTCACTGACAATGGGGGGAGTACTGGTTTGTTTTTGCGGAAGTCGATTATCATTTCTTTAGTTTTAGATACATTAAGTTCTAGGTTGTTTGCAGCACACCAGTCAACCATGTTCGCAACCTCTTTCCTGTACATTGTCTCATCACTGTTTGATATAAGACCTTCCATAGTGGTGTCATCAGAGAATTTGACTACAGTCACAGATGAGCAGTTAGAACGGAAGTCATTGGTAAACAATGTAAATAGCAAGGGAGATAACACACATCCTTGAGGGGCACCTGTATTCAAGATAAGTTCTTTTGACATTTTGTTTCCTACTCTCACTGCCTGGGGCCTGTTGGTCAGGAAATTAGAAATCCAGCGACACACACTAACATCAACATTTAAGTCTGTCAGCTTGGCTATCAATTTTGCGGGAACAATAGTATTAAACGCAGAACTAAAATCAACGAAAAGAATACGAGCATAGGTATTTGGGTTTTCAAGATGCTCTAGAACAGAATGAAGGCCCAGTGACACAGCATCTTCGACAGATCTGTTAGCTCTATAGGCGAACTGAAAGGGTCCATTAGAGGGTCTGTCACAGTTTTCAGGTAGCGTAGGACGAAACGTTCAAAAACTTTCATTGCCACAGAAGTTAGTGCAACAGGTCTATAGTCGTTCAATGAAGAGATTTTTGCCTTTTTGGGAACAAGAACAATGATTGACGATTTGAAGCAGGATGGAATTTGACATAGGGAGAGAGAGCTGTTAAAAATATCAGAAAAAACGGGAGCAAGTTCGTCAGCACAGTTTTTGAGAACAGAGGATGACACATTATCGAGACCACAAGCTTTTTTGGCATTCTGGCGTTTGAACAGACTCCTGACATCTGCCTCCTGGACCACAAAAGGCGGGGAGCAGATCTCAAGGGTGTCCAACTGGGGCACAGGGGTCGTGTTCAGCCGATCAAACCTAGCATAAAAATCATTCAGCTGATCAGGGAGTGCTGGGTCGTTGTTATCAAGCTTTGCTTTGCTCTTGTATTCAGTAATAGCTTGGAGACCCTTCCACACAGCCCTAGGGTCGTTGGAGGAAAACTGCTGTTCTATTTTCAAACGGAATTTAGATTTAGCTTGTCTGATTTCTTTTTCTAGATCGTATTTTGCTTGATTTAGTTTCTTTTTATCAACTTTTTGTTCTGAGTTGTTTTCCTTTGCTGCTTTCAGGTTTCTTGAATAGATCATATATTCATCGTTTTTTGTGTTCAACTTAGCCACATGAAGCTGGTGGATAAGGTGAGGTAGTCAAAAGGTGAAGTTTTTAGAGTTGGTGGATAGGGCGCAGGATCAAAGGGTCAACTTGTTCGAAATGCTCCGCAGCTCAGGCTCTTGACTATGACGCTCCTCCGTAAAAAGTCATAACAATCTCCGCAGCTATGGCAGCTGTGGAGGTTGTTATAATTTTTTTACCAGAGACAATTTGCATATTATAGGAAGGGAGATTATGCAGACAGCACAGTTTAAGCACATTTCTAAGTAAATTTCTTTCCCCTTGACAGTAGCAGACTGTTGGAAATCTATTTCTGGACTGTTTTCGAGGTACCCCAGACAAAGAAATTTCGAAGTCAAAATGGCTCTAGACTGTACACCCTGTATATAATCACTTTTGGGACAAAATACTCATAAAAGACAGTGACTTCCAGTTTAGGATGTACATCCTGTGACATGTTCAGTGCAGTTTTGTGACAAGGGTATTCAATGGATTACAAGCAGCGGTTTGATGTCATGTGTGTACATCCAGAATTTTTTTTTTTTTTTTAGCTATCTGCATGCCTTTTTCAAAGGTAAATTAGAAAAAAATGAGAACAAACATAAACAGCAGTCTACACAGTTACAAAGTAGACATAATGACCTTTTTAAACATATATAACATGATAGGTTTATTATCGTTGGTTATTGTCCATTATTTTTTTAAAAGTACAAAAAAACTGTGTGTCTCGAGTTTTAGCAGCCATTTCAGGGCGCATCTCCAAAGAGTTAAACAACCTTCCGACACAAAGACAGAGAAACACACATGTCATAAGCAGAAACACTCACTTTCTTATGTGGTCATTCTCTTTCAGATACAACTCTGTGCGTCTGTTCAACCCTGTGGAGTTCTTGTATGTGCTGCAACAACACGTAATATTGTCACTCACATTTCACTGCAACATGACCAAACCAAAAATATTGTCACTCACTTTTTACTGCAACATGACCAACCCAAAAATACTGTCCCTCACTTTTCACTGCAACATGACCAACCCAAAAATATTGTCGCTCATTTTTCACTGCAACATGACCAACCCAAAAATACTGTCACTCACATTTCACTGCAACATGACTAACCCAAAAATATTGTCGCTCACTTTTCACTGCAGCATGACCAACCCAAAAACATTGTCACTCACTTTTCACTGCAACATGACCAACCCAAAGCCAAACAGCAAGAAGCAGTATAGGTCACATACTCAATTTCTTGGTGAATTCATCTACTTTTAACATATTATTCATGACTTAATTTCTTGGTGAATTTATCAAGTTTTAACATATTATTCATGCACTTTCACAAACCTGACGAACACAAGTCCACATACTTAATTTCTCTTCAAATTATTCAAGTTTTAACATATTATCCATGCATATTCAAACACATAACCCAAGTGCACATACTTAATTTCTCGGCGAACTGAACCAAGCAGATCTTCACGCTCCCGGAGAGCTGTGATATTGGCCCGCGTCTTCTGAAACTCGTGGGTGTAGTCCTGCAGGATGTCTCGGTGTCTCTGTAGCGTGTGAAGCAGTGCAGCACTGGGGGAACTGAGAGAGATGTTCTGTGTGTACTCCACCATGCGGTCATTGACCTGTGTCAGCTGCAATTAGTTTAAAAACACAAAGACCGTACAGTTTACATCTGCAGTACAGGAAAAAGCATTCTGTACAAAAGGGACAGACACAGAGAGAGAAAGAGAGAGAGAGAGAGAGAGATTGATTGATTGATTTGATTCAGTTTTACGTCAGCACCCACCTCAGGTGATATGGCCGACGGGGATAACCATCCCAGGAAAATGGGGGCAATGGGGGACTTATCTAATCCTATACTGACACCACCAGAACAACAATGATGCTAAGATGGGACAGTGAGAAGGCCAGATTTAATGTAGCGCACCCCGGGATTCGAACCCACAACCATTAGCATGTGAATCCGACGCTCAAACCAACTGAGCTACAGAGGCCCGCAAGAGCAAGAGAGAGAGAGAGAGAGACAAAGAGACAAAGAGAAAGACAGAAAGACAGAGAGAGACAGAGACAGAGAGACAGAGATAGAAGACAGACGGACAGAGACAGAGAAAGACAGAGAGACAGAAAGAGAGAGACAGAGACAGAGAGACAGAGACAGACACAGAAACACAGAAAGATAGAGATGGAAACAGAGACAGAGAGAGACAAACACAGAAAGATAGAGACAGACAGAGACAGACAGACAGACCAAAACAGTGAGAGAGAGAGAGAGAGAGAGAGAGAGAGAGAGAGAGAGAGAGAGAGAGAAACAGACAGACAGAATTTAGACCTTAAAACACTTTTTAATAATTATCATCATTATATCATATTATCATTACAACTTATTCTTGTACAGCGCTATTCTCTGAAATCATTTGGACTTGCTGCACATTACACATAAGCACCTCTTCACTGGAGCACAGAGAACTCAAGCAACTGGATGAGCTGACCATTCTCCACAATGCTGTTTCACAGTGAACATCTCTTGACAGCACCAGTGCCCATAAAACAAGGACCGTAAGCCAATTTATAGAAGACCACAAGAACCAAGTTTTGCCTCATCCACCCTACAGCTCTGACCTCATCCACTGACTTCTGACAGTTGCCTTCTGGAAGAACAGGCTTGCTGCCAGGAAACTTTGCAGCATCCAGAATCTCACAAATGCTGTGAAATAAGAGCTCAACGCCATGCCCACAGAGGACTATCCAAAGGCCTTTTCTGGTTGGCTCAGCCACCTGATTGAGAGAAAATTTCACAGTATCCAGAACCTCACAAAAGCTGTCAACAAATCAGAGCCCAACACTACCCCCAAGGAAGACCATTGGAAGGCCTTTTGTGGTTGGTTCAGCCACTTGTATGCAAGGAAATTTAGCCATACCCAGAACCTCACAAAATCAGTGAAGAAATCAGAGCTCAACGCCATACCTACAGAGGGCCATTGGAAGGCCTTTTCTGGTTGGTTCAGCCACTTGTTTGCATGGAAATCTGGCTGTATCCAGAACCTTGCAAAAGCTGTGAAGAAGTCAGAGCTCAACGCTATCTCCAAAGAAGACTATCGGAAGGCTTTCTGTGGTTGGTTCAGCCACTTGTTTGCAAGGAAATTTAGCCGTACCCAGAACCTCGCAAAATCTGTATAGAAATCAGAGCCCAACGCCATCCCTACAGAGGACCATCGGAAGGCCTTTTGTGGTTGGTTCAGCTACTTTTTTGCTGCCAGGAAGTTTAGCCGTATCCAGGCCCTCGCAAAAACTGAAATCAAAGCTCAATGCTATCCCTACAGAAGACTATCAGACGGCCTTTTGAAGTTGGCTTAGCCATTTGTGACACTGCATCAAAGTGGAAGCAGAGTATTTCAAAGGGATGTTGTAATCTGAGTCAGGTGTATCATCAAACAGTCTCCAAGAAAATCACATTTGTTCATTTTGTTTGTATCATTCCAAAAATGCACTTAATACATATACTCAACTATCAGTCTTAAAAGAATGTAAGGCTTTACAGAACACATACAGACAAATGGACCAGCAAGGCAGGAAATGATAAGAAGAAATGACAGAAAGTAAAGGAGCAAAGCAGAAACAAAGAGAGTAACAGAAAAGAGGGCATTTCTAGCACAGATGGTGGGGATACTATTGATACTGAAAGAGCCCCAAGGTCATGTTCATACTGTTTATAGCCCAGCTGACTGTACAGCCCAGCTGACAACTAGAACCAGACTATAGGCTAGCCCAGCTGACTACTAGAGCCATATCAGGGCTATCACCACTTCAAAAATGACAACCTGGTTAACCTTCCAAGTCTAAAATGCAATTAAAGAAAAACAGCCGTAAAATCATATCAGGAGAAATCTATTGATACTGAAAGAGCCCCAAAATTCCTATGGGGGAAGTTGGCAGTGCAGTCTCCTCCTGATAGTGCTGGCAATATGCCTCCTGGCACTGGGATTTTAACTGAATGACTTTGGGATTAATGGTGTGTACTGTTATGGATCAGGAACTGGAGCTGGAATGTGTGTCACGGTATCTTCTATGCCAAAAAAATGGGGCAGCAATAATAATAATATAGCGAAATATATGTCAGAGATTGCTCTTTACAGTCTAAACATTTTGATGTTAATGCAATAATGCCGTACAACAATCATATATATACACTAATACATAATGGTATTCATAATCATATTCGTTTGTTTTGTCACAGTGGATTTGCCATGTCAAACTCAGGCTGCTCTACCCTTTGACAGTGTATCGCCACAGTGCAGCACCACCTTCTCAGGACTTCAGAAAGGTAAGAAGGCTAATTGGCCTTCAAGGGGAAGGACCTGGGAAATCAACCTGTCTCTCCAGTGTTTTGTACCAGGGCAGCCAAGAAAATGCCCTGCTCTTCCTGATTTTCAACTGCTGTGGGATCTTTAGCAGACACAGGCCAGAGACCACATGGGTCCGACTTATTTTTTCGTTCCCTTCCGAAAAACTAGATGTTCAGTTTGATTTTCCTGTCAAACTGAGGAGAAAAGCCTTGGCTTCTATGGGGAACGAACCTGTAAGCTTGAGTTCAGTTATTAGCAGGCAAACGTCTGAACCATTCTGCCAGTCTTCTCCTTATCCATGCAGCATAAACACTTCCTTGCCAACATATTGTAATGGAGTACAAACATATGGGATTGTTATTGTTGTTTGAAGCCCAGCCGACTGCATAGAGCCATATCAGGAGCTTATAACCGCTTCAAAAAACACACAACTTTAACAGGAAAAAAAAAGAAAAAGACAATTAAGTCCACACATCAATGCATTCGCGCACATAATCTGAAGAGATGCCCCTGGCGTTGACCATTCCGTCCAATTTATCACACAGGGGATTTAAAAAACACACCTGAATACATCAATAGCAACATAAAAAATAAATAAATCATCAAAAATAACAACAAATGTTTTTCAATTTAACAGTGACAATCACACACATGATAATCAATAATAACAACAATAATAACAATAATAATCATCATCATCATCATTATCATCATAAATAAAACGGATGCTGTCAACAAGTTTACCTTAGCCAGCAGCTGCTCAATCTCCAAGGCCATCGTGTCACACATGTGCTCGCTGCTGCTGCGGTTCAACAGAGGGGATGTGTCGCTAGCAAAAGAAAATGTGTTTTTGAAAACAAAATCACGTTTTTCATATTAAAAGTAAAAAATATGTTTTCGATGGGTTAGTGCTTATGCTTTTTGCATCTACTATAATCAGTATAATTTGATAATCTACACAGATATACCCAATATGACATATGGTACTATTATGCCCTTAGATGTAACACTATGCTAAAAGCTACACAGATGTACTCAATATGACATTATGATACTATTAATGGTATTATGCCCTTAGATGTAACACTATGTTTGATAATCTACACAGATGTACTCAATATGACATATGATACTATTATGCCCTTACGGCCTTAGATGTAACATTACGCTTGATAATCTACACAGATGTACTCAATATGACATATGATACTATTATGCCCTTAGATGTAACATTATGCCCTTATATACAATACTCATCATCGAGTGCTCCACCACATCATGGCACATGGCACTGGTGATCATGGCCCTCCATACAAATCTATTTTTTGTCACTTCAAGTACATCTCCTATCCTTTCTGTCCTTATCCACTCTGTAAAACTGTCTAATATTTTCTCCCTGTGACTAGGTGCTCATATTTCTTTTGCCTCATAAAAGATCCTACTGTCAATGTTCTTTTTGTGTTTGCTTCTTTCAAGACTTGTATCAATTGTTTTCTTTACTGTCAATGGAACTTTCAACATTCTTTTCAGAAACCACATTCCAGAACCACATTCCAGCTGCCTCAACCTTGTTCTGACTTTGCTTGTTGCCTGTCCAGGCTTTACATCCATACAACAGCACTGGTTTTATATAATACTGAAGAACTCTGTTCCTGATGTTAACTGATAGGTACTTGTTGGTAAGAACACTTTTCATTTTCTAGAAGGCTGTTTTAGCTTAGTCAATTCTGATGTATATTTCTAAAGTACATCTATATCTTATAACAATGTGCTGTACACACACACACACACACACACACACACACACACACACACACACACACACACACACACACACAAATAGATAGATAGATAGATAGATAGATAGATAGATAGATAGATAGATCATCATGCCCTTATCTATAAACTAATGACATACATAACATTCTGCCCTTTTACCAGTTTTAGATAACACCACTATATCCCTAACCCTTTGATTCCCTCACTCTATCTACTGTACTAGCTTTCTGCATTTGTAAGCCATGACAGCAAAGCAAAAACTTTAACCCTACTCTATCAACCTTTCTGCCAGAACCTGATGGATAGGGTGGTGGACTGAAAGGGTCAAGTTTTCGCAGCTAGAGTACAGGGCATGGGAAGCAAAGAGTCAATACTATGAATCCTGTATTTGTTAAAAAAAAAATCTTCATCTTTCTGATTTTTCTGGGATGTATATATCCACATTCTACTTGCCCACAATGTACAGTCTGTACACTTCTGTCTTCATAGAGTATGCATGCCGGGTGTTTTCACGATCTTTCACATGCTTATCTGATGCCCACACACTGCAGGGGTTGGGCACCTACAGGTTTACACACACATGCCCTGGGGCATCTGAAACATCCCCACCCTTTACTTCACTGGGCTGAGGTTCAAGGCAGTTTGAACCCAACACTGTCTGTTAGTGTTACTGTCATTTTTGTTTAAAGCCTAGCTGACTGCGTAGACCCATATCAATGCTATAATCATTTCAAAACACATAATACTTTAATAGGAAGGAAAAAAGGAAAAGAAGATTAAGTACACATATCAAGGCATTTGTGCAAATAATCTAAGGACATGATCCTGGCACTGACCATTCCATACAATTTATCACACAGGGGATTTAAAAAAACAAACCTGAATACAAATTTAAACATAACTAAGGACACTACAACATATAAAAACAGGCCAAAATTACCTAAAATTGCTTCAGCTTATCTCATTTCCCTAGAGCAAAAAAATTCACTAAATACATGTACCCAATTATCAATCCCAAGTGAAAGTAGGTAAGACTTTATCAAACACGTGCAGGTGAATGGACCAGCAAGGCAGAAAAGGATAGGATGAAGAGACATAAAGCAAAGGAGGAAGAAAGAAATGAAGAGAGTGACAGAAAAGAGGAAATGTCTAGCACATAATTTCCAGAAGGTGGGAATACTATTTATACTGAAAGAGCTCCCAGCATCTCCGTGGGGGGTTCTAGGCGAACTGAACCCAGGACCTGCTAAGTAAAGTACAATGTTTATCCACTTGACTATTGTTCCCATCTACTATGCCCTTATCAGGAGAATAAGCTGAATAAAACATTTAACAATAACTGTGACAGAGATCACATTCCACTTTCAAGTTATTTCTTATAACCTAACTGATCACTGATCAAGTCTAACACCTTGTTAAAAACAACTCCTAGTTCACTTATTGTTCAAAGCCCAGCCGACTTCACAAATCCATATCAAAGCATTCACAACAGCTCAATGACCCTACATTAAGTACACATAATTAACAATGCATTCGTACATAATCTAAGGATATTTCTCTGGCTTTGACCATTCTGCCCAATTCATCATATCACCAGGGTGGTGGTGTGGGTGGGGGAACAAACCTGAACAGAAATGTATAAACATAACTACATACACTAAATGACTAATGCACGTATATGAAAAATGACCTTAATTACCTCGTTTCTGTACATTATATTTCCTAGAGCCAAAAATGCAGTTAATACATGTACCCAATTATCACTCTTAACTGAAAGTATTTAGGCTTTATAGAACAACAAGGCAGACATAAAAGGAAGAGATAGAAAGCCAAGGAGCAAGGCAGAAACAAAAAATCTTTTGCACAGAATTTCTAGAAGGTGGGGATCCTATTCATACTGAAACAGCCGACAGCATCCCCACAGGGAACTAAAATTCAAAAAGAAAAAAAATCACTTATCAAGCACACAATTATTCAAGTTTAAATATTCTTTTTTTTTTCAATTTCTGGGTGGTGATGGAGTGGAGGGTGACAGTGGATGCGAGAGGCAGACGGGATGTGAAAAACATCACCCAAATTTCAATAATATTCCAGCAGGAAAAATGTGTAACATATTAACAAAACTTTTTTTTTCTTTTAAGGGGGAGGCAGAGAGGGAATGGAAATGAACTATATCATACAAATATACTCCAGAAAAAAAAGAAATGTGCAACATACGTTTTGGGGTAATTTATTGTTATTTCTGTTTAAAGCCCAGCTGAATGCGTAGAGCTATATCAGGGCTATAGCCATTTCAAAAGATGCACAAAACTTTGACAGGGGAAAAAAAAAAAGAACAGAAAATTAAGCATACATATCAATGCATTCATGCACAGTCTAAAGTGATGCCCCTGGCACTGACCACTCCATCCATATTATCACACAGGGTATTTAAAAATCATACCTGAATACAAACTGAAACAGAACTAAGGACACTAAACACATATAAACACAGGCCTAAATCACCTAAAATTGCTTCCACAGATCTCATTTCCCTAGAGCCAAAAATCCACCTAATACATATACCCAATTATCAATCCTACCAGAAAGTACGCAAGACTTTATCGACCATATAGGCCTACACATGAATGGACCAGCAAAACAGAAAATGATAGAAGAAATGACTGAAAGCAAAGGAACAAGGTAGAAACAAAGACAGTGACAGAAAAGAGGAAATTTCCAAAAGGTGGGGATACTATTCATACTGAAAGAGCCCCCGACATCCCCACAGGGGAAGGGGAAGACAACCAATGATCGTATCAGCCGCAGGATAATAGGTATGGGGAAACAATGGTGTAACAAAACCACAAATTCTTAATTTTTGTTCCATAAAACAAAGAGGATTCCCAAAGCATGCAACCTGCAACAAGCATGAAAAACAATACTGAAGGACAAGCAAATAGATGACAAAATTCTTTGCCTCTTCCCAACACCACATAAACTAGCAGTTTAACCCACTGACTCCTGCACACCATCCGCCAACTGCAAAAAATTAACCCTTTGACTCCCTGACCCTATCCACCAGATTCCTGCAGGAAGCTGGTGGATAGGGCGAGTCAAAGGGTTAAGTTTTTGCTTTGCTAGCAGCTGACAATATAGGACACTAGTGGACAGGAGTCAAAGGGTTAATATACATACACTAGGTATACAACTCCTTTACAATCCCCAAAATTCAGTCTACAATAACTCAGTAATAAGTTATAATTCCCCTCAAAACTGAAAAAAAAAATGTAATGATAATGCAAGAATTCCTGAAATTAATATTCTCATTAAGTGCTCAGAAACAAATACAAAACTGAAAAAGTCAGTAATCTTTGTGTAACAAAATGTCTGTTATGTGTAGTTAGTAATATTTGCCTAACAAAATGTCTGTTTTGTGTGAATCAAACATCTGCCACTATTTGTAATTAAGACTTAAAAACTGTGAATACCACAAATATACTAATTACATACAAAATCACAAAAATAAAAGATGGATTTAACATACATAATTATGTACCTACTCAAATGTCTGTCCCGAATTTCTTAAAGCCCCATTAATGCACACTGATTCAGTAGTTGGACAAAGTAAAATGAAGGAAAAAGCTGAGATGTGTGAAAAGATATGAATCCGGGATTAAATGTGAAGACTACAGCAGAGTACAGGCAACTGATCCATATGCAAGTGACTGGGGTTTCTTGTTTGTTTGTTTGTTCTGTTTTGTGCTTTTTTGTTCTTGTTGGTGGAGGTGGTGGTGGTGTTTTGTTTCACTTTTTTTTTCACATTTGTTGTTTGCAACAAACATGACTATATTGTTTATTATAATAAAGGAAGACAAACTGAATTATACACTCTTCCAAAGACTCATTCCCAAATGAAACCAACTACAAGTACAATACCACCAACCAGTACACATGCATCCCAAGAACTTTTGATATATTTTTCAAGTTTTCTGTATCAGTAGTAAATACGAACAATTAAAAACAAGTCAAACCAGAGTTGAAATTACAAGAAAACCATGCAACCAACATGTAGAAACCCATAAAAATGTGCTGTTGCTGATGAACAAAATGAAACCTATGATGAAATTTATGAAAAGATCAAAATCAATATCAATATAAATTATAATGAAAAGACTTGCATGCCTAGTATCTGTAGATGTGCTGACCCACCATAACAACTGATGAAGGCAACAAATTTACAGTACTTAAAACCATATTAAAAAAAAAAGCTCATGACAGCATGCAAGAGTACAAACTATCCCAGAGTGTACTGCATAAATTAGAAATAATTTACCACAAATAAATATTTCAAAACCAAATTTTCAAAAAAACGAAAGTCTCATGACACTGGCAGCATGCAAAATATAAACTGTCCCACAACTGTACTGTTTACTGGAAATACTTTCTTTATAACAAATTAATAATTACAATATTCAACATTATCACATTTGCATGCATTATTTTTCATAATGGTGAGATAGGATGTGCAGTAATGCAGCAAAAAGCCATGATCACAAAAAGACATGATACTATGCCCCCAAACAGACCAGAGTGATGGACTGGGTCATGGGCAAAAGATGGGAAAAAATCTTAAACTACCTGGGCTGCTCCTTGGGCGCACTGCTTGCGCTTTTAAGACATGACAGAGGGAAAAGTAACAGAAATTTAACCATCAACACATGTCAATACTATTACATAGCAAAATACTAATAAATTACTATTAGCAAAATACTATTTCATTAAGCAAAAGGCATTTAAAGGGTTAGAAAAAAAAAAGAATTTTTGTTCTACATGGGCAACATGGCTAAAACAAAAAAAATTAAATAATTAATGCTGCATTGCTACTTCCGTTCTAAATTCAACACGAGGTATTAGATACAAAACGCATAAAACAAAATACATAAATCAACCATT
The DNA here is from genome assembly GCA_030674185.1 of Monoplex corrugatus. Taxonomy (NCBI): domain Eukaryota; kingdom Metazoa; phylum Mollusca; class Gastropoda; order Littorinimorpha; family Ranellidae; genus Monoplex; species Monoplex corrugatus. The sequence continues at coordinate 37,484,754 of JAPXFY010000022.1, forward strand.
TCTATTATATCAACATATAGTTCTTTCATAATGCTAAATCTCATAAGCATCATGAGTTTGGAGTTTGTGAATGAGGGATTCAAAAATTCCTTATATGCTCCACTCACATCTTCCAGCCACTGTCTGGATTGAAAATGAATTCGAAGCCATCAGAAAAGTCCTTACATGTTCCACCCAGATCTTCAAATGGCTATCTCAGTATCTGGCAGACGCCCCAAGCCTGCCCAAAATCCTATCCAATGACAAAATCTCGAAATGGGAAGGGGGGGGGGGGGGGGGGGGGGGGGGTGGTCATGGTGGGGTGGGGTGGGCTGGGTGGGGGGCAGACCCTTTTTCCTTCCTTTCAGTGGCCCATAGATTCAGCAGTTAAGAGCACTAGGCTCATAACACTGGGGATGTGGGTTTGCCCCTGGGAGAGGTCACAGTTAGCACCAAGCTCAGAATGCTGAGTTTCTGCATTCCATTCTTGGGTGATCCATTGGCTTAATTTCAAGTTCATATCATTTATAACTCAGATGACTACTAGATCCACACCAGGACTAACACCACTTTTAAAACAAGTCCATGTTTAATTAAAAACATAAGACAGTTAAAAATCAAGCTTGCAATTATTCTTTCAAGGCTAAAATGCCTTGAAAATTTTTTTTTCCATATGCATGTCAACTGATCTCTTATAAAAACTTGGAAATTACATCCAGAGGAACATCTCTAATAAGGTTAAGCAGTCTGCTTAGGCCTCCCAAAGTCCAACCCCTCGTCCTCGTCGTGGGAGGTGGAAACAGGTAATGCTGGCCAACGGGACACTGGTGAAGCTGTGACTGGCTTAGCAGGCCGGCAGCGGATAAACGAATTGCTCAAGAAAATATAAGGAGATACAAACGGACGGATTACAACGGAAAACGACGCGGCGAGGAAAACGGACAACGAATAAAGAAAAACGAAAAGGTTGGGACCTGGAACATTTGCGGTTTGACGAACACAGAACCAGAGATAGTAGAGTTCATGACCCAGCACAAGATCTCCATACTGGGCATTGCAGACACCAGAAAGAAAGGAACAGGAACAAAGGAAATAGACGCCAACTATGTTCTTATTTGGAGCGGTGTAAGCAAGGAACAGAGAGCAGCACATGGCGTGGGTTTCATCCTACACCATGACAAGGCAAAAGACCTAGTGAGTACGGAGTTCATTTCAGAAAGACTCTTGAAGATCGGCATTAGGGAGGACAACAAGATCAACAACTACATTCAAGTGTATGCACCATGTAATGACTTCTACTCAGATGAGGATAAGGATTCCTTCTTCGAAAAACTCTCGGACACCATCAACAGCATCCCGGACCAAGAAGACCTGTACGTCATGGGAGATTTCAATGGCAGAGTCGGAGAGAGAAGAACACCATGGACAAAACACCTTGGTCCACACAGTGACCATAGAACACCATGCAACTACAACGGCAACCATGTATTGGAACTGTGTGCAGAGCATGACCTTATTGTCACCAACACCTTCTTCCAGCACAGAGCCACTCAGATCTACACCTGGTACAAATGGAGCGACATCGACGTCTCATCTCAAATCGACTTCACACTAGCAAGATCTCGAATGCGGAGCAACATCAGAGACTCAAGAGCCATCCCCAACGCAGGCCTGGACACAGACCACAGGCCAATCATCACGACATTGGTCACTCAGAAGAAGAGGAGGTTCACTAAAAAGAAGAAACAGCCGGAAAGACTCAACATACACAAGCTTCAAGACGAATAGGTGCAGACTCAGATCAGATGCACCATCAGTGAAAAATTGGACTGTAGCGACCCTATATTACTAAACGTAGAGGAAGCTTGGGGCATCTTCAAGACAGTCCTCCTGGACACTATAAAAGAAGCCTGTAGCACCAAGAAGACAGGAGGAAGAAACAGAAAGGCAACAGCTTGGTGGAACAAAGAAGTGAAGGATGCTATCAAGGAAAAGAAGAAACTATACAAGATCTGGGTCAAGTCAAAGGATGAAGAGGACTACATCAAGTACAGACTTGCAAGAAGACACAGCAAGAAAGTTGTGAGAACAGCAAAGGAAAAGTCATGGACCCAGTATGGTGAAAAACTCTGTGAAACATGCAAAGCTTCCCAAGAGTTTTACAAGAGTGTGAAAGCGATGAGAGTGCGAGATGAACCTTTCGATCCAACCACTATCATCAACGATGCAAACGGGGAAACATTGCATGAAGAGGAGAAAATAGTGAAGAGATGGGAAAACTATTTCAAAGACCTACTCAACCCATCAGGAGTATGGGCACAAGACACACAGTCCCGGTTCACCCCCAGCCACCCTGTGACCCAGACCACTCAGAACGTACCATCCTAGAGAGTGAAGTAAGAAAAGCAGTGAAGACCAGTCCTAAAGGAAAGGCAGCTGGAGACGACGGCATAACAACTGAAGCCATCCATGTGTGCGGTGAAACCAGAATTCAGTGGCTCACCACCATCTTTCAGAAAGCTTGGGAGGAGAGAAAAGTACCAGAAGACTGGCAAAATGCGATAGGGGTGCCAATATGGAAGAAGAAGGGCAGCAAGAAAGACTGCAGTACCTACAGAGGCATATCACTACTCAGCCATGTAGGGAAAATGTACGCAAATATCCTGGAGCAGCGCACTCGAGCGAAAACAGAACATCTCCTCAGTGACGCCCACTTTGGCTTCAAAAAAGGAAGAGGGTGCACCGATGCAATCTTTGCACTCCGACAACTGTGCGAGAGGGCGATCGAATACGACCGAGATCTCCATCTTGTATTCGTAGATCAAGAAAAGGCCTTTGGTCGAGTCAACAGAGACAAGCTATGGAAGGTCCTCGAGCAGTACGACGTCAAGGGCCAGCTGCTAGACAACATTCGGGCCATCTATGCCAACAGCAGGAGTGCAGTCTGCACCGCCAGTGGAACATTGACTGGTTCCCAGTGACATTGGGAGTAAGACAGGGCTGTAATCTCTCCCCTCTTCTCTTCGTGATCTATATGGATCAGATTACGAAGGAAGCAAACCCATACCCTGAGGCACTCAATGAACTCATGTTTGCGGACAACCAGGCAATGGTGAACAATGACAAGATACAGCTACAGGAGCACACAGACCAGCTCAGTGAAAGCTGCGAGACATACGGCATGAAGATCAGCGTCAGCAAGACCGAGGTCATGACTGTCAGTAAGAGACCAAACAAACTGGATATCAACATCAACGGAACCCAGTTGAAGCAAGCCAGTGAATTTAAATACCTGGGCAGCATCTTCACTGAAAATGGCAAACTAGACAGAGAAATCGAGACCAGATGCCAAAAAGCCAACACAGTCAACTACCAACTTGCCCCTCTCCTGAAACACCCCAGCATTCCCACCAGCACTAAGGTGAAACTCATCAACGCCATTTTTCTACCAACGCTGACATACCAGTGCCAGACATGGTCCCTAACTAAAGTCCTCGAGAGAAAACTGGTCACCTGTGAAATGAAATGCCTGAGGAAAGCAGTAAACAAGACAAGGCGGGACAAGATCAGAAATGAGGTGATACGAGACATGGTAGGAGCAACACCAATCCTACAACACATCGAACATATGAGGATCAAGTGGTTCGGACACCTCATACGTATGCCCATAAACCATCCAGCTCTTCGGGCATACAACACCAGATACTCTGACTGGAGAGCCAGAGGAAGACCAAGACGACGATGGAGCAACTCCGTGGCAGACACCCTCAGAGCTCACGAGATGTCCCTTCTCCAGGCCACCCGCCTTGCTGCTGACAGACGACTGTATCTCCCCGCGACGCCCACCGGTACAAGCGGAAGGAAAAAGTAAAAGTAAGTAAGTCTGCTTAGGTCTCATATCGTGCAAGTCCAAAGAAGTGAAATTAGGTGCTGATGTTCAGAGGCTTGTCACTCAATATACACCATGCTGCTTGATTTTTTAAAAGGCGTGACTGACCGAGTGTAGAATAAGAATGTGTGACCCATGTGTAACCTACACAACACTCTTTCCTATAGTTCCCAAGAACAGAAGGGAGAATCTGTTTAAGATTGAGCGCAGATTTGGAAATCTTCATTGTCTGCTTGTTCCAATATTCTCACCAGATTTTTCACATATGCAAGGGTGCAACTTAGAAAAAGTAAAAAACCTGAAAGGGGTCCAGGGGCCAGCAGCGCCCCATATGGGGGCATAGCCCCCCAGACGCTGAAGCCTTTTCAAAAAACGGATTTTCCGTTTCTGACTCTTTTGAAAAAAACGGATTCCGTAAACAGATTCCGTCGTCAAATGGAAAAAGTTGCACCCATGCATGTGTACTTTCGGTTTCAGATCAGTGTAAGGATGGACAATTTTGATATTTCTTCCCTTATGGCATTGTTGACAAAGCAGTCAACCTTTCCACTGCCTTGAACACCAACGTAGCCAGGAACCCAGGCAAAACCAATGTGGTAACCATCAGTTGTAAAAGACAAACAGTTCAAAGAATTTCTGAAACTCTGAGTAACTGATGTTTCTCATTAGCTCATAATCCTCATGTGCATACATTAGACAAAATCACACATGCAGATTTAGAAACTAAAACTCTGTCCAATTCATGACAGTATCATATCACTTAATTACTGTCAGTGTCATTAACTAGGTATTCCAAAGTGATTTTCAAGTTTGAACTTATCTGTATAAAAATCAGCTGGGAAAATAGAGATTTTCATTCTGAACACATACATACTTTATTTTTTAATGTGGGATAAAAAATAATTTTTTTATGATTTTTTTCTTTCTTTTTGGACTTAGAAAAATTTCGCACGGTATTTTTGGCCACATTCAGACATGCCTTGAACACACATATAAAATCACACAAGTCCAGAAAATCATTTCTGAGGAGGTTTTTACTTGTTAAGTTGATGTGCAAAAAACATATGGACAGAAATGCATATCAATAAAAATACAGACCTATGAAAATGACAAAAAATAGCAAAATTGGACGCCGCCATTCCAAACAACTGGGCAAGGGACCCATTTTCATTAATTTCAAACTCCATTATCTTTAAGAAATACAATACAGTGACACTGAAATGAATCATATATGATAAACATATTAAGGAATTTAAGTTTAACCCTAATTTTTTCCAGCTTCATCTGAAAGCTGGTTGAAAAGATATCAGATGTCAAAAATGCGAAATATGCCGATTTGTCACAGTGAAAAAAATGGCGAATTTTACACATATTTGGTGCACCATAACTTTTTTCACTTTAAAGTTACAAAAATGGTTTTGATAGCAATTATGACAAACTCTTTCAATGTAAAACAACCCCAGACATCTGTATGTTTAATCAAACCATATTTGGGTAAGGATAAAATACCTACTTTGAAAAAAATTGTGTATTTTAGCTTTTTGCAAGACTCCATAACTTCTGTCACATTCATCCTACTGCAAAGTACCATATACCAAAATGATCAGTTTTTTATGATCTGTCAGTATAACAAACAAGACATTAGGTTTCAATCTTTCTGTAAACAAAAATCAGATGACAAAATTATAACAAATGTCAGCTGATAATAGTAACAAATAATGCGTTTTGTTTACATATCGAATCAAACAAGACATGTACATCAACAACATTCATTCAAAGAAGTCATCTTCATAGTTTTTACATGCTAATTTGTTTTGTTTTTTATCATTAAACAATGATTAAAACATGTCTTGACCTTTAACTGTTCCTTAACTGTGTGTAGAACATTATCAAAAGCTTCAACATCATTGTCTTGACCTTTCACTGTTGCTTAATCACAGTAGACAACTGTCCTGGCCTTCAACTTAAACTGGAAGCACAAAAGATAGAAATCATCTCTTTTTACAAAAAACATGTTGTAATGAAATGTAAAAAAATACTTGTCAGTGTGTATGATCAGTGATTCCCCTTCACAAGTGACAGGAAATTAAAACATGTTAAGACGCAGTTCATCATCATTGCTGTCAAAGTTGTCCAAAAGACTAGGTCTCCACCCTCTGCCAGTCTTAAGAAATCGCTCCTTCATCCTCATGAAGAGATCATCTGTAAGAAAAATAGTGTAGAGGGAAAGTATTAGTACATCTATCTGTTCTATCCTGTAGCGTAATGTGAAAATCCCATTTGTAGGGACAAGCAGGCCTATACATACAGAGCAAGAGGCAAATACTGACCAAAACAAAAACAAATCCAAAAAACAAGAACATAAAACATGCAGGAACACAAGGACTTTTGTACCCCTGCTCAATTAACTTCCCTGCCTGTCAAAGAGAGAAAAAGGATCAAGAGAGAGAGAGAGATTGGTGTAGAGCTGTAAGAAGCCTACCAGTATTATTGTCAGCTTTGAAAATAAAATTATAATACCTTACCCTAACTCACAAAGCAGTGGGCAAAGTAAAATGTCCCATACATTTAGGCCTACTCAAATCAGCACAACAAAATTTATCTCATAAACACTATAGGCCTAGTTAGGAAGGTTCATAGTGTCCAACCCATTAACCTGGTAGGCCTACTTTATTTTGTTTAAATATTATTTTTGATGACAATAATAGTAATGAATGATAGTAAACTAATAATGAAATAATGATAATAATAATAATGATAAATAATAATGAATGATAGTAAAATAATCATAATAACAAAAATATAATAACAATATTAATAATAATAATAAACTTTTAAAGCTGTTGAACTAGGTGATAATAATATTGGGCCTAAAAATAATAGGATTGATAAACATGCAGATTTGTTTCAATGGTACCATTCAGGAAGTTTACACAAAGGCAGAAAAGAAAAAGGTGTAACATTGTGAAATTATTGAACGACACTGAACCAGATCGAGTGAAGTCAACAAGAAGCCAAGGGAGGGCACTCGGCCGATTCGACTATCGATCGATCAAAGCGTTGGTCACGTGACGACAATAAATCGCTAATCTCTCATTAACATTATGCATTATAAATAAATATAATTTATAATAAAGGCATGGATTATTAAAAAAATCTTTTGTAAACATTTTCCTTTAATCATATGCCTGATCTCACTCTCTGTAAAATTACCGCACCCCAAACCGTCACCTACCCCTACCTTCTAACATATTCATGATACTGTGGGTGCTGCAGTTGTGCACTTTCCAAACAATTATATTCTAAAATCAGGAAACAAAATGTCGAAAAGTAATAGTAAACAAACTGCAAGATATTTAACTTACCCTCTAGATAAGTTGGATCGCTTGATTCATCGTGGCTGGAGCGGTCGACGTAAACTTCGACGTCCATGTGCTCGCCCGAACGGCTTCGCTCGTGTCCGCCATTGCGCGTCAGACGCTAAGAGAAAGCGAAAATAGGTCGCGTTGTTCTCAGTCCTCGAGGAAAATAGCCAGTGGTTGAATCCGTATGCAAATAGCAGAAGCTGAAAGTTGAAACCTTGACCTTTTGCACAGTGGAAAATATGGCAAGATTGGTTTTGAGTAAGGCCGCGAAATCATCGACGGAAGTTTTTAACGCACGAAACGACCAACTAAATGGAAGCCTATCAGTTCACTTTTTACATGGGATGAAAGCAAATTTAGTCGTCTTTTTGACTGTGTAAATGGTTTGTTGATATCTGACCCAGCGAATCTCCTCGAGGCGAGTTTTCAAGGTAGGGGTCAAAACCGCGTTCCGATTTCGTCGTTCCAGCAGCAGCAAAATCGCAATTTAGTACCCATCATCAAAAGCATATTTCAAACGGTAAATGTTACACTTATTGATTTATTTTGACTTTAAACAAAGCTTAAAGGATCACAGATCAACATGATCTATGTTTTTTTATTTCTGACACTGCATTTTGTTGAGAACGAGCAAGTTGAAAACCAGCGAAAAACCGCACTTTGCCGTACTTTTCGCCGCCCGCAAAGAGCACTTTGGAATACCTACATTAACATTTCTTATGAAGTGAATAATAACTTTAAGCATTAATACTAAATTACTGGATGAAGAAAACACAAAAAACTACTAATTACCAATAAGTAGCATCATTTGTACTGATGTGAAGCAACATCAGAATACCAGGCGAAGTACAAAATTTTCATTTCTAAATTTCCAACTCATTTTAGAATTTCAAAAATTTATAAATAAAAATGCTAAAAGCAGAAATTGTTCATTAATTATTGCTTTCTTTTCAGGCACATATAAAGCTTGTGAATGTATTTTTGACAAAGAAAGTAATAAAGCTCACAAAATTTTGAAAATTGAAAAGAAATTTTTTCAATTGCTTCCTAGGACACTTTCAGCTTTAAAAAAAAAAAAAAAAAAAAAAAAAAAAAACCAACAGTAGATTGAAAATCAGATTTTTAAGACCCCATATTTTATTATTTTGATCCTCTCCAGCTATTTTTAGTTATAGCTGCGACTGGCTAGTTGCATCTTTAGCCTGGTAGTGGTACTCCCATGCTGCATCACATATATTCTGATGTAATTTTTCAACACAACAACAACAACAAAATGTAATTGACAAAGTGATGGCAATTTAGTAGTTGGTAATAATATTGAGTACAAGTGTAGTTGGTAATAAAACTGAGCACAATCCATTAAAAGATCATACTTAATATTTTTTCATCACTGATTAAAAACAGTTCTGTACATAATAACACCATTTACCTGTCGACATCTTTATGTAATGAGTAGTTGGTCCCAAGTTTACTGAAAGACACAAGCTTGAGATCAATTTCATTTTCTAGTTGACGTGCCTGCTTCCGTAGATCTGAAAAGAGAAGAGAAATACCACTTTACACAAAAAAACAAAAAAACAACAAAAAAAAGGGGCCTTTTTAACATATAAGACCTTGAGTACTGGTAAAGATTGTAGTGTAGTATTTATGGTAGTGATGGCAATGCTAGAGGTAGTAGAAGTAGTACTTGATTTTGTTGCAGTAGTTAGTTTGTATGGTTTTCTTTGAATGTTCGTTGTCATTGCTGTAAACTTGGGTTTTGGGAGGTTTGTTTTGAAGGGTGTTATTTGTTTGTTTGTTTGTTTTTTGTTCTTTTTCCATAATGTTTAGCCTACTTAACATTTTCTTATCTCTTCCATCACTGGCACTACTGCGTATTGTGTTCAGCCTGAAACTGGGAACAGACCTAAAATCAAGGTTAACCATTTTATCCTCTCAATGTATCCAGGAAGACTGGTGAAGGTGGTGAAAACTCCAAGGGCATGAAATGTGGTTCACGCCATGATTGGCATCATTATTACAATGATGGTCTATAGTACACTGAATACTGGGT
>JAPXFY010000022.1:37499039-37564039 GCA_030674185.1 Monoplex corrugatus
GTAACAATGTACTTTCGATTTGACATCTGTGTAAGGGATCACGGACTTAAGACATCTTTGCCATTGTAGCCTTCTTGGCCAGGTAATCAGCCTTTTCATTGCCTCCAATACCAATATGGCCAGGAATCCAGGCAAAACCAATCTCGTAACCGTCATTTGCTAGAGTAGAATACAGTTCAAAGAACTTCACAAGTTCAGGGTGACTAATGTTTCGGCAAGCGATTGCCTGCAAAGCAGAAAGGGAGTCAGAAAAAATGAGAAACTCTTTGTGTTTGGATTGGGACACCATTTTTAGTGCTAAAATCAGAGCAGTCAGTTCAGCAGTGTAAACCAAACTGTCAGATGGAATACGTTTTGAAAATGCTCCATTGGGAATCTCGGAGCAGAAGGCAGCGGCAGCGGCAGCCACACCTTCATCACACTTGGACCTATCAGTGAAGATTCTGCGGGATGATGGAGATTTTTCACACAATTCCGCATAAAACGATTTGTATGCCAGTGCACTGGTATTGTCTTTACGGAAGGAAGCAAGATCAAAACAAACCTTCGGTGTTTTCAACGTCCATGGTGGACTATCTGGAAACTTGGAGAAGTCGTTAACAACTGCTAAATTTATATATGCCGTTTCCAAATGGGGACGGATATGCAGCCCCAAAGGAGGAGTCATTTTTGGATGTTTTTCAAAGTCACTTTCAAATCTGGGGTTGAAGACACAGTCGTAGGCTGGGTTTTCCGGTTCAGAGAACAGTTTCAAACAGAAATTTAAACTTAGTTTCAGTCTACGGTTGCTCAGGGAGGGCTCTCCCCTGCCTCTGCATACAAACAATACACAGGAGTTGTTCTGAATGCACCAAGACATAGGCGCAGCCCTTGATGGTGAATGGGATCAAGTGCCTCAAGGTATGACGCTCTCACAGACCCATATACTACACAGCCATAGTCCAGTTTAGAGCGAATTAAAGCTCTGTACAGGTGTAGTAACGTTTTCTTGTCGGCACCCCAGTCTGTATGAGCTACAACTCGAAGAATATTCAGAGCTTTCTGGCAAGATGTTTTTAGATGTTGGATATGACTGAGAAAGTTCAACTTTTCATCAAAAATCAAGCTCAGAAATTTAGCTTCTTTTACAGCTGGAATGATGCACTTTCCCAGACGAATTTCTGGAGCGGCAAAGAATTCTCGCAGGTTATGAAAGTGAATACACTGTGTTTTGGTTATGGAAAAGGTAAAGCCATTTGTCTCTGCCCACTGCTGGATCTTATCTACACACAACTGCAGCCGTCACTGAACGCCTGCATAGAAGCTTCCACTTGCGTAAACTGCAAAATCGTCCACAAACAGGGAGCAGTCCTAGCCCTGCTGTACTGATTTGACTATGTTGTTGATCTTGATACTGAACAGCGCAGGAGAGAGAATGCTCCCTTGTGGTACACCCAGCTCTTGCTCATGGATGTCCGACAGAGTAGTACCAACCCACACTTGAAACTGCCTATCGGCCAAAAACTTTTGGATAAACGTAGGTAGGTGACCCCCTAAAACCCAATTCGTGTAGATCCATAAGAATTCCTTATTTCCAAGTGCTATCCAAGAAGATAGCCACTACATGCTGTTTCTGCAGAAATGCATTATGGATGGTTGTTTCAAGACGAATTAAATGATGTACTGTGGAATGGTGCTTGCGAAAACCGCATTGTTCTTTGGCCAAGATGCCGTCATTCTCCAGTTTCCATATCAGTCTCTTATTGACCATTTTCTCCATCACTTTGCACAGACAACTGGTTAGGGCTATTGGCCGGTAATTGGATGGATTAGATACATCCTTTCCAGATTTAGGTATAGGGACGATCAGGGCTTTCCGCCATGAGGGAGGAAAGAATCCTGTCGTCCATATGTAATTGTACACTTTCAACAGAATGTCCAAACCCTTTTCCGGGAGATGCTTCACCAGTTGATAATGAACTTTATCCAAGCCAGGAGAAGAGTCAGAGCAAGTCACAAGAGCGTCTTTTCATTCTCCTAATGTCAGTGGAAGATTGTACTCTTCTGTGTTATCAGAGATGAAGTTACAAGCTCTCTTTTCTTTCACCGATTTGTGTTTCCGGAAGACCACCGAGGAAGAGTTCTTTTCGATGGTAGATGCCAACATGTTAGAGATGGCTTTTTTGTCAGTAATTAAACAATCTGACACTTTCAGATGGTGGACAGAGGGACAGGTGTTTTTCCCTTTAATTTGTTTGATAATTTTCCAAACTTTCTTTTTAGGAGTTCGGGATGTCAGTTTCGAGCAGAAGTTTCTCCAGGACTGTTGTTTGTTTCTTTTAAAGATGAATCTTGACTTTGCTCGTAGTTTCTGATGAGCTCGAACATTATCCGCCGATGGACTTTGAAACATGCGACGATGATGTTTCTTGCGCTCTTGTTTTATCCGTTTACATTCTAAAGTAAACCACGGAGTTTTAGGCATGTGCGCTTTCTTTGATGATGTGGGAATTGCTCGTTTGGCACAGCTCATGATGATCTGCATCAGAGTGTTTACTGGATCATCACTCTGCAGGACCCTTTCTTCCTCCAAATCACTCAGGACAGCCCTCTCGAACAAATCCCAGTCAGCCCTACGAAAAACAAAGCGCTCGGTAGAGACTCGAGTCTAACACTTTGATTTGTTAAGACAACTGGAAGATGATCACTTCCATGGAGATCATCTAGAACTTTCCACTCATAGTCCAAAACCAGCGAAGCATCACACACTGATATATCCAAACAAGAAAGTGTACCTTTTGCAGGATGGATATATGTTGGAGAACCATCGTTTAAACAGCATAAGTTTAAATCGGAGAAGACATCTTCAAACAAGAGACCTCGCGCTGAAGTATCTTCACTACCCCAAAGCGGGGAATGGTCATTCAAATCGCCGAGCAACAGAAAAGGTTTGGGAAGTTCCTCAATCAAATCAACCAGTTCTTCTTTTGTAACAGCAACAGATGGAGGGAGGTACACAGAGCAAATGGTTAATGTTTTGTTTAGAGATACCCTTGCCGCTACTGCTTGCAAACTGGTGTTCAGATTTATAGAACTAAACAAAACAGACCTATGTAGCAGCAAACATACTCCACCCGTTACTCCTCCATCTTTAGGTTGTGCTGGTTTGGAAACAATGTTGAAATTCATTAATGAAAAACTCTTTCCTTCGCGTATTAATTAATGTTTCTTGCAAAGCCACTACAGCAGGCTGCAGGTCATGGCAAAGTAGCTGGAGCTCCTCTAGATTGGCGTAGACACCTCGTATGTTCCAATGGACTATAGACTGCATTATTGGCGGAATTATACAAGGCACTTTAGTCCATATCTGTTTCGTCCTCCTCAATTTGCAATGGAGCGTACTTATTTTCTAGTTTTTTTTTCAACTTTCCTCTGGCGGTCGGACCTGACGGCTGACCTGCCTGCAGGAAGCCCGGGCTTAGGCCCTTTAAGTGCTGGAGGAGGGTTCTTCATTTCTACCAGCATTACTTTGGGCCCTACTCCATTTCCTGTGGAGCTGCTCCCGGACGGCTGGGGCGGGAGGGCGGGTTTACCAGGGAGCATTGACTGCTTTTGGCTGTTGAACAGCCTGGGAGGCAGCGGTTTTAACGCCCCCGCTGAGGGCCTTTGTGTCTTGCAATGTTTTAAAATTCGTCTTTGTCCATGTTATTTCTGTTTGACAGGCTATGGATACTTGAACTGTTTTGACTACCGACGCGTAACTTTTAGTAGACAAACTGCTGCCCTCTACCAACCTTTTGGCTTCGTGATGGGTTTTTTTCAGTTTTCAGTCGTTGAATGGCTTGTTCCTTTTGCCATACGGGGCAATCTTTCGAGGATGATGGATGGTTACCTCCACAATTTATGCAGTTTAGTGGATCGTCGCATCTCCCCTCATGTGCCTCCTTGGCGCACATGGCACACTTTTCAGTTTCTGTGCATCTGTCCTTGATGTGGCCGAACTTGTGACAACGAAAGCAGCGCATTGGTGATAGCATATACAACGACACTTTTACCTTCAAGTATCCAACTTTCAAGCCTTGGGGTATAGTAGGAGAGCAAAATGTAAGAAAGAGCGTGTTTGTAGGGATTTTGTCGGACCCTTTCCGGAACATGGCCCGGCGTACCTCTACAACGCCCTGGCTTTTCAGTTCCGTTAGGATCTCCTCCTCCGACACTCCTCTCAGCTCAGAGCACCTTACGACTCCTTTGCTGCTGTTCAGTCCTTTGTGTGGAGTGACTTTTATTCCACGATCAACTAGTACTGATGCTTTCAGCAAGCGATCGGACTGCTTGTTATCCTTGCACTCCACAAGGTAGTCTCCGTTTCGCAGCTTTTTAATCGTTTTAGGGTTTCCTATTAGGGCTTGAAATCCCTTCTGTATGGCAAAGGGACTCAATTTCCAGATAGGTTTTTCTTCCTCAATGCCCGTCACCACTAGCCACGCCGCCCAAAAACCGGTTGCCTGTCTTGTTTCGTCCTCGGAATCAGAGTTAATTTCATTATCTCGTTTTCTTTTTTGTTTGTTTTGTTTTGACATGAGCGTAGGCTCAACGATGGCAGAAATGACTCGGTCACCCCAGGAGAGCTGCCGTGCTGGGGAAGGGACAGAGGATGGCCAATCTCTTGGCGTCCGTCTGCCTGGAACCGTCCCGCATGAAACCAGACAGTGTACTTTAACGACTGACTAGCGTACAGTTACTCATCCCCTCGCCAAGTACCTCAAGCTTGGGATTACGGGTTGCTTACGGCAACCACTCGTGAACATGACGATGGGCATGAAGAAAATGGAAATGAGGGTGGGACCACGCTTCGTCTCATCCCTCCCCCTTGACCTGTCCGACATGGGTAACCATACCAGGGGCATTACTTTTATTATGCTGTTTAGAGTCCAGTCCACGTCAACAGCCTTGGTTATCGGGACTGTCATTCAAAAAACACAAAGCTTTCTAGCAAGTAGCCCCCGTCGGCATAGCTCAAGGGATCACTGGGAACTCAAGCCCCCCGACCACGGCAAGGTGGTGGTCCCGTCCGGGGGGAGGTAGATAGGTAGATAGGTAGACATATAGACACATAGTTAGATATAAGTAGGTAGATAGACATATCTAGACAGACATAGATGGATGATGGATAGACAGACAGATAGACACACAGGCAGATAGACAGGCAGATAGATAGCTAAACAGACAGACACACAGACAGATACATGGATGTAGATAGATGGATAGATAGACAGATAGACAGATGGAGAGAGAGAGAGAGAGAGCTACATACATACAGACAGATGGACAGACAGACATACATATCTACCTTTCTGACTGCTTTTATGAATAACCTGTCGGCTGAACTCACTCCTCTTTCTCTCCCTAAGGACTAGATATAAGAGAGGCCCAATGACACCTGATGCTACTATCCTAAAGTATTGTGAACTCTGAACTATCTCTCTCTCTCTCCCTTTTTCTCTCTCTTTCTTTCTCTCTCCCTCTTTGTCATTCTCTCTCTTTATGCGTCTGCTATAATTTTTTGAGTTGTTGAAAATATAAAATTTGTAAGCTTGGAAAAAAAATGTTTAAAAAAGAAACGGCTTTTAGCTAAGCCTACCATTTTAAAATAATGTAGGATCTCCCCCCCCCTCCCCACACACACACACACACACAGACACACACGCCTGATCGCTCTAATGTTAGATTGCTTTTCTCTTGTTCTTTAGATTGCTTGATTTTACCTTATATGATACAATGCCTTTATGTTTTCATAGATTTTTCCACCCCATAGACATCTCTTTATCTTGTGTATTTATTTATTTCTTATTTATTTATTTATGTATTTATCTATATGCTAATTTATTTCTTTTTTCCGTCTAAAAGCACATATTTGAATAGACGTTAAAAGAAATAACACACACACACACACACACACACACACACACACACACACACACACACACACACACACACACACACACACACACACACACACACACACACAAAACGCAAACGCGTTTTGGTTTTGTTTTACCCCGTCCTTTCAGGCAGACATAATCCGTTTTCGGGGATGTGCATGATGGGTAGTTCGTATTTCTTTAAACCACCCAACACCGACCTGGCATACAGGATTTTGATCGTATGTATTTCGCATTCTGCGTGCGTGTGCGCATTCTCCTTTCCCTCCTTCACACACACACACACACACACACACACACACACACACACGCACACACGCACACACACGCACGCACACGCACGCACACACACACACAGAGAGACACTGGCACAGACATATACATTATTTCAGTGTTTAATATATCCTTTAATTTAACCCTTTGACACCTGCACCCTGTCCACCAGCATCTCGCATTGTACAAAACAAAAACTCAACCCTCTAACTCCCTCACCCTATCTACCAACTTCCTACAGCAGGAAGCTGGCGGGTAAGGTGAGGGAGTCAAAGGGTTTATTTTTTTGCAGTTGGTGGATAAGCTACGGGAGTCAAAGCGTTAACCCCCATTGGGGCATGGAAGATAGCAAAGAAAATTCCAAAGGAATCAACATAAACACGAAGCAGAAAGAATTAACAACAGTCCAATTGAAAGAAAAGCACATCTGAAAATGTCTTTTCAACAGGATACTCAAAATGTTCAGGATGCAAGTATACAATTTTAGAAAATTCGTTGTTTCGCTTAGTTCAGGTGACCTGTTGTCCTTCCAGAAATCAAGTTACACATTGAGAACACAGACTTGACAGTTTTGTGGAATAAACTTTAACCCTTTGACTCCCGTACCCTGTACACCATCTGACTCCCTCACCCTATCCACCAGCTTCCTACACATAGCCCTGATACGGCTCTACGCAGTCGGCTGGGCTATAAATAGCAATAACAATAACAGCTTCCTATAGGATAGGGTGAGGAAGTCAAAGGGTTAAGTTTTTGCAGTTGGTGGATAGGGTGCGGGAGTCAAATGGTTAATCATCATGGAATCTAGGACATTCGAAAATAAAGTGAAACTCATCGCTTAGAACATTGTCATCACAAAACTCACATACTCTGCTTTTTCTGCCTACTGTTTTGTTTTTACCATAATATTTCAGTTTCAGGTTCAGGTTCCTATTACTTATAGCCCAGCCGACTACTAGAGCCATATCAGGGCTAACACCACGTTAAAAACAACACCCAAGTTCAGGTTCATATTGCTTATAGCCCAGCCGACAAGTAGAGCCATATCAGGGCTAATACCATGTTAAAAACTCCAAAGTACAGACAGGTTCATATTGCTTATAGCCCAGCCGACTATTAGAGCCATATCAGGGCTAACACCACGTTAAAAACAACACCCAAGTTCAGGTTCATATTGCTTATAGCCCAGCCGACAAGTAGAGCCATATCAGGGCTAATACCATGTTAAAAACTCCAAAGTACAGACAGGTTCATATTGCTTATAGCCCAGCCGACAAGTAGAGCCATATCAGGGCTAATACCATGTTAAAAACTCCAAAGTACAGACAGGTTCATATTGCTTATAGCCCAGCCGACTATTAGAGCCATATCAGGGCTAACACCACGTTAAAAACTCCAAAGTACAGACAGGTTCATATTGCTTATAGCCCAGCCGACAAGTAGAGCCATATCAGGGCTAATACCATGTTAAAAACTCCAAAGTACAGACAGGTTCATATTGCTTATAGCCCAGCCGACAAGTAGAGCCATATCAGGGCTAACACCACGTCAGAAACGACACCCAAGGTCGGTCTCATATTGCTTATAGCCCAGCCGACTACTAGAGCCACATCAGGGCTAACACCACGTTAAAAACAACACCTAAGTTCGGGCTCATATTGCTTAAAGCCCAGCCGACTACTAGAGCCATATCAATCAGGTTAAGATAAAAGACAACAGTTAAAAACCATGCTCACCGTTAACCTTGCAAATGTAAAATGCAATTAAGAAAAACTCATACATAAAATCATATCAGGTGAAATCTATTGATCTCTTGTAAAAACTGGAACATTGCATCAGGAGGGAGGTATCATTTACCCTACTGTTACTGTTTAAAGCCCAGCCGACTGCGTAGAGCCATATCAGGGCTACAACCAGTTCAAAACACGCACAACACGTCAACAGAAATAAAAGGGAAAAGAAAATCACACATTTCAATTCATTCACGCACTCAATCCAAGGAGATGCCCCTGACCACTCCGTCCAACCCACCGCACAGAGGATACAAAAAACATACCTGAATACAAATTTAAACGTAACTAAGAACACCAAACCACACATAAAAACGGGCCTAAACCACCAACCGCCTCCGCACATTTCACATCCCCAGAGACAAAAATGTACCCAACACACGTACCCAATTATCAATCCCAATCAAGCACATACAGGTCAATGGACCAGAAAATGACGGGGAAAAATGACAGAAAGTAAAGGAGGAAGGAAGAAACAGTCACAGAAATGAGGAAATTTCTAGCACAGAATTTCCAGAAAGTGGGGATACTATTTATACTGAAAAAAAAACCGGCATCTACACTTGTGACTCATCTACCCTAATTTAGTCTCAAGCTTGTGATATACGCATCAAAATATAATCACAAAAACATATGTTTTTCTTAGCCTAGAGTGAGTAAGCAACTTTTTTTTTAAATACAAAATATGGATGTTACCAAAACTTTAAGAATCCTTAGCAAAACGAAAACTCGTGTGGATCAATATGACAACCATTCTGAACAATTTATGTATATATATATAAGTTCCCATAAGTTTATAGAGTATTCTCTGCATTGCCATTTGACCAAAGGCTGCATCCAAAAAATGAATCATTTTAGAATTACTCGATTCTCACTGGATATGATCCCGTTTTACCGTAAACATTCTCAGTCATAACACTTCTTGTTATTTTCAACAAACCAATTTAAGCTGCAATTTTTCAAGTCAGTCCCTGCTCTGACGTCACCCCACACCCTCATAATTCACAACCATACAATTTGTGCAACAGTAGTAGGCCTATTATCAACGTAAGCACAAAATTTAGAGGCAAATCTTTCCAGCTGTCTGAAAAAAGTTTGATCAGGGGCAGTTTTCTCACCCATGTAAAAGTTATTACTTCTACAAAATTCTGTACTCAAGTTTTGGGGAAAAAAAATCAGTCTTTTTACGTTCCATGATGTGCACTATTTCGTTCAGTAAAAACTATTACCTTGAATTTAGATTTACTTCTATTTTCAAAATAGTACAGTAACCAAGTAGAGTAGATAGAGAATTCTGTAAATATACATTATTATACTCACGCACGCACACACACACACACACGCACTCTCTCTCTCAATCTTACACACACACACACACTCTCTCTCTCATACACACACACACACTCTCTCTCCCTCACACACACACTTTCTCTCTCTCACTCACACACACACTCTCTCTCTTTCACACACACACATACATACACACACACACTCTCTCTCTCTCCACAATACGCAAATATACACATTATCTCTCTCTCTCTCACGCACACATACACACACACACACACACACACACACACACTCTCTCTCTCTCACACACACACTCTCTCTCTCACACACACACACACACACACAAACACACACACACCCACACACTCTCTCGATCTTTTTCACACACACACACCACACACAATCTCTCTCTCTCTCTCTCTCACACACACACACACACACGCACGCACACGTGCGCGCGCGCACACACACTCTCTCTCAGGTTACAATCGTAAAAGATGAGCTATTGACCTCCAACCAAGCGAGCGCCTGTGCCTATCAAAACGACGGACAATCTCGGAAAACCCAATCTGGTACGGTACGATAAATTCAGCGAATGACGTAACTGATCAATACGTTTTGAGCTCAGATCACGTGACCATGACGTAGGCGTCTCCATATTGATCGATCCTCAGACCCACGCAGGACGAAGCTTCCGGCCAAGCGACCTCATCGGAATATCGGAGTGACTGAGCTGGCAACGCATTGGGACGAAACCATAGACATGAGTACTTGAAAGATTGGCAACTAACTGTGTCACACACTGTGCCATCATCGGCTCGCATATGCACCGAGATTCCATAGACATGAGCACTTGAAACATTGGCAGCTAACTCTGTCACATTGTGTATCATCACCGCCTCATTATGAACGTTTGAAAGATTGGCAACTAACTCTGTCATGCTATGTGCAATCATCGCCTCGCAAGGTACCGTGGTTACATAGACATGATACTGTTATTCTTGTTTAAAGCCCAGCCGACTGCACAGAGCCATATCAGGGCTATAAGCGTTTCAAAACACACACCAGAAAGGAAAAGAAAATTAAGTACACATATCAATGCATTCGTACACATAATCTAAGGACATGCGCCTGACGTTGACCACTCCGTCCAATTTATCACACAGGGGATTTAAAAAACAATCCTAGATATAAATTTAAATATAAGGGCACTAAAACATACATAAAAATGGCCTAAATGACCTCAAATTGCTGCCGCATATCTCATTTCCCTAGAGCCAAAACTGCACTTAATCATGTACCCAGTTACCAATCCGAAGCGAAAATATGTAAGATTTTATCGAACACATACAGATGCTGGGGGCAACGAGAGATAGAGACAGATGGAAGTCCATGATCGCCAACGCCATGCAGCAGGGCATCTGATGATGATGATGATGATACAGGTGAATAGACCAGCAAGGCAAAAAATGATTGGAAGAAATGACAGAAAGCAAAGGAATAAGGCAGAAGCAAAGGAATAAGGCAGAAGCAAAGAAAGTGACAGAAAATTTCTAGCACAGAATTTCCAGAAGTGGAGTTACTGTTTTTACTGAATGAGCCCCCGGCATCTTCACGGGGGTAACCCCGATAGGTGTGCATGTACGCAATCAAGAAAACTTCAAACAGTTTAAAACCAAACAAAAACAAAAACAAATAATTAAGAAAAGGCAATATCGTCTATGCCAAACAGCGAAACCGTTTGTTTCGTTTGCCTTCCACTTGGTCAGCCCCCCCCCCCCCCCCCCCCCCTGCCGAATGTCATGCTGTTCGGCGGCGTTATATTCAGGCATGTTGTTCCAATTGATAGAGGTGACATCGTGGCAATCTGTGTTCAGTTCTCCGTTCCTTTTGACCGCAGGGGCAGATTGGTGATGGCATCAGTTTCAATCTGCAGTTCATACTCGGCACTGCGCCGGTAGAGGCCAGAAGAGCGCTTCGTCACTAAGGACCACGTGTTCATAGTTCATAATTCATACTGCTTATAGTCCAGCCAACCACTAGAGCCATATCAGGGCTGACACCATGTTAAAATCAACTCCGCATTGAAAGACTGAAAAAGCTCACGACTTTCAAGTCTTAAAATGCATTGAAAAATCTTTCCCAGACGTAGTCATTTAGGATGAAATCGATTGAGTTCTTTAAAAACCACTTGGTGCTCTCGACAGAAGGTGGTAGTTGTCCCTATGTATCTTTTCTACCAGTGGCTGATTTATTAAGACAGAAGATTACAGTGAAAATTATCCCATCTTGAAGCTCGAGAGGACTTTCTGTAACTGTCCCATCAGTGGCTACCAAGTCCAGCACCGTTTTTCACAATGCTATGATGGTGAATAGACAAAGGGGATGATAATCATGCTGCTGTGAAGATCCATGCTCGATTGAGCTTGTGTGACAGGGCTGTACTCTACGCTCCCTTTCATTATGTGTCCTGGCATCACCCAGGCCCGAGAGGTAAAGACACCCGCTGTGTCCGTCAGGACTTTTGAGCAACATTCTCACTGACGCATCCGTGAAGTGATCGAGGCCTTACTGTGTGGTCCAAGTCTTCCGAATGAGTACATAGCACACTCAACTCTGGGTAGGATAAGGTACGCCCCCCCCCCCCCCCCCCCAACCAAAAAAAAAAAAAAATCCATAATGATGTCAACACGACTGAAGGGATTTGAACGCACAATTTTCCAACCTTCAGTCTGTTACACTAACTGGATTACGATGCGTGATAAAATGAAAGAAACGTAGGATTAAGTTCCCACCTTGATCAATAATGAACAAGTAAGAGCATTATATTGCCACCACATAGCTAAACATTACCTCCCACGCAACAATCTGTAACTTCCCTCAACATTGTGTCAACGTATTAAGTTCATGTTGCACAGTAATGCCCAG
Source organism: Monoplex corrugatus (assembly GCA_030674185.1). NCBI lineage: Eukaryota > Metazoa > Mollusca > Gastropoda > Littorinimorpha > Ranellidae > Monoplex > Monoplex corrugatus. The sequence continues at coordinate 37,511,242 of JAPXFY010000022.1, forward strand.
CTGACCTTCCTTCCTTCCTTCTTTCCTTCCTGTCCCTTAACCCTATCCAGGGTCGTGGATGAACGTCGCACCGTCTGTCTCCACCTCTGTCTGTCATGAACAAGGGTCTGGGTCGTGGCAAAGCTTTTTCCTGTCCATTCGTCAATATTGTCCATCCACCTTTTTCTCTGTCTGCCTCTTTTTCTTCCTCCCTGGACTGTTCCTTGGAGTATTGTTTTTGATAGTCCGTTGGTTCTTGTCACGTGACCATACCACCGAAGTTTCCTTTTTCTTACTGTTGTCAGAAGGTTTTCATAGTTTTTGACATGCTGTGAAATTGTTCTTCGCACTTCCTCATTGGTAATGTGGTCTTTGTATGAGATGCCAAGCACTCTTCTAAAGCATCTCATTTCTACTGCCAGGATCTTCTTTTGCAGTTCTGCTGTTAGTGTCCATGACTCGCACGCGTAGAGAAAGATTGACAGGACCAATGCGTGCATTAGCTTCAGTTTGGAAGTGAGGGCGATGTTTTTGTCCCTCCAGATGGGCTTCAGCTTGGCTAGTGCTGCTGTTGTCTGTGCTGCTCTTGCAAGAACTTCGGTTTTCGATCCCTGTTCACTGATAATGGCTCCGAGATATTTGAACTGAGCCATGGTTTCCAGCTCACTCCCGCTGACTGTAATCTTCTTTTCTATTGGTTTTGTGCTGTTTGTCATCAACTTTGTCTTTTCGGCACTGATCTCCATGCCATATCTGGATGATGTCTCGTCCAGGTGTTTCACCAGGTTGGCAAGTTCGTCTTCATTTCCAGCCAACCATCGATGTCGTCGGCAAATCTCAAGTTGGTGATTGTCCTTCCTCCAATACTGACTGAGCCGTGATGGTTTTCAAGGGCATCCGTCATAATGCGCTCAAGGAAGATGTTGAACAAGATTGGAGAGAGGAGACAGCCCTGGCGAACTCCAACTGATGTGTGAAACCAGTCCCCCACTGTGCCCTCAACAAGCATGCGCTGCTCGCTTTTGCGTATAGCTGTGTGATGGTGTCAATAAGCTTCCTTCCCATGTTGTACTTCCTCATGGTGGCCCACAGTGCTTCATGCCATACTCTGTCAAATGCCTTTTTGAAGTCGATAAAAACGTGGTAGATGTCCTGTTGGTGTTGGCTGTATTTTTCGCATAGGACTCTGAGATTGAATATTTGTTCTGTTGTGCTTCTACCACTGCGAAATCCCGCTTGTTCTTCGGCAATGATCTCCTCTGCCTGTGGTTTCAGTCTGTTCAAAATGACTTTCAGCATCACTTTGCTAGCATGGCTGATAAGGCTGATCGTTCTGTAATTCTGGCATAGTTATAAATTGCCTTTCTTGGAAAGTGTGATGATTAGTGACTGGGTCCAAGGTGTCGGCCATTCTCCCGTCTGCCAGATTTTGTTGCAGATTTTCCAGAGGATGTCAGTCACTGCCTCCCCTCCATGCTTGATCAGTTCTGCTGGGATGTTGTCCACTCCAGCAGCTTTTCCATCTTTCAGCGATCGTATTGCTGTTTCGACTTCTTCGCGTAGAATAGGGTGGTCATCGTCATTTGTTGATTCCTGGCATGTAAGGACAGTTGAGTCACCCTGTGTCTGGTGGTTGTAGAGTTCAGAGCAGTATTCTGTCCATCTATGGATGATTTCTTTATCTTCTGTCAGGCACTTTCCTTGTTTGTCTTGAATGGTACTGATCCTTGCCTGTCTCTGTGTGGTGAGTTCGTTCACCACTTTGTACGCCTTTATGTTGTTGTTCTTGTTTAGGCTGTCTTCTATTTCTGTGCATTTATTTTGTATCCATCCTTCTTTGGCCTCCCTCATGCCTTTTCTGATTTCTTTGTTGATGTTTCTGTAGGCTAGGGCTCCGTCTGTTGTATTTTTGACTTTCTTGATTTCTCTTCTTTTGTCACACATTTCAAGGATTTCGTCTGTAATCCAGGGTTGGGTTTTCCGGCGTTGTTTTCCTAAGAGGTCATTTGCAGTCTCTGTCATCACTGTGTTAAACTTGGTGGTCATTTCCTCCGCAGTTTCTTCTTGTGTGCTCAATGCTGCAAACTTTCCGCCTATTGTTGCTTGGAAGGACTCTGCAATGGAGGGGTCCTTGAGTCTGTCCAAGTTGAACTTCAGTCTGATGTTCTTGGGCTTCTTGATCTTCTTCAACCTGACCTTGAAGTTCATTATCACCAGGTCATGGTCACTACCCACATCTGCACCTGGAAATGTTCGCGTCTTGGCCTCTGCAGATTCCAGATCTAAAACGGATTGGGACCAAGATGTAGTCGATCTGGTGGTTGGTCCCATTTGGTGCATGCCAAGTCCAGCATCGTGACGCCTTGTGTTCACCAAGGGTGTTAGCCAGTGTCATGTTGTTGTATCCGGCGAACTCAAGTAGGCGCAGTCCTCGCTCGTTGGAAATTGCATTACAGGAGGGCCCACAATGGTTCTTCCAGTCTTTTAATGCATCAGCGCCCACCTTAGCATTCCAGTCTCCCTGAATGATAAGGATGTCTTTTTTGTCAACCTCGTCAATGATTTCTTGAAGTTGTGTGTAGAATTCCACCACATCCTCATCATCATAGTCTGTTGTCGGTGCATAGGTTTGTATCGCTGTGATGTTGAATGGTGCTGCTCGGAGGCGGATGGAAATGAGCCTGTTGGATATTGGGCGGCATCCGAGTATTGAGTTCTTGATGTTCTTATTGACAAGAAATCCTACGCCGTGGATGTGTTTTTTCAAGTCTCCACTGTAGTACAATACATGTCCTTCCTCAGTTTGGTGTTCTCCATCATCTTTCCACCTGACTTCGCTCAGTCCAACTACATGCCAGGAATATCTTTCCAGCTCATGCGTAAGTTCGTGCAATTTGCCTGGCTGTGCAAGTGTTCTAACATTCCATGTGGCGATGGTGAGAGTTTCTCTTCCTCGGATCTTTTTTGAAGAGGTTCCACCAGTCGCATACTTGTCAGCTGACCACTAAAGCCAAATCAAGGGTAACACTGTTCACTTCAGTTCAGTTCAGTTCGTATTGTTTATAGCCCAGCCGACTATCATAGCCATATCAGGGCTACCACCACGTGAAAAAAGAAAAAACTATAAAAAAAAAAAATACACACACACACACAAAAGACCGTTACGATAAAAGACAACAGTTAAAAACCATGCTCACCGTTAACCTTGCAAATAAGGGTAATACCACATTAAAAACAGTTCCAAAGTTTAAATAAAAAGACAACAGTTAAAAACCAAGTTCATGGTTTCTTTTCAAATCTAACGCGCGCGCGCGCGCACACACACACACACACACACACACACACACACACACACACACTTTCTCTCGTTGATCAAGGTGATTTTTCTCATCACACCATATATTATTACGCATGTACAAATGGGAACCAGATAATAGTGGAAATAGAATCAGAATGCGTACCTAATATAACGAGACAAGACAGGCTCATATTTTGGGCAACAGGGCTTTATCAAGCATAAACGTTGTCAAGCATAAACGTAATACAATAAAGAACAAATATCAAACAAAAGTACGAAGAAAGAAACGGGGGTGGGGGGTGGGGGGTGGCAGGGGAGACAGAAACACATTGTCGCTTGACAAAGGCCAGTCGGGTGCCCGTCTTGTCTCGTAATATATACAAACGCACTCTGATTCTATTTTCACATTTTTCTGGTTTGTTTGCTAGAAGGTGGGCGGTCACACTTGTTTTGGATTGCGTACGAATGAATGAATGTTTATATCTGCGCTTGTTACAAGTGATGTTTATACTTCTGGTTACAGTTTGTATAATTAGCACTGGTTACGAACACTGATGACATTCACTACAAAGAAGCGTCCCTCTCACTCCCTCACCTTATCCTTACAACCTGCTGCAAAAACTTGACCCCTCCCTCACCCTATGCACCAACTGCAAAAACTTGACCCCTCCATCCCCTATGCACAAACTGCAAAAACTTGACCCCTCCATCACCCTATGCACCAGCTGCAAAAACTTGACCCCTCCCCTCCCTCACCCTAGCCACCAACTGCAAAAGCTTGACCCCTCCCTCACCCTATGCACCTGCTGCAAAGCTTGACCCCTCCCTCATCCTATGCACCTGCTGCAAAGCTTGACCCCTCCCTCACCCTATGCACTAGCTGCAAAGCTTTGACCCCTCCCCTCCCTCACCTTATGCACCAGCTGCAAAGCTTGACCCCTCCCTCACCCTATGCACCTGCTGCAAAGCTTGACCCCTCCCTCACCCTATGCACCAGCTGCAAAGCTTTGACCCCTCCCTCACCCTATGCACCAGCTGCAAAAACTTGACCCCTCCCCTCCCTCACCCTATGCACCAGCTGTAAAAACTTGACCCCTCCCCCACCCTATGCACCAGCTGCAAAAAATTGACCCCTCCCTCACCCTATGCCCAGCTGCAAAAGCTTGACCCCTCCCTCACCCTATGCACAGCTGCAAAAGCTTGACCCCTCCCTCACCCTATGCACCAGTTGCAAAAACTTGACCCCTCCCCTCCCTCACCCTATGCACCAGCTGCAAAAACTTGACCCCTCCCCTCCTTCACCCTATGCCCAGCTGCAAAATCTTGACCCCTCCCTCACCCTATGCACCAGATGCACCCTTTCACTCCCTTACCCTACCAGCTGCAAAGACAACCCTTTCACTCCCTCACCCTATCCATCAGCTACACAAACATCCACTCCCCTCCCTCCCCCTATCCACCAACTGTAAAAATTCAACTTTCACTCCCTCACCCTATCCACCAACTGTAAAACTTCTAAAAACTCATTTTCACTCCCTCACCCTATCCACCAGCTGTGAAAATGTACATCTGGTTAGATTATGTGCGCGAATGCAGATTCATATTGCTTATAGCCCAGCCGACTACTAGAGCCATATCACGGCTAACACCACGTTAAAGACAATTCCATCGTTTAAATACAAAGACAACAGTTAAAAACCAAGTTCATGATTTCTTTTCAAGTCTAAACACACACACATATACATAATATATATATATATATATATATATATATATATATATATATATATATAACACACACACACACACACACACACACACACACATACACATACACACGCTCTCTCTCTCTCTCTCTCTCTCGTTGATCAAGGTGATTTTTCTCATCACACTATATTACGCTTCCACGAATGGGAATCAGGAAATGGAAATAGAATCAGAATGCGCATTTAATATAACGAGACAAGACAGGCTCACAGTTTTGGGCTACGGGCCTTTATCAAACATACACGTTCGTCAAGCATAAACGTAATACAATAAAGAACAAATATCATATAAACAAAAATGAAAAGAAAGAAAAACGGGGGCTGGGAGGGGAGACAGAAACACACTGTCGCTTGACAAAGGCCAGTTGGCTGGAAATTTGCGCCTGTCTGGTCTCGTTATATTAAATACGCGTTCTGATTCTATTTTCACATTTTTCTGGTTTCTGGTCTCAAGGGTGAAGAGTGGCAATCAATTCATATTGCTTATAGCCCAGCAGACCACTACAGCCATATCAGGGCTAACACCACGTCAAAAACAACAACCCGTTAGAATATAAAAAAACAACATAAAAACCATGCTCACCGTTAATCTTGCAAATCTAAAATGCCATTAAAGAAACACACGTAAAATTACATCAAGTGAAATCCATTCAATTCATATTGCTTATAGCCCAGCCGACCACTACAGCCATATCAGGGCTAACACCACGTCAAAAAGAAAAGAACAACCCGTTAAGATAAAAAAAAAAAACCCAGATAAAACCCATGCTCACCGTCAACCTTGCAAATCTAGAATGCCATTAAAGAAAAGCACGTAAAATTACATCAAGTGAAATCTATTGATCTCTTGTAAAAACTGGAATATTGCATCAGGAGGGACGTCTCGGAAGAGCTATTTAAGGAATCTGCCATGTAGTGCTTTTGTCTCACATCGTACAAGTCCCAGCAATCGAGGAGGTGGTGTCGGATTCTCAACGGCTCATTACACGGTATAACCATGGTGCTTCTTCATTTTTCAAAAGGTACGAGTGAGTGTAGGATGTGTGACCCGTGCGTAATCTACATAACACTGTCTCTTTCTTACGGTTTCCTGCAGCAGATGGGAGAATTTCTTTCAGGTTAGGGCGGATTTGGAAGAGTTTGTTATCTGTCTGTTTATTCCAATTCTCCTGCCACAGATTTCTTACGTAACTGTGTACTTTCGATTTGACATCTGTGTAAGGGATCACGGACATAGACATCTTTGTCATTGTAGCCTTCTTGGCCAGGTAGTCAGCCTTTTCATTACCTCCAATACAGACACGCAGACCCAAAGGAGGAGTCACTTTTGGATGTTTTTCAAAGTCACTTTCAAATCTGGGGTTGAAGACAGTCGTAAGCTGGGTTCAGAGAACAGTTTCAAACAGAAATTTAAACTTAGTTTCAGTCTACGGTTGCTCAGGGAAGGCTCCCCTGCCTCTGCATACAAACTATACACAGGAGTTGTTCTGAATGCACCAAGACATAGGCGCAGCCCTTGATGGTGAATGGGATCAGGTGCCTGTAGGTACGACGCTCTCACAGACCCATATACTACACAGCCATAGTCCAGTTTAGAGCGAATTAAAGCTCTGTACAGGTGTAGTATCGTTTTCTTGTCGGCGCCCCAGTCTGTATGAGCTACAACTCGAAGAATATTCAGAGCTTTCTGGCAAGATGTTTTTAGATGTTGGATATGACTGAGAAAGTTCAACTTTTCATCAAAAATCAAGCCCAGAAGTTTAGCTTCTTTTACAGTTGGAATGATGCACTTTCCCAGACGAATTTCTGGAGCGGCAAAGAATTCTCGCAGGTTATGAAAGTGAATACACTGTGGTTTGGTTGCGGAAAAGGTAAAGTCATTTGTCTCTGCCCACTGCTGGATCTTATCTACACACAACTGCAGCCGTCACTGAACGCCTGCATAGAAGCTTCCACTTGCGTAAACTGCAAAATCGTCCACAAACAGGGAGCAGTCCGAGCCCTGCTGTACTGATTTGACTATGTTGTTGATCTTGATACTGAACAGCGCAGGAGAGAGAATGCTCCCTTGTGGTACACCCAGCTCTTGCTCATGGATGTCTGACAGAGTAGTACCAACCCACACTTGAAACTGCCTATCGGCCAAAAACTTTTGGATAAACGTAGGTAGGTGACCCCTAAAACCTAATTCGTGTAGATCCATAAGAATTCCTGATTTCCAAGTGGTATCATAGGCTTTCACTAAATCAAAGAAGATAGCCACTACATGCTGTTTCTGCAGAAATGCATTATGGATGGTTGTTTCAAGACGAATTAAATGATGTACTGTGGAATGGTGCTTGCGAAAACCGCATTGTTCTTTGGCCAAGATGCCGTCATTCTCCAGTTTCCACATCAGTCTCTTACTGACCATTTTCTCAATCACTTTGCACAGACAACTGGTTAGGGCTATTGGCCGGTAATTGGATGGATTGGATACATCTTTTCCAGGTTTAGGTATATTGACAATCAGGGCTTTCCGCCATGAGGGAGGAAAGAATCCTGTCGTCCATATGTAATTGTACACTTTCAACAGAATGTCCAAACTCTTTTCCAGACGATGCTTCACCAGTTGATAATGAACTTTATCCAAGCCAGGAGAAGAGTCAGAGCAAGTCACAAGAGCGTCTTTTAATTCTCCTAATGTCAGTGGAAGATTGTACTCTTCTGTGTTATCAGAGACGAGGTTACAAGCTCTCTTTTCTTTCACCGATTTGTATTTTCCGAAAGACCACCGATTTATTTGCTGAGGAAGAGTTCTTTTCGATGGTAGACACCAACATGTTACAGACGGCTTTTTTGTCAGAAATCAAACAATCTGACACTTTCAGATGGTCAACAGAGGGACAGGTGTTTTTTCCCTTTAATTTGTTTGATAATTTTCCAGACTTTCTTTTTAGGAGTTCGGGATGTCGGTTTCGAGCAGAAGTTTCTCCAGGACTGTTGTTTGTTTCTTTTAAAGATGTATCTTGACTTTGCTCGTAGTTTTTGATGAGCCCGAACATTGTCCACCGATGGACTTTGAAACACGCGACGTTGAGCTTTCTTGCGTTTTTGTTTTATCCGTTTACATTCTACAGTAAACCACGGAGTTTTAGGCATGTGCGCTTTCTTTGATGATGTGGGAATTGCTCGTTTGGCACAGCTCAGTATGATCTGTGTCAGAGTGTTTACTGGATCATCACTCTGCAGGACCCTTTCTTCCTCCAAATCACTCCAGACAGCCCTCTCGAACAAATCCCAGATACCTCAGCACAAGGTCTCTTCCTGGAAGATGTCTTCTCTGATTTAAACGATGGTTCTCCGACATATATCCATCCTGCAAAAGGTACACTTTCCTGTTTGGATTTATCAGTGTGTGATGCTTCGCTGGTTTTGGACTATGAGTGGAAATCAAATCAACCAGTTCTTATGTAACAGCAACAGATGGAGGGAGGTACACTATCTCAAAGCGCTCCGGTAGAGACTCGTATCCAACGCTTGGATTTGCTAAGACAACTGGAAGATGATCACTTCCATGGAGATCATCCAGAACTTTCCACTCATAGTCCAAAACCAGCGAAGCATCACACACTGATAAATCCAAACAGGAAAGTGTACCTTTTGCAGGATGGATATATGTCGGAGAACCATCGTTTAAACAGCATAAGTTTAAATCCAGGAAGAGACCTCGCGCTGAAGTATCTTCACTACCCCAAAGCGGGGAATGGCCATTCAAATCGCCGAGCAACAGAAAAGATTTGGGAAGTTCCTCAATCAAATCAACCGGTTCTTCTTATGTAACAGCAACAGATGGAGGGAGATACACAGAACAAATGGTTATTGTTTTGTTTAGAGATACCCTTCCAGGTTCTCTCTACTCTGACTGTCTCCCTACTCTCCTCCCATTCATCACTGACATCATCAACACTTCTTTTCAAACTGGAACTGTCCCAGATTCTTTCAAGTCTGCTATTGTTCACCCTCTCCTCAAGAAACACAATTTAGACCCAAATGAGCTGAAAAATTACCGGCCTATCTCTAATCTCTCTTTCTTGTCAAAACTCCTTGAAAAAGTCGTCCTCAACCAGCTGAACTCTCACCTGTCTGCCAACAATCTCCTCAATCCTTTCCAGTCAGCCTACCGCCAGTGCCATAGCACTGAAACTGCCCTACTACACATTCTCAACAATCTCCTCCTTGCAACTGATACTGGCAAAGTCTCTCTCCTCACACTCCTTGATCTGTCTGCAGCCTTCGATACCATTGACCATGGTATTCTCCTTTCTAGACTTCATCATACTTTTGGCATCTCTGACATTGCTCTCTCCTGGTTCACTTCATATTTATCAAACAGAAAACAAACCGTTCTCATCAATGGCACTTACTCTCAACCTGCATACCTGATCTGTGGTGTTCCACAAGGCTCTGTCCTTGGCCCTGTTCTTTTCACTCTTTATACCTCCCCCCTGTCCACCATCATCAACTCCCACTCTATAAAACACCACTTCTATGCTGATGACACCCAACTTCAAGACAGTGACTCACCTGATAATATACAGCGCCTGTTGACTCGCACCACTGAGTGTTACTCGGACATCAAGAACTGGATGACGTTCAACAAACTTCAGCTTAATGACGACAAGACAGAAGCTATCCTCATTGGCATCCGTCAGAAACTTTCTCAGCTGCCTCCTCTTTCTCTCCCATTATGTAACACATCAGTCCCAATTTCTGATTCAGCTAAAAACCTTGGTGTCTACATTGACTCTACCCTCTCCATGAACAACCTTGTTTCTCAAACTGCCAGATCTTGCTACTATCATCTCCATCATATAAGCCTGATCAAGAAGTATCTCTCTGTGGAAACAACTGCAAAACTCGTTCTCTCCTTCATAATATCTCGCATTGACTATTGCAATTCACTCCTGTCTGGTCTTCCTGCCTCCACCATTCACATCCTACAGCGCATTCAAAACAATGCTGTACGCCTTGTACTCAAAAAGAAAAAAGCTGACCACATATCTCCTCTCCTGGCACAACTTCACTGGCTCCCTGTATCAAAGCGCATACAGTACAAACTAGACACCATGTGCTACAAAAGCCTCAATAACGCAGCCCCCGATTACCTGTCAAGCCTACTTGAGATCTATGTTCCCTCACGTACCCTCCGCTCTGCCTCCGATCCTCTGACTTTTCGCTTTCCACGCACTAAGCTCAATACCTATGGTCCACGAGCCTTCTCTGTTTCTGGTCCACTCTCCTGGAACAAACTTCCTCTCTCAGTCCGTCAGCAACCTACTTTTGTCTCCTTCAAGTCCGCTCTCAAAACTCACCTTTTCTCCTCTGCATAAAATCATAACCTCACTCAACCCCCCCTCTGCAGCCTGTCTCCGCTCGGAGGGGAATCACTTTGTTATAATATATAATTGTATATAATATGCTCTCTAAAATTTTCCATTGCTTTTATTCTTGCTTTTATTGCTTTTATTGTTTCTCCCCATTTATAGCCATGCGTGTGTGTGTGTGTGTATGCGTGCGTGTGCGTGCGTGCGTGTGTGTCTGTTTCAGCGCTTAGATTTGATTTTGTCGAGATTTTGCGCTATATAAATATTGTAATTATTATTATTATTGCCGCCACTGCTTGCAAACTGGTGTTCAGATTAATAGAACTAAACAAAACAGACCTATGTAGCAGCAAACATACTCCACCCGTTACTCCTCTGTCTTTAGGTTGTGCTGGTTTGGAAACAATGTTAAAATTCATTAATGAAAAACTCTTTCCTTCGCGTATTAATGTTTCTTGCAAAGCCACTACAGCAGGCTGCAGGTCACGGCAAAGTAGCTGGAGCTCCTCTAGATTGGCGTAGACACCTCGTATGTTCCAATGGACTATAGACTGCATTATTGGCGGAATTATACATGTACAAGGCACTTTAGTCCATATCTGTTTCGTCCTCCTCAACTTGCAATGGAGCGTACTTATTTTCTAGTTTTTTTCAGCTTTCTTCAGGCGGTCAGACCTGACGGCTGACCTGCCTGCAGGAAGCCCGGGCTTAGGCCCTTTCAGTGCTAGAGGAGTGTTCTTCATTTTTACCAGCATTACTTTGGGCCCTCCTCCATTTCCTGTGGAGCTGCTACCGGACGGCGGGGCGGGAGGGCGTGTTTACCAGGGAGACTAGGTTTCCCTAGGTTGCCAGCATTGACTGCTTTTGGCTGTTGAACAGCCCGGGAGGCAGCGGTTTTAACGCCCCCGCTGAGAGCCTTTGTGTCTTGCAATGTTTCAAAATTCGTCTTTGTCCATGTTATTTCTGTTTGACAGGCTATGGATACTTGATGAACTGTTTTGACTACCAACGCGTAACTTTTGGTAGACAAACTGCTGCCCTCCACCAATCTTTTGGCTTCGTGGAAATTTTTTTTTTCAGTTTTCAGTCGTTGAATGGCTTGTTCCTTTTGCCATACGGGGCAATCTTTCGAGGATGATGGATGGTTACCTCCACAATTTATGCAGTTTAGTGGACCGTCGCATCTCCCCTCATGTGCCTTCTTGGCGCACATGGCACACTTTTCAGTGTCCTTGATGTGGCCGAACTTACGACAACGGAAGCAGCGCATTGGTGTTGGCACATACAACAACACTTTCACCTTCAAGTATCCAACTTTCAAGTCTTGGGGTATAGTAGGAGAGCAAAATGTAAGAAAGAGCGTGTTTGTAGGGATTTTGTCGGACCCTTTCCGGAACATGGCCCGGCGTACCTCTACAACGCCCTGGCTTTTCAGTTCCGTTCGGATCTCCTCCTCCGACACTCCTCTCAGCTCAGGGCACCTTACGACTCCTTTGCTGCTGTTCAGTCCTTTGTGTGGAGTGACTTTTATTCCACGATCAACAAATACTGATGCTTTCAGCAAGCGATCTGACTGCTTGTTGTCCTTGCACTCCACAAGGTAGTCTCCGTTTCGCAGCTTTTTTTATGGTTTTAGGGTTTCCTATTAGGGCTTGAAATCCCTTCTGTATGACAAAGGGACTCAATTTCCAGATAGATTTTTCATCCTCAATGCCCGTCACCACTAGCCACGCCGCCCAAAAAAACCGGTTGCCTGTCTTGTTTCGTCCTCAGAATCCAAGTCAATTTCAATGTCTCGTTTTCGTTTTTGTTTGTTATGTTTTGACATGAGCGTAGGCTCAACGATGGCAGAAATGACTCGGTCACCCCAGGAGAGCTGCCGTGCTGGGGAAGGGACAGAGGATGGCCAATCTCTTGGCGTCCGTCTGCCTGGAACCGTCCCGCATGAAACCAGACAGTGTACTTTAACGACTGACTAGCTGTACTACAGCCATCCATCCCCTCGCCAAGTACCTCAGCTTGGGATTACGGGTTGCTTACGGCAACCACTCGTGAACATGACGATGGGCATGAAGAAAATGGAAATGAGGGTGGGACCACGCTTCGTCTCATCCCTCCCCCTTGACCTGTCCGACATGGGTAACCCTACCACGGGCATTAATTTTGTTATGCTGTTTAGAGTTCAGTCCACGTCAACAGCCTTGGTTATCAGGACTGTCATGGAAAAAAACAATAAGCTTTCTAGCAAGTAGCCCCCGTCGGCATAGCTCAAGGGATCAATGGGACCTCAAGCCCCCCGACCATGGCAAGTTGGTGTTCCTGTCCGGAGGGAGGAAAGCGTTTGATGCTAAGTGGCTCATCACATCATGCACTATGGTGCCCTATTTTTTAAAGGTTCCAGGTTCATACTGCTTATAGTCCAGCCGACTACTAAAGCCATATCAGGGCTAACACCACGTCAAAAATGACAACCAGGTTAAGAAAGAAGATAACAGTTAAAAACCATGTTCACTCTTAACCTGACAAGTCTAAAATGCAATTAAAACTATAAACTATACTCAGACGTAAAATCATCAGCTGAAATCTGTTGATCTCTTGTAAAAACTGGAAAATTGCATCAGGAGGGACGTCTCGGAGAGGTTTTTTAAGGAGTCCGCCGTGTAATGCTTTTGTCTCACATCGTATAAGTCCCAGCAATCAAAGCGGAGGTGTTTTTTTAAAGGTGTGACCAAATGCAGAATGTATGACTAATGTGTAGCCGTGTGTAACACTGACTCTTTCCCATTATTCCCAGGGATACACTCGATCTCTTTACGGTCAGGGCAGATAAGGAAAGGTTTGTTGTCATCTGGTTGTTCCATTTCTCTTGACACAGATTTTTCACCGACTTTGGAATTTAAATATCAGATCTGTGTAAGGGACAAAGGATTTAGACAAAGTGCCCAGCGAATAAAATCATCCCCCCACCCCCCACCCCAAAAACAAAAATCATGCAGTGTGTGGACCTTTCAGAGAGTTCAATTTTTTTAACCAGTTGGTTCATCTAGATTCTTCGTACCCTTTTACGAATCTTGACTCTTTTGGTTTTGAATTCACGTGGAGGTGGTGATGTCTGGGACGTTTTTGGCAAGACAGGAAGCCTGCCGTACGACCCATTGCACGGACAGTTTCAGTTTCTCAAGATGACGTCTCCGCGCTCAGAACGAATTCCATATGCACTAACGTCGCAGGTACCACGTGTATGGTGACCGTGGCACAAGCCTTAAGCCTGCACATAAACCCATGTGCTGGCCAGGTCCTGAGGCCCTACCCAGACTATGTTTTACCTAGTCTATATTTTATACTGGTAATTTATCAGCTGAAATAATCTTGGTTACATGTAAATGACATGTGTTTCTGTGTATCTTACCTTCAAAAAAGGAACGTATATATAAAGTAAATAAATGAATAATGAAAAGTCTGAATCACAACACAACTAGCTATCCGGTATAAATTCGTTTCACTTGTCGAAACAGGGACAATCTTGCATTGTTTTGCTCAGGATTGTGTGTTGTCTGAACATTGTAGCATCCATAGTAGTGCTTATGGCCAGCAGGAAACTTCATGATTATTAACATCATTAACGTTTAAAGCCCAGCTGACTGTGTTAAGCCGCATCAGGAAGACAACCCTCTCAATACACACACAACACCTCGACGACCCTATCAGGGCAATAACTTTCAAAACATACACAATACTTCAACAGAAATAAAGAAGGAAAAGAAAATTAAGTACACATATCAATGCATTCGCGCACATAATCTAAAGATATGCCTCTGGGTTGACCACTCCGTCCAATTATCACACACACACACACAAAACATACCTGAATATAAATTTAAACATAACGCAGGACACTGAAACATACATAAAAACTGACCTAAACTACCCTAAAAATTGCTTCCACATATCTCATTTCCACAGAACCAGAAATGCACATTATATAATCACCAGTCCTAAGAGAAAGTACGAAAGACTTTATCGAACACATACAGGTGAATGGACCAGCAAGGCCGAAAATGATAGGAAGAAATGACAGAAAGCAAAAGAACAAGGCAGAAAAACAAGGCAGAAAAACAGAGTGACAGAGTTCAGTTCATAATGCTTTTAGCGCATCTGACAGTGACAGAAAAGAGGGCATTTCTAGCACAGAATTTCCAGAAGGTGAGGATACTATTTATACCGAAAAGCGCCTCCGGCATCCCCACGGGATGTACTGATCTCTTGTAGAAACTTGAAAATTGCATATAGATGAACACTTATGCTTTTACCCCTTGTGTACAATGCTGCGATTTCACAGGTCTCACTTCTGTTGGCATTGCTGTACAAAGACTGCTACTCTAGAGAAACAGATGCATACAGAAAAAGAATGAAAAAAAACTACAGGAGAAAAATGGGTGGCGCTGGGTTCAGGTTCATATTGCTTATAGCCCAGCCGACTTGCTAGAGCCAGATCAGGGCTAACACCATGTCAAAAACGACAACCCGATTAAGATAAAAGACAATTAAAAACCATGCTCACCATTAACCTTGCAAGTTTAAAATGCAATTAAAGAAACTATACTTAGACGTAAAATCATATCGGGTGAAATCTATTGATCTCTTGTAAAAACTGGTAAATCGCATCAGGAGGGACGTCTAGGATGGGGTTCTTTAAGGAGTCCACCAAGTAGTGCTTTTGCCTCACCTCGTACAAGTCCCAGCAATCAGGGAGGAGGTGTCTGATGCTAACGGCTCGTCACACGGTGGCGCTGCACTAAACCGCCAATGCTCTGCTAGAGGAAAGCAGTCCCAATTTTAAATACTCTGACCAAAAATATATCAAAGACAAATGTTTTAAAAATCATTTCCTTCCAAGCCTAAGTTTGAACTTTGGATTTCGGATCCTTGTAAAAGATGAAGGACTTAGGCAAAGTGTCCCTTGCATGAAACCAAAAACCCTGCAATGAACGCATCAACACGGTGTGCGTACTCTTCTTCGAGTTCAACTCCTTCCACCAGTTTCTGTTATTGTTTAAAGCCCAGCCGACTGCGTAGAGCCATATCAGGGCTACAACCGCTTCAAAACATGCAAAACTTCAACAAGAATATGAAAATTAAGTGCGCATATCAATGCATTCGCGCACATACTTTAGGACATGCCCCTGGCGTTGACTTCTCCTTCCAATCTATCGCACAGGGGATTAAAAAAAAACCCACTGAATACAAGTATAAGCGTACCTAAGGACACTAAAACATATATGAAAACAGGCATAATTACCTAAAATTGCTTCCGCATATCCCACCTCCCTAGAGCCAAAAATGCACTGAATACATGAACACAAGACTTTATCAAACACATACAAGTGAATAGACCAGCAAGGCAGAAAGTTCAGTTTAGTTCAGTTCATACTGCTTATAGCCCAGCCGACTACTAGAGCCACATCAAGACTAACACCACATCAAAAAGAAAAGAACAACCCGTTAAGATAAAAGACAACAATTAGCAAGGCAGAAAATGATAGAAAGAAATGACACAAAGCAAAGGAACAAGACAGAAACAGAGAGTAAAACAGTAAAGAGGACATTTCTAGCACAGAATTTCCAGAGGGTGGGGATACTATTTATACTTAAAGAGCCCCTGGCATCCCCACCACTGGTTTGATCATCTCAATTCAACACACACTCTTATGAGCCTATGTTTTTTTTCTGGGAGAACCCAAGTGGAACTGATGATGTCAAGGTGATTACTGTTGTTCTTATTGATTGTTTAAAACTCTACTGACTGCTCAGAGCGATATCAATGATACAGCTACTGCAAATGTAAACAACTCGATGACCCTGAAAAAGAAACCGAAAAAAATTATGTACATATACCAATGCATTCATGAACATGATCTAAGGATATGCCCATGGCGTGAATCTTTCCACCCAAGGGATGCGTTTGAAAAATCAGAATACAAATTAAACATAAAAAAAGGACACAAATACACAAAACTGGCCAAAATTCCTTAAAATTGATTCTGCGTATCACAAATCCTTAGAGCAAAAATTGCAGTTAAAACATCGTCATTTATCACTCCTAACAAAGTATAGAAGGCCTTTTGTTCCGGTTCATATTGCTTACGTCTCGGAAGAGCTCCTTTAAGGAATCTGCCGTGTAGTGCTTTTGTCTCACATCGTACAAGTCCCAGCATTCGAGGAGGTGGTGTCGGATGCTCAACGGCTCATCACACGGTATCCACCATGGTGCTGCTTCATTTTTCAAAAGGTACAAGTGAGTGTAGGATGTGTGACCTGTGCATAATCTACATAACACTGTCTCTTTCTTACAGTTTCCTGCAGCAGATGGGAGGATTTCTTTCAGGTTAGGGCAGATTTGGAAAAGTTTGTTATCTGCCTATTCATTCCAATTCTCCTGCCACAGATTTCTTACGTAACTGTGTACTTTCAATTTGACATCTGTGTCAGGGATCAAGGACTTAGACATCTTTGTCATGGTAGCCTTCTTGGCCAGGTAGTCAGCCTTTTCATCGCCTCCAATTTCAACATGGCTAGGAATCCAGGCAAAAACAATCTCGTAACCTTCATTTGCAAGAGTAGAATACAGTTCAAAGAACTTCACAAGTTCAGGGTGACTAATGTTTCAGCAAGTGATTCCATGCAAAGCAGAAAGGGAGTAAAAAAAAAAAAGAAAGAAAAAAGAAAAAAAGGAGAAACTCTTTGTGTTTGGATTGGGACACCATTTTTAGTGCCAAAACCAGAGCAGTCAGTTCAGCAGTGTAAACAGAACTTTCAGATGGAATACGTTCTGAAAATGCTCCATTGGGAATCTCGGAGCAGAAGGCAGCGGCAGCAACACCTTCATCACACTTGGACCCATCAGTGAAGATTCTGCAGGATGATGGAGATTTTTCATACAATTCCGCATAAAACGATTTGTACGCCAGTGCACTGGTGTTGTTTTTATGGAAGGAAGCAAGATCAAAACAAACCTTCGGTGTTTTCAACGTCCATGGTGGACTATCTGGAAACTTGGAGAAGTCGTTAACAACTGCTAAATTTATATCTGCCTTTTCCAAATAGGGACGGATACGCAGCCCCAAAAGAGGAGTCACTTTTGGATGTTTTTCAAAGTCACTTTCAAATCTGGGGTTGAAGACACAGTCGTAGGCTGGGTTTTCCGGTTCAGAGAACAGTTTCAAACAGAAATTTAAACTTAGTGTCAGTCTACGGTTGCTCAGGGAAGGCTCCCCTGCCTCTGCATACAAACTATACACAGGAGTTGTTCTGAATGCACCAAGACATAGGCGCAGCCCTTGATGGTGAATGGGATCAAGTGCCTGTAGGTACGACGCTCTCGCAGACCCATATACTACGCAGAACATAGTCCAGTTTAGAGCAAATTAATGCTCTGTACAGGTGTAGTATCGTTTTCTTGTCGGCACCCCAGTCTGTATGAGCTACAACTCGAAGAATATTCAGAGCTTTCTGGCAAGATGTTTTTAGATGTTGGATATGACTGAGAAAGTTCAACTTTTCATCAAAAATCAAGCTCAGAAATTTAGCTTCTTTTACAGCTGGAATGATGCACTTTCCCAGACGAATTTCTGGAGCAGCAAAGAATTCTCGCAGGTTATGAAAGTGAATACACTGTGGTTTGGTTGCAGAAAAAGTGAAGCCGTTTGTCTCTGCCCACTGCTGGATCTTATCTACACACAACTGCAGCCATCGCTGAACACCCGCATAGAAGCTTCTACCTGCATAAACTGCAAACTCGTCCACAAACAGGGAGCAGTCCGAGCCCTGCTGTACTGAGTTGACTATGTTGTTGACCTTGATACTGAACAGTGCAGGAGAGAGAATACTCCCTTGTGGTACACCCAGCTCTTGCTCATGGATATCCGACAGAGTAGTACCAACCCACATTTGAAACTGTCGATCGGCCAAAAACGTTTGGATAAACATAGGTAGGTGACCCCAAAAACCCAATTCGTGTAGATCCATAAGAATTCCTGATTTCCAAGTGGTATCATAGGCTTTCACTAAATCAAAGAAGATAGCCACTCCATGCCGTTTCTGCAGAAATGCATTACGGATGGTCGTTTCAAGACGAATTAAATGATGTACTGTGGAATGGTGCTTGCGAAAACCGCATTGTTCTTAAGCCAAGATGCCGTCATTCTCCAGTTTCCACATCAGTCTCTTACTGACCATTTTCTCAATAACTTTGCAAAGACAACTAGTCAGAGCTATGGCCGGTAATTGGATGGATTGGATACATCTTTTCCAGGTTTAGGTAAACGGACGATCAGGGTTTTCCGCCATGAGGGAGGAAAGAATCCTGTCGTCCATATGTAATTGTACACTTTCAACAGAATTTCCAAACCCTTTTCCGGAGATGCTTCACCAGTTGATAATGCACTGCATCGAAGCCAGGAGAACAGTCACAGCAAGTCACAAGAGCGTCTTTTAATTCTCCTAATGTCTCTGGAAGATTGTACTCTTCCGTGTTATCAGAGACGAAGTTAGAAGCTGTCTTTTCTTTCACCGATTAGTGTTTCCGAAAACCGCCGATTTATTTGCTGAGGAAGAGTTCTTTTCGATGGTCGACGCCAACGTATTAGAGACGATTTTTTTGTCAGTAACCAAACAATCTGACACTTTCAGATGGTGAACAGAGGGGCAGGTGTTTTTCCCTTTAATTTGTTTGATAATTTTCCAGACTTTCTTTTTAGGATTTCGGGATGTCAGTTCCGAGCAAACGTTTCTCCAGGACTGTAGTTTGTTTCTTTTAAAGATGTATCTTGACTTTGCTCGTAGTTCTTGATGAGCCCGAACACTGTCCGCCGATGGACTTTGAAACACGCGACGTTGAGCTTTCTTGCGTTCTTGTTTTATCCGTTTACATTCTAAAGTAAACCATGGTGTTTTAGCCATGTGCACTTTCTTTAAAGCGCGGGCTTAGGCCCTTTAAGTGCTGGAGGAGTGTTCATTATTTCCACCAACATTACTTTTGGCCCTCCTCCACTTACTGTTGAGCTGCTCCCGGCCGGCCGGGGCGGGAGGGTGGGTTTACCAGGGAGACTGGGTTTCCCTGGGTTGCCAACATTGGCTGCTTTTGGCTGTTGAAAAGCCTGTGAAGCAGTGGGTTTAATGCCCCCGCTGAGGGCCTTTGTGTGTTGCACTGTTTCCAAATTTGACTTGTTCCAGGTTAGAAACGTTTGACAGGCTATGGACACTTGACTGTCTTGACTACAGACGTATAACTTTTGGTCGATGAGCTGTTGCCCTCCACCAATCTTTTGTCTTCGTGGAAAAGTTGGGGTTTTTTGCCGTTTTCAGTCGTTGTATTGCTTGTTCCTTTTGCCATACGGGGCAATCTTTCGAGGATGATGGATGGTCAGCTCCACAGTTTATACAATTTAGTGGACTTTCACATCTCCCCTCATGTGCCTCCTTGGCGCACATGGCACTTTTCGGTTTCCGAACACCTGTCCTTGACGTGTCCAAACTTTTGACATCGGAAGCAGCGCATTGGTGATGGCACATACAATGACACTTTCAAATAGCCAATTGGGGTATACCTGGAGAACAAAATGTTAGGAACAGTGTGTTTGTCAGGATTTTTTCAGACCCTTTTCAGAACATGGCCCGGCGTACCTCTACAATGCCCTGGGTTTTCAGTTCCGTCCTGATCTCCTCTTCCAACACACCTCTCAGTCCTTTGTGTGGTGTAACTTTTATTGTACTGTCAACAAGTACCGATGCTCTAAGCAGGCGATCTGCTTGCTTGTTGTCTTTACATTCCACAAGGTATTCTCCGTTTCGCAGCTTTTTAATTGTTTTGGGGTTTCCTATCAGGGCTTTAAATCCCTTCTGTATGGCAAAGGGATTCAGTTTCCATATTGGTTTTTCCTCATCAATGCCGGTCACCACCAACCATGCTGCCCAAAAACCTGTTTCCTGTCTAGTTTCTTCCTCGGAATCCGAGTTATATTCGTTGTCTCTTTTCTTTTTTGTTTGTTGGGTTTAGACATGAGCGTAGGCTCAACGATGGCAGAAACTTCTCGGTCACCCCCAGAGAGCTGCTGTGCTGGGTAAGGGGCAATGGATGGCCAATCTCTTGGCGTCCGTCCGCCTGGAACCGTCCCGCATGAAACCAGACAGTGTACTTTAACAACTGACTATCGCACAGCCAGCCATCCCCTCGCCAAGTACCTCAAGCTTGGGATTACGGGTTGCTTACGAAAACCACTCGTGAACATGACGATGGGAATGAAGAAAATGGAGATGAGGGTGGGACCACGCTTTGTCTCATCCCTCCCCCTTGACCTGTCCGACATGGGTAACCCTACCACGGGCATTATTATATTATGCTGTTAAGAGTCCAGTCCACGTCAACTGCCTTGGTTATTGGGACTGTCATAGAAAAAACACACAGCTTTCTAGCAAGTAGCCCCTGTTGGCATAGCTCAAGGGATTATTGGGACGTCAAGCCCCACGACCATGGCAAGGTGGCAGTCCCATCCGGGCGGAAGGTCAGCGTAATGTTTATACTGTTCTTTAGGAGGCCACCGTGTAGTGCTTTTGTCTCACATCGTACAATTTCCAGCAATCAAGGAGGAGGTGTCTCTGATGCTCAACAGCTCGTCACAAGGTATACACCACGATGTTACTTAATTTTTTTTAAAGGTACGAATGAGTGTAAGATGTGTGACCCATGTGTAACCTACACAACACTGTAATGTTTATGCTGAAATTACCCTCAGCATCCCCACTAGCGACGATACCAGGATCGTTCCTTGCAAGACAGCCTGCAGAACGATCTTACCATCCCTAAGGATTATGGAGAGTACTGGAAGAACCTTCCATCTGTTTTGATTGGTGTTGTGTGTCGTCTGATCTTTGCGACTACCATAGTGGTGCGTATGATTTGCTGTCAGCTTCATGAAAATGCTATCAAACAACAGCTCAGTTCAGTTCAGTTCAGTTCATATTGCTTATAGCCCAGCCGACTACTACAGCCATATCAGGGCTAACACATATAACCAAGTTTAGGTTCACATTGGTTATAGCCCAACCGACTACTAGAGCCATATCAGGGCTAACACCACGTTAAAAACGACACCCAATTTCACGTTCATATTGCTTATAGCCCAGCCAGCTGCTAAAAGCATATCAGGGCTGAGACTGCATTAAAAACATCCAAGTTCAGGTTCATATTACTTACAGCCCAGCTGATTAGTAGGGCCATAACAGGGCTAACACCACTTCAAAAACGAAAACCCGGTTAAGATAAAAGACAACAGTTAAAAACCATGTTCACCGTTCACGTTCTTATTGCTTATAGCCCAGCCGACTACTAGAGCCATATCAGGGCTAACACTATGTCAAAAACAACAACGGGGTTAAGATAAAAGACAACAGTTAAAAACCATGCTCACTGTTAATCTTGCAAGTCTTAAATGCAATTAAAGAAAAACAGCCGTAAAATCATATCAGCTGAATCTTTTGATCGGTGTTGTGTGTCGTCTGATCTTTGTGGCAACCACAGTGCTGGTGATGGTTTGCAGTCAGCTTCATGAAAATGCTGCCATCAAACAACACTTCAATTCATACTGCTTATAGCCCAGCCGACTACTAAAGCCATATCAGGACTAACACCACGTCAAAAGTGACAACCATGTTAAGATAAAAGACAACAGCTAAAAACCATGCTCACCATTCAAGTTCATACTGCTTATAGCCCAGGCCACTATTACAGCCATATCAGGGCTAACACCATGTCAAAACAAAACTGGTTAAAATTAAGATAAAAGACAACAGTTAACCTTGCAAGTCTAAAATGCAATTAAAAAAAACCCATACTTGGACGTTATTGATACTGTTATTGACATTGTTGCCTAAAGCCCGGCCGACTCCGTAGAGGCATATCAGGGCTATAACCGCTTCAAAACATACAAAACTTGAACAGGAATATAAAAAAAGAAAAGAAAAGAAAATTTAAGTATACATATCAATGCATTCGTGCACACAATCTAAAGACATGCCCCCGGCGTTGACCACTCCGTCCAATTTATCGCACAGGGGAGATTTAAAAAACACACCTGAATACAATTTAAGTATACTTAAGGACATCAGAACATGTATAAAAACAGGAATAAATCACCTAAAATTGCTTCCACTTATCTCACCTCACTAGAGCCAAAAAAGCACTTAATACATGTACCCAATCATCCATCCTAAGAAAAAGTACGCATGACTTACAGGTGAATGGATCAGCAAGGCAGAAAATGATAGGAATAAATGACAGAAAGCAAGGGAATGAGGTAAAAACAAAGAGAGTGACAGAAAAGAGGAAATTTTTAGCACAGAATATCCAGAATACTATTTGTACTAAAAGAGCTCCCGGCATCCCCACGGTGGTATCCATGCAGTGAGGAAGGATTTATCAAAATGTCTTCTGCATGAAACGAGCCAAAAATATGCAGCAAACGCATGGATACCGTGTGCGGACCTTTCTTTGAATTCTATTCATTCCACCAAGTTCAAGTTCGTGTTGTTTACGGCCCGGCCGTCTCTTCCACCAGTTGTATCATCTCCATTCTACAGTTGGATCATCTCCTACAGTTGTATCATCTCCATTCTACAGTTGGATCATCTCCTACAGTTGTATCATCTCCATTCTACAGTTGGATCATCTCCTACAGTTGCATCATTTCCATTTTACAGTTGGATTACCTCGAATTCTACAGTTGGATCATATCCATTTCACCAGTTGGATCGTCTCCATTCTACAGTTGGATCATCTCAAATTCTACAGTTGGATCATCTCCATTCTACAGTTGGATCATCTCAAATTCTACAGTTGAATTATCTCCATTTTACAGTTGGGTCATCTCCTTTCTACTGTTGGATCATCTCCATTCTACAGTTGGATCATCTCGAATTCTACTGTTGGATCATCTCGAATTCTACTGTTGTAGATCATCTCCATTCTACAGTTGGATCATCTCAAATTCTACAGTTGGATCATCTCCATTCTACAGTTGGATCATCTCAAATTCTACAGTTGAATTATCTCCATTTTACAGTTGGGTCATCTCCTTTCTACTGTTGGATCATCTCCATTCTACAGTTGGATCATCTCGAATTCTACTGTTGGATCATCTCGAATTCTACTGTTGGATCATCTCCTTTCTACAGTTGGATCGTCTCCATTCTACAGATCGATCATCTCCATTCAACAGTTCGATCATCTCGAATTCTACTGTTGGATCATCTCCAACAGTTCGATCATCTCGAATTCTACTGTTAGATTATCTCGAATTCTACAGTTCGATCATCTCGAATTCTACTGTTAGATCTCGAATTCTACAGTTGGATCATCTCCAATTCTACATTTGGATCATCTCGAATTCTACTGTTGGATCATCTCCATTCTACAATTGGATCATTTCGAATTCTACAATTCTAAAGTTGGATCATCTCCATTTCACCAGTTGGATTATTTCCATTCTACAGTTGGATCATCTCCATTCTACAGTTGGATCATTTCGAATTCTACAATTCTAAAGTTGGATCATCTCCATTTCACCAGTTGGATTATTTCCATTCTACAGCTGGATCGTCTCTTTCCTACAGTTGGATAATCTCGAATTCTACAGCTGGATCGTCTCTTTCCTACAGTTGGATCATCTCAAATTCTACTGTTGGATCACCTCCATTCTACAGTTGGATCATATCGAATTCTACAACTGGATCACCTCCATTCTATAGTTGGATCATCTCGAATTCTACATACACTCTAAGAAGCTTGACTTTTTTGGTGAGACCCCCTGGTGGAGTTGATGCTGCCAGTCTTATTATTATTATTATCATTATTACTTAAAGCCCAGTCGAATGTGCAGCACAGTATCAAAGGCCATAAATATTGCAAAATGTACGTAACTCCTCGATGACCTGGAACAAACTGGAAAAGAAAATTAAGTACACATAGCGAGTTCATATTCCTTATACCCCAGCCGACTACTGGAGCCATATCAGGGCTGTTGTTATTGTTTAAAGCCCAGCCGACTGTGTAGAGCCATGTCAGGGACATAACAGCTTCAAAACATACAAAATTCAACAGGAACAAAACAAACAAACAAACAAAAACGAAAAGAAAAGAAAATCAAGCACACATATCAATGCATTCGCGCATCCAATCCAAGGACATGCCCCTGGTGTTGACCACTCCTTCCAATTTATCGCACTGGGGATTTAAAAACCACACCTGAATATAAATATACCTAAGCACACCAAAACATAGACAAAAACAGCCATAAATACTTAAAGCTCCTTCTGCATATCTCACCTCCCTAGAGCCAAAAATGCACTGTATACGAGTACATGTACCCAATTATTCAGCCAAAGAAAAAGTACGCATGACTTTATTGAACACATACAGGTGAATGGACCAGCAAGGCAGAAAATGATAGGAAGAAGTAACAGAAAGCAAAGGAGGAAGAAAGAAACAAAGGAGTGACAGAAAAGAGAAAATTTCTAGCACAGAATTTCCAGAAGATGGAGATACTATTTATACTGAAAGAGCTCCCAGCATCCCCACAAGGCTACCTTTCATACATACGATCATACAAGATGGTTACACACTGACCTCTTGTAAAAACCTGAAAATAACATCTGGTGGAACAGTTATGAAAAACTCGTTGAAAAACCTGTTGTAAAAGCGTTGTAATTGGCAAATATTTTACTCGCCATGGCCAGTCAAAAACATTTGGCAAGTAAAAACAAAACTTAACTCGACAATGGTGGATATGAAATAGCGGTTAGATTTGGTACACATATGACTAACCTTGACACTGTTTCACAAGTTTTCCCATCTAGTCACCCAATATTACAGAGTACTGTAAACAGTGACCCTGCAATGCTTGTTGTGTACACATATATCTATGCGATGAAGAGCTCAAAGACTACAGCCCTTGAGTCAGAAATTTCTATTAGGAAGAAAAGCTAGATACACGGAGTCGTTTCCGTTATCGTAACTGTTTATTTAAAGCCCAGCCGACAGCACATAGCCATATCAGGGCTAAAATCGTTTCAAAATATACATAATCTTTCAGCCACACACACACACACACACACACACACACACACACACACACAGAGGAAGTGAAAATTAAAAAAAAAAAACAAGAAAGGAAAATTACACATATCAATGTATTCGAGTCAAAGCTTTCTTCCCAAATAGACTTTACGTGGCTGGCTTACGATTAGCAGTAAAATTTGACTACATACGTGATCTGCTCATTTAGGAAATGAACTCAAACCTGAAATACTGCAAACACTCATTTGGCCTGTTGTGTTATATGGAAGTGATGGATGGACTCTTAAAGCTGCAGATGAAAACAGAATCAAAAGTGCTGAGATTTGGTTCTAAAGAAGACTCCTAAGAATAAGCTGGACTGAAAGACGAACAAACCAAAACATTCTAGAAAAACTGAACAAACAACCTGAACTTTAAGGCCTGATTAGAAAAAGGAAAATGCAATACTTTAGACACGCTACGAGACATCAGAGCTGCTATGTAATGAAGACTGTGGCCCAGGGAAAAATGTGGTCCAGGACAAGGAAGACCGCCTAGCCAAGTGGATGAAGCTGCCGAAAAATTAAATCTATAGAAAGACTGTCAGACAGAAGGGGATGGAGACAGCTGACGGGACATGCATCACCGGCTACCATCAAGAATGAATGACGTCACCGATAGGTGAACGTGATCTGAGAAGGAAATCCGTCAGTGCCGAAAAAGCTGCCATTATGTGGGCCATTTCCTGTCAAAGAACAAGGAAGCCCAATACAACGAGTGGCTAGACAGTCTGGATTTGATTTATGAAGATGACAAAATGAACAGACTATACCAATCTGAGACTGAAAGACCGTCTTGTGTATTTGTATTTGTGTGCATGTGTCTGTGTGCGCGCGCGCGCGTGTGCACGTGTGTGTACGCATGTGTGCGCGTGCACGTGTGAGAGAGTGTATGTGTGTATGTGCACGTGTGTGTATGTGTGTGTGTGTGTGTGTGTGTGTGTGTGTGTGTGTGTGTGTGTGTGTGTGTGTGAGTGTGTGTTTTCATTACAATTCTTTTCGTGTTTTTTGTGTGCTTTTTTTTTTTTATTATAGGCCTACCATACTTCTACATTCATTGAAATATAAAAATTGAAGAAATCCAGTGCTGTCCCCTCTTACCCCCAGACTAATCAATCAATCTATGCAAGTAAGATCTCATAGCACCACTCCGTTATTGTCTATGCGTGTACTTTGGCAGGTGAAATTTTCATTCTGGCCAATAAAAATTGTGAAGCACTTGTCAATGGCTAGAGGGCAAGAACACCCATTTTCAGGGCTGTGTAAAATGCGTATGTCTCACATTGTGCAAGTTCAAGTACTCAATACGGTGTTTGATGTTGAATGGCTCGTCACACGGTACAGACCATCACCATAGTGCTTATTTTCTTTAAAAGGTATCAGTGTAAATTGATTAATGGCCTGAATATTCAAGAAATTGTCCACAAAAGTCAAGACAGAGCAGCCTGGAGGGAGATGGTGGTATCCGGGTGTGCAGCGGCCAACACCGAACCCGATGACGCCGACAGGTGAGACTGGCAAGATGAGCGTCGATATTGTTATTGATGTTTAAAGCCCAGCCGACTGCGAAGAGCCATATCAGGGCTATAACCGCTTCAAAACATACAAAACATCAACAGGGGGAAAAAAAGAAAAGAAAAAAGAAAAACAAGTACACATTTCAATGCATTCGTGCATATACTCTAAGTATATGCCCCTGGCATTAACCACTGTCCAATTCATCGCACAGGGGATTTAAAAAACACACCTGAATACAAATATAAGCATACCTTAGGACACAAACATATGAAAACAGGCATAAATTACCGAAAATTGCTTCTGCATATCTCACCTCCCTTGACCCAAAAATGCACTTAATACATGTACCCAATTATCAATCCTAAGAAAAAGTACGTTAGACTTTATCGAATACATACTGGTGAATGGCCCATTACGGCAGAAAATTATAAGCTACGCACAAAAAGTTAAGGATCACTTGCACAAAAATTCATAACTTTCAAAATAAGAAAGCCAATGCGTTGAAGTTTGGCAAACATTTAATTCCATGCTTTAGTGATAACGATACACAATTGCCTTCAATTTCGAGCAATCGTTTGGTGTGTACATTTGATCAAAGTGGGTACGTATCGAAATTTGATTTCCCAAAGTCATTGAAATCACAAGACAGGGCATTCTGATGCTCCCAAAAGTTCAGTAATGCGTGTAACTGCCATGGCTGTTCTGGCACTCGACGCAGCGAGTCCTCATCGAGTTGACCAGGTTGGTGAAGATCCTCTGTGGAAGCGCCTGCCACTCAGCCTGCAGCATCTGGTAGAGGTGTTGGGCATCCCTGGGAGGGGGGTGGTTGCTCCTCACTTTGCGATCCAGCTCATCCCAGAGGTTCTCAATCGGGTTGAGATCGAGACTGCATGCTGGCCACTCCATTCTGTTGACTCCAGACTGCTGCAGGAAGTCGTTGACCACCCTTGCCCTGTGGGGGCGAGCGTTGTCATCCTGGTAGACAGCCGTCGGTCCCATCTGCTGCAGTGTAGGCACAGCCAGCAGTCGAAGGATCTCATCCCGGTATCGGAGGCCAGTCAGGTTACCCTGTACATGATACAAGGGTGTTCTGTGGTGAAGGCTGAAGGCCCCCCAGACCATTACAGAACCTCCACCAAAGGCCACCTTTTCTTGGACAGTGGTGTCAATAAAGCGTTGCCCTGGGCGCCTCCAGACCTCAGTCGGCCGTCGTTGTGGTTCATGGTGAAGCGTGATTCATCACTGAACATGACCTGGGACCATTGCTGACGTGTCCACCTCACGTGACGTCTGCAGAAGGCGCGGCGTGCTGCCCTATGGGCTGGAGTTAAGCGTGGCCGTACAGCTGGGCGACGAGAACGGAGGTTAAACCCATGAAGGCGGTTCCGTATGGTCTGCTGGCTGATGTTGATGTTAGTAGCCACCCTCAGCTGCCTTCGAATGATGCTGGAAGAGGCTGTTCTTGTCTGCAGGGCTTGTCGTTCAATGAGACGATCTTCACGTGGGTTTGTCTTCTTCGGTCGACCAGATCTGCGTCTTTCATGGACCCTCCCAGTGGCTGTGAAGCGTTGAATCAGTCTGACAATGACCGAGATGGACACCTGAAGTCGCCTGGCCACTTCTCACTTGGGAACACCATCTTGGAACCATGCAACAGCTCGTCCCCTCTCAAACTCGCTCAATTTTCGTCGTGGAGGCATTGTCAGATCAGGCCTACTACTGGTGGAATGTCTTCTTATAAAGCCAAGCAAGAGACAGCATCTCACACAAACAGCAGTGCTTGCACGTGCATAATGGTTTTTCCATCTGGCTTGTGCAATGTGTTCAGGCAGAACGGTCCAAAACAAGGTCCTTTTTCGCAAGTTTCCGCTTTTCCGTTTGCGGCCAAGCTCAGTAGTAGAGATTCCCGTGCAATTTTCGCACTAACACAACATCGCCCACTTACAGCTGAACAAGAATTCATAACAATTTGGCTGGACTGAGAAATAAATAACAGTAGCGAACTGAGTTTATTACGCACCTGTTTTCTCATAGTGATCCTTAACTTTTTGTGCATAGTGTAGATAGAAATTACAAAGCAAATGAAGAAGACAGAATCAAAGAGAGTGACAGAAAAGAGGAAATTTGCAGCGCAGAATTTCCAGAAGGTGGGGATACTATTTATACTCAAAGAGCCCCCGGCACCCCCATGGGGGTCGTGATGAGTGTAAAATGAGTGATCCTTGTGTAACCTGATTACCATCTTTTTTCTACATTTCCAAATACACATGGGAGGAAGGGGCAGAAGTTTATCATCATCATCATCAGTTTCCCTGACGTGCATAGTATGTAAGCTTATGGAGCACATAGTTGTCAGCTCTGTGATGCAGCACTTCGAGGCTCACGCCACTCTCAACGACAGCCAACATGGTTTTTCGACGGGGGCGATCATGTGAGAGCCAACTCCTGGAGTTTGTAGAGGAGCCAACCACCAATTTGGAGAATGGGAAGCAGACAGACATCCTAATTATGGACTTCACAAAGGCCTTCGACCGTGTTAACCACAGTCTGCTGATCCACAAACTCAAACACTATGGTATACAAGGCTCCACTCTCACATGGATCAACAGCTTCCTCAAGAATCGACGCCAAGCAGTCGTAGTTGACGGTCACCACTCCTCCTATGTCAGCATTAGGTCAGGAGTACCTCAGGGTTCCGTGTTGGGACCTTGGCCCATATCAACGACCTTCCGTACAAGCTGACGGCACTGGTAAGACTATTTGCAGATGACAGCAGTGTACAGGGTTGTAGTCAACAACGAACAACAAGACCAGCTACAGCAAGACCTCCAGCGCCTATCGGAATGGGAGAAGAGCTGGGACATGCTGTTCCACCCTGCAAAGTACGTGTCTATGTTAGTCACCAGGAGCAGGAGCCCACTGGACCACTCCTACGTCCTGCACGGCCACAACCTGGACACCATCCACACAGCCAAATACCTGGGCGTCACACTACATCGAGAAATGACATGGGACACCCACATCAACGAGACGGTAAACAAAGCTAACCGAATGCTGGGTTTCCTTAGGCGCAATTTAAAGATAAGCTCCAGTTCCATCAAGGAGAAGTAGTACAACTACAAGGCGTTCGTGAGATCCCTTCTTGAATATGCATCATCAGTATGGGATCCATACACACAGAAGAGCATAGACAAGTTGGAGGCCGTTCAGAGACGTGCCGCTCGTTTCATGCTCAACCGATACCACAACACGTCAAGTGTCAGCCGGTTGATCGACCAACTGGGCTGGCCATCTCTTGAGCAGCGAAGAAGAACCACACGTCTGCGGTTTATCTATAAAATCCACCATGGATTAATCCAGTGCCCAATTATCCGGAGCAAGCTAGACCCACCCCCACCACAACAGCGCCGTACCCACAACCATCAGTTGTGCCTCATCAACACCAGTACTCAGTACAGAGGTGGCTCATTTCTACCCAGGACTGTTAGGGACTGGAACCATCTTCCCAGTCAAACAGTAGAGGCAGCAACAGTCGATGCTTTTGTGTCGCAAGCCTCCGCCCAACTGAGTTTCTGGACACCACGTGGCCCTTACGTAACGGATTTCAGCTATGCTTATGGACAATGAGAAGAGTGAAATGATCAGAACTTACAAATGGACTGTGTCACTGTCTACAACACCCCCCCCCCCTTTATGTGCCGGAATGATCATCCTCAAGATCGTGGGCACCAAAGGAAAGAAGGAGCAGGAGGTGCCTTGCCGCATGGCATTGGCGATCATGGCCTTCCATCTGTTTCTATCCCTTGTTGCCGCAAGCACCTCTTCCACCCTCTCTGTCTTCAGCCACTCTGCAAGCCCATCCAATAATTTCTCCCTGGTCTACCTGGTGCTCTTTCCCTCTACCCTTCCTGTTGTGACCAGGTGCTCTAATTCCCCTTTCCTCATAAAATGGCCTATAAATATTGCCTGTCCTTTCCTAATCTTTCTTATCAATGATCTTCCGTCTGCCTCCATCAATACTGTCTAGTTTGTTTTCTCTGCTGTCCTTGGAACTCTCAACATTCTTCTTAGAAACCACATCTCGGCTGCCTCAGTCATGTTCTGGCTATGCTTGTTGACTGCCCACGCCTTACAACCGTATAACATTATCGGTTCTATATAAAATTCAAGAACTCTCTTCCAGACATTTGTCATCATATCATCAACAAATTGTTTCCAGGAGGGGCATCAGATCCTTTCTATTTGTTCAATACAAATATGGCCAGGAATCCAGGCAAAGACAATGTGGTAACCTTCACTTTGTCTTGTAAGAGTAGAAAACAGTTCAAAGAACTTCAGAAGCTCTGGTGACTAATGTTTCGGCCAGCAATTGCCTGCAACGCAGAAAATGGGGCCACGTCGTATCAATCCACTCAATAAACTAGTAAACTGTAACACATACACAACAAACGCAAGTACGTATATATCCGCCATTTTCGTCTGTTCAACGAAACGTCTGCAGTCATCTATTTTTTCCCTAAGTTTTATGTATTTACTATTTGTTATTTCTTCTTTGTTGTCTTTTGCATGTGCATGACAAAAGGTCTTAGTTTTGACCAAAAGTTTGTGCTTGTCTTGTTTCATTGTATTACTACGCGCCCTGATTTTTGTTTTGTGTTCCTGGACGCTGGCCTATGTAACATAGACATTTCGCTGTTCGACTTTGACTGAGACTTGTGTTAAGAGATAAAACTGGACCTACCAGTACTTTGCAAACGTGTTTGAAACAGTCGAATGTTTGCAGATCTAGCCTCACTCAGCCATTGGGTGTCGCCATCGCTTCTAGTTCTACACTGCCCCGGAAAACCTTTCAAATGGCGGAGGAAGAAAATGACGGTCGGCCTACGTTGCAGTTTAAAATTACGACATTGACGATACCCAGAACAAAAAAATAGATAAAAAGTGCACTCTGGACCAGAAACGTAAACTGAACTGTCCAAAATGAAAGCGTTTGACAATGGTCGACGTAGGTAAGGACTATGTTTGTAGCACAGGAAATTCGAGACAGCTTCAAACTTGTGAGGGAAAGACACGTCGGAAAAACTGACGAAAATCACGTGAAAACCGTGCTTGACTGCGGAGACTTGAAACGACATCCGGTTGGAGGGAAAAACAAAACAAAACACACACACACACGCACATACACACAAAGTTCTAGCCTTTCCCTTTGAGAAATTAAAAAAAGGTTTGCAGTTGATTCTTTAAGAAGAGGTAGGTGTGAAAACAAAACAAAAACGCGCGCACGTGTGTGTGCATGTCTGTGTTTGTGTCAACACATGTGTGTATACAAGAGTGTGCGCCTGTCTGTGTGCAAGTTTGTCTCTGTGCATGTGTGTGTGTGTGTGTGCGAGCGTGCGCGCGCTAGGCAATGCATGCAATGTGGAGAAGTGGGGGATCTGCCAGCAATTAACTCCTCGAGTCTGGCCAAAACTCTTTGCACAGGCAAGGTCTTGAAATGGGAGGGGGATAGTGGAAAGGTACCTATGGTCTTGAAATGGGAGGGGGATAGTGGAAAGGTACCTGTAGTCATGAAATGGGAGGGGGATAGTGGAAAGGTACATATGGTCTTGAAATGGGAGGGGGATAGTGGAAAGGTTCCTATGGTCTTGAAATGGGAGGGGGGTGGTGGAAAGGTACCTATGGTCTTGAAATGGGAGGGGGATAGTGGAAAGGTAGATATGGTCTTGAAATGGGAGGGGGATAGTGGAAATGTACCTATGGTCTTGAAATGGGAGGGGGATAGTGGAAAGGTACATATGGTCTTGAAATGGGAGGGGGATAGTGGAAAGGTACCTATGGTCTTGAAATGGGAGGGGGATAGTGGAAAGGTACCTATGGTCTTGAAATGAGAGGGGGATAGTGGGAAGGTAGATATGGTCTTGAAATGAGAGGGGGGGGTGGAAAGGTACCTATGGTCTTGAAATGGGAGGGGGATAGTGGGAAGGTAGATATGGTCTTGAAATGAGAGGGGGATAGTGGAAAGGTACCTATGGTCTTGAAATGAGAGGGGGATAGTGGAAAGGTACCTATGGTCTTGAAATGGGAGGGGGATGGTGGAAAGGTACCTATGGTCTTGAAATGGGAGGGGGATGGTGGAAAGGTACATATGGTCTTGAAATGGGAGGGGGATAGTGGGAAGGTACATATGGTCTTGAAATGGGAGGGGGATAGTGGAAAGGTACCTATGGTCTTGAAATGGGAGGGGGATAGTGGAAAGGTACCTATGGTCTTGAAATGGGAGGGGGATAGTGGAAAGGTACCTATGGTCTTGAAATGGGAGGGGGATAGTGGAAAGGTACCTATGGTCTTGAAATGGGAGGGGGATGGTGGAAAGGTACATACGGTCTTGAAATGGGAGGGGGATGGTGGAAAGGTACCTATGGTCTTGAAATGAGAGGGGGATAGTGGAAAGGTACCTATGGTCATGAAATGAGAGGGGGATAGTGGAAAGGTACCTATGGTCTTGAAATGGGAGGGGGATAGTGGAAAGGTACCTATGGTCATGAAATGAGAGGGGGATAGTGGAAAGGTACCTATGGTCTTGAAATGGGAGGGGGATAGTGGAAAGGTACATATGGTCTTGAAATGGGAGGGGGATGGTGGAAAGGTACCTATGGTCTTGAAATGGGAGGGGGATAGTGGAAAGGTACCTATGGTCATGAAATGGGAGGGGGATGGTGGAAAGGTACCTATGGTCTTGAAACGGGAGGGGGATAGTGGAAAGGTACCTATGGTCTTGAAATGGGAGGGGATAGTGGAAAGGTACCTATGGTCTTGAAATGGGAGGGGGATAGTGGAAAGGTACCTATGGTCTTGAAATGGGAGGGGGATAGTGGAAAGGTACATATGGTCTTGAAATGGAGGGGGATGGTGGAAAGGTACCTATGGTCTTGAAATGGGAGGGGGATAGTGGAAAGGTACCTATGGTCATGAAATGGGAGGGGGATGGTGGAAAGGTACCTATGGTCTTGAAACGGGAGGGGGATAGTGGAAAGGTACCTATGGTCTTGAAATGGGAGGGGATAGTGGAAAGGTACCTATGGTCTTGAAATGGGAGGGGGATAGTGGAAAGGTACCTATGGTCTTGAAATGGGAGGGGGATAGTGGAAAGGTACCTATGGTCTTGAAATGGGAGGGGGATAGTGGAAAGGTACCTATGGTCTTGAAATGGGAGGGGGATAGTGGAAAGGTACCTATGGTCATGAAATGGGAGGGGGATAGTGGAAAGGTACCTATGGTCATGCAATGGGAGGGGGATAGTGGGAAGGTACATATGGTCTTGAAATGGGAGGGGGATGGTGGAAAGGTACCTATGGTCTTGAAATGGGAGGGGGATAGTGGAAAGGTACCTATGGTCATGAAATGGGAGGGGGATAGTGGGAAGGTACATATGGTCTTGAAATGGGAGGGGGATAGTGGAAAGGTACCTATGGTCTTGAAATGGGAGGGGGATAGTGGAAAGGTACCTATGGTCATGAAATGGGAGGGGGATGGTGGAAAGGTACCTATGGTCATGAAATGGGAGGGGGATAGTGGAAAGGTACATATGGTCATGAAATGAGAGGGGGATGGTGGAAAGGTACCTATGGTCTTGAAATGGGAGGGGGATAGTGGAAAGGTACCTATTATCTTGAAATGGGAGGGGGATAGTGGAAAAGTACATGTACTTATGAAACTCTAAGCTGACACAAACCAGATTGATGGAAACATTAAGATAGATAGTAAACGGGCCGGTTTGTGATATTGTGGGCTGGGACTGAACTCGGGATATCAGATCTTTAGTCTTTGCCTCTATCAATAACAACTATAATTATAATAATAATGATAATAACAATGATAATACTGATAATATCAATAATAACAATGATAATAATAGTAGTAGTAGAAGTAGTAACAACAATAATGATAATAATGATAACAACAACAATAATAATGATACTGATAATAATAATAATGACAATAAAATAATAATAATGATGACATTTATAAGGCGCCAAATCTTGATTCAGGAAGACAAGAAGGATAACTGGGCTTCAAGCGGAGGGACCTCGGAAATAAATCTACCTCTCCAATATTTCTATCCCAGGGCATCCATGAAAACACCCTGCTCTTCACTAGTTTCAACTGCCTTGGGATCTTTTAGGCCAAAAAGCACACGAGTACCGACTCTATCTCTCTCTCTTCTTCCCCCCTCCCCCTTCCATCTGAAGGTCTAGCCAGACTTTCAATCGTTCAGTTCGGTTTTCTGGTCAAATTCAGAAGAAAAGTCGAGGCCTCAGCAGGAAGCGAACCATGGAACCTCGAGTTTACTTATTGGCAGGCGAACGTCTGAACCATTCTGCCACCTTCCTCCCCAAAATAATCAACCTGCGTATGACGTCATTTAGATCGTGTGTTCTCATAAACACGTAATGGAAGTTAGTGTTAGATCGTAAGAACAAACAGTAAATAGTTTGATGATACGGCCATGTTTGCGGAAGTCCAGGTTTTTACTCTTCAAAAAAAATAAAAAGCTTCAGGATGGCATAATTGTTATACTTTGGGTACCAAGTATGCTCATGGCAGTGGGATCAGTCACTGTTTCTTGAAAAGATTTTTCTACATCTGTGTAGATCTACAGACGAGAAAATAAATAGAGCTGACGATACATACTGAAAATCTGATGGACTTTGAAACCAATACAAAAAAGATGATCAAGCCATTATAATCATCTCCAGTTTAATCTGAAAAAGAAATGTTGTGTACTCATCTTAGGACTTGTATACTCTTCAATCACATTTAAACAGACAGACATGAAATATTTCTGGTTTCGGTCTGTGGGTCTTCTGTACGGGGTACACACACACTCCCTCTTTCTCTTTCTCTCTCTCTCTCTCTCTCTCTCTCTCTCTCTCTCTCTCTCTCTCCCCACACACACACACACACACACACACACATATACACACACATACACTCATACACACACACGCGCGCGGGTGCGCACGCACACACACACGCACATACAGACATACACACACACATACATACATACATACATACATACATACATACATACATACATACGTACATACATACATACATACACACATACATACACTGCCTCTCTCTCTCTGTCTCTGTTATTGTCTCTCTCTCTGTCTCTCTCTCTCACGCTCTGTCTCTTTGTCTCTCTCTCTCTCTGTGTGTGTGTGTGTGTGTGTGTGTGTGTGTGTGTGTGTGTGTGTGTGTGTGTGTGTGTGTGTGTGTGTGTCGTGTCTGTGTCTGTGTCTGTGTCTGTGTGTGGGTGTCTGTGTGTGTATCTGCGTGCGTATGTGTACGCGTGCGTGCGCCTGCGGGTACATGTCCACTCAAGCACACTGTGTTATTGTGTGTGTCTATAATTCAGTTTAGACCGACCAATGCTCTAATTCACATTCAGAACAGATGCAAACGAGATGTGTGCCACGTGAATGACATCAGCAATCAGGAAGGCCAATCAATCAAATAGCCGCCGGCTCCGTTTGAGAATTGATGCAGGTGCATGTCAGTGTCGAGCATGCGCGTTTAATTTAGAGTGCATGTATAAGGAAATCTGCAACCGTTAGTGCACGCGTGCCGTGCACACACGCGCGTGCACGCAGGCACTCACACACACACACACATTTACACACACGCACTTACGCACACACACAGACACACTCAATGTTTGCCTGAGACGAAGCAGACTCGATTGCAACGTACCGCAAGGGCTTAATTTCTAGACTCTTCAGTTCTGTGCATGCGCGCGCGCGCACGCGCGTGTATGTGTGTGTGTATGTGTGTGTTTGTGTTTGTGTGTGTGTGTGTGTGTGTTTCTCTGTGTGTGTGTATGTGTTCGTTCGTTGCTTGATTTAACGTCTTTTCACTATAAGTGATATTAGACGGATTTGTGTATGTGTGTGTGCGTGCGCGTGCGCTCATGCTAGTGTGCGTGTGTGTGTATCTGTATGTGCGTATGTGTGAGTGTGTCTGTGCAAATGTGTGTGTGTCTATGTATGTGTGTGTGTGCGTGTGTGTGTGCGTGTGTGTGTATGTGTGCATATGTGTGTATGTGTGCATATGTGTGTGTATGTGTGCATATGTGTGTGTGTGTGAGACAGAGACGTGTTCACTGCTTTTGTACTTTTAAAGACATACGTATTCCTCTTGTTCTTCTTCTGTACGCTAGAGTTACAAATTATTATTATTATTATTATTATATTATTATTATTATGATTATTATTATTATCATCAGTATAATTATTATTATCATCATCATCATCATCATTATTATTACTATTGTTATTATTATTATTATTATTGTTGTTGTTATTGTTGTCGTCGTCGTCGTCACATCATCATCATTATATTATCATTGTCATTATCAACATAGTCATCATCATCATCATCATCATCATCATTACTACTACTACTACTAACTATGAATATTATTGTTTTTATTAACAATAGTTTTGTTATCATTATTACTCTCATGATTAATATAATAATGATTATCATTATCATCCTTGTGATTCTTTTTAGTCACATTTTTATCATTACTCAGTCAGTCATAGAACAAACTTAACGTCGTCTGCTCAATACTTGTCTCAATTTGAGTCTATTTACAAGAGACATAACATATCGGTAATTTGTGGGACTTTTTTTTCCCATCATAGCCAGTGTACCATCAAATGAAGCAGGTTTCCTACGGGTTTTCTCATAGACGTAATTTATCACCGAGTAATGGGAAGATCCCACCCTCCCATCCCCACCCCCACCCCCACCCCCATCTCTCCCCATAGCAGTCTGGTCTTTTTAATAGTCCCATGTCGCGGTTGTCTTCAACAGAATTTATCTCAATACGCACTGGAAATATTTTTTAAATGCAGTTTAGATTTTGAAAGGCCGGTCATGTGCTTGGTGTTTGATTGTTGCCTTTCGATTAGACTTGGATTTTTTCCAGTTTTTACGAGATCAATAGATTTTACCTGATTTGATTTTACGGCTGTTTTTTTTTTTTTGGTTGCATTTTAGACTTGCAAGGTTAACGTTGAGCATGGAATTCAACTGTTGTCTTTTATCTTAACTGGGTTGTCGTTTTTGACGTGGTGTTAACCCTGATATGGCTCTAGAAGTCGGCTGGGTTGTGAGCAACATGAACTTGAACTTGAAGTAGACTTGGAGTTCGTTTTAATCCTTTAACTCCCGCACCCTACCCACTAAGTGTAAAAACTTAACCCTTTGGTTCGCTCACAGCTTCTTGCATGAAGCTGGTGGATAGGGTGAGGAATTCAAAGGGCTATGTTTTTGCTTTGCTAACGTGGTTGACAATAAAGGATGCTGGTGGACAGGGTCATCATCATCATGTACCCTGCCGCATGGCGTTGGCAATCATGGCCCTCCATATGCATCTATCCCTTGTCGCCGCAAGTACATCTACCACCTTCTCTGTCCTCAGCCACCCTGCAAGTCTGTCCAGTATTTTCTCCCTGGAGTCTACCTGGTGTTCTGTGATGGTCTCAGTGGTCGGCTGGGCTATAAGAAACATGAGCCGGAATGAAATGGTTTCACTGAGACAGAAACTCTGAGAGCCGAGTTCAGTTCCAGTTATCCTGCCAACCATCCGGCTAGCAGAAACAGCAACGACAACCACACACACACACAGACACACACACAGACACACACACACACACACAGACACACACACACACACACACACACACACACACACACACACACACACACACAGATACAGACACACACAGAGAGACACACACACACAGATACAGACATAGACGGAGACAGACACACACACACACACACATACACACACACATACACACACACACACACACACACACACACACACACACACACACACAGATAGACAGAAACACACACACACATACACATACAGATACACACACACATACACAGTGAGAGACAGACAGACAGATAGAGAGAGAGACACACACGAAGACTAAAACCCTATCTCTCTCTCTCTCTTTCTCTGTATGTGTGTCTGTCTGTCTGTCTCTCTCTCTCTTTCTCACGCACACACACACACACACATCACTACTCACTGTAATACTCCTTACTAATCAACATGGTAGTACCAGAGAGCATGTCGTCTGCACGAGTTCACATCCTTACTTTTCATTCCAAGGTAATTTGGAAATGTGTTAGGAGAAAAATCCCCACCATTTTCACTAGTATTCTTTACAAGTCTGAGTCAAAGGTGTCGACCACCGAGAATTCAGATTGCACAAGTTTTTGAAGTCATGACGACAAGGTCAAGGTCGCAACATCACCATCATCATCAAGTGTCCTGCCACATGGCGTTGGCAATCATGGCCCTCCATATACATCTATCCCTTGTTGCCGGAAGCACATCTTCCACCCTCTCTGTCCTCAGCCACTCTGCAAGTCCGTCCAATTTGTTTTTCCTGAAAAGGAACTTCTTCTGAGCAGCAATGGAGTCCGTTCTTACATATGGCTCAATCTCTTGGACCCTAACAACGACATTGGAGATGAAGATTGATGGAGCATACACACAAATGCTGCGTGCAGCCCTGAACAAATCCTGGAGAGAACATCCAACTAACAAAGAGTTATATGGCAAGATCCCACCAATCAGTAAATCAATACGTCAACAAAGACTGCGCTTCGCGGGACACTGCTGGCGTAGCAAAGAAGAACTGGTGGGGGATGTTCTACTATGGAGACCCAGTCACGGCAAACAAAGACCAGGACGTCGAAAGAAGACCTTCATCGACCAACTGATCGATGATACGGGCTGTCAGTATGATGAACTATCTACTGCAATGTCTGACAGAGAAGGATGGAAGAAACGTGTCATGAATAGCCGAGCAAGCTCGACATGATGATGATGATGGGTCTATCTGGTGCTCTCTTTCCCTCCAGCTTTCCTGTTGTGGCCAGGTGCTTTAATTTCCCTTTCCTCATGAAATGGCCTATAAGTGTTGCCTGGGGTCGCAAAGAGTGAAAAATGTCTTTCTTTCTTGTCTTCTATCTGCCGCTTCTGCCGTCAGGTTTTGTGGGGAGGCGGAGACAACGGTCAAGTGTGAGGTAGGGGCTGCCTGTGTGACTGTTCAGTTCAGTTCATATTGCATATAGCCCAGCCGAGTACTAGAACCATATCAGGGCTAACACCACGTCAGAAGAAAAAAAAAAGACAAAAAAAAAAGACAGAACACATTAGGATAAAAGACAACAGTTAAAAACCATGCTCACCGAGCCAGCGTCTGTTGTTTGTTATTTTTCTTTAACGACCAGCCGACTGCGTAGAGCCATATCAGGATTATAACCATGTCAAAACATACCCAATACTCCAATAGGAAGAAAAAATGAAAAGAAAATTAAGTACACATATCAATGCGTTCGCGCACATAATCTAATAAGATGCCTCTCGCGTTGACCACTCTGTCCAAGTTATCACACAGTAGATTTAAAGAATATATCTGAATACATTTATTTAAACACAACCAAGGACACTAAAACATACATAAAAACGGGCCTAAACTACCTAAAATTGCTATCGCATATCTCACTTTCCTAGAGCCAAAAATTCACATAATACATGTACCCAATTATCAATCCTAAGAGAAAGTACATACGATTTTATCGAATGCATACAGGTTAATAGACCAGCAAGGCAGAAAATGCTAGGAAGAAATGACCAGAAAGGAAAGGAAAAAGGCAGAAACAAGGAGTAAAACAACAACAACAATAACAAAAACAATAACAACAATAACAACAAAGGAAATAAGATGGAAGCAGGGAGAATTTTTAGATATCAACTAAGTAACATAACTCTTGAGAGTCACGGAGTTATCTCCCATGTAGAATTATTTCTCAAACCCAACACAGTTTGCGCTACCCATTCAGCTGGCATAGACGCAGCCACAAGGCATACAGTGGTAAAAGGAATGTTCTGACCTTACCACTTTATGCTTTGTGGCTGCGTCTATGCTAGCTGAATGGTAGCGCAAACTGTGTTGGGTTTGAGAAATTCTACATGGGAGATAACTCCGTGACTCTCAAGAACAATAACAACAAAAAACCCAGGAATTTCTGGCACAGAAGTTTTAGAAGGTATGGGTACTATTTATACTGAAAAAGCTCCTGGTATCCCCACAGGGGGAACAGGGGGTGGGAGGGGGGATCCAGCGTCTGCGAGGTCATCCTCTTGCCTCTGATAATAGGCTCTGTAAACTGGTTGGTGCCTAAAATAAGCAATTTTTTGAGGACAGTCAGTGGACACCTTTTTGTCGGTACTTTCTGACAATATTTAAAATCTGTTTTCACTGCTGTGACTGTCTGTCACTGTCCTCGCTTCAAGTCAAATTGTATTTAATTTAACCAGTCGCTGTTGTGTAGTAATTAGTGCAATGGACTTCTGACTGGAAGTTTGTGGGTTCGAATCCTCATCAGTCCCTTAAAAAAAATCATTGTGGAATTTTTCAGCTCTAACCAGGTCCTGCCCAGAGTTGAGCATGCTATGGGGTCATTAGGAAGACTGGGACCACACAGTCAAATCTCACCCACTTCATTGATGCGTCATTTAAGGTGTTGCTTAAATCTCCTGACCAACACCGTAGGTATTTGTATCTCTCGGGCCTGGTTGACGTTAGGAAAAATTATGATAATAAACGTAGAGTACAGCCCTGTCACGTAGTCTTACTCCAAGACGGAATTCCATGGCATCATGATTATCATCCTCATTGTCATCATCGTCATTGCATTACAAAAACTGTACCAACTTCTGTGGCCATTGAAGTGGCGTAGAAAAAGGGACCCCCCCCCCCCCCAAAAAAAAAGACCCCAAAAATCCCCTGTTTCTTCACGGTCAGTGACATTGGTAAATACAATATTTCGATTTTCTGTCATAGTTTTTGCATAGAAAAACGACTGCCAGAATGGCTTAACCACTTTCTTTCCAGGTTTTCTTTTTTCAAAGGTCATCGATGACGGTGTTCATATGGCTCTGAGGTGTCGGCCGGGCTTAAAACACTTATACTACTACTACTACTACTACTGACAACAACAATAACAACAACAATAATAGTAATGGCAACAACAATAAATCATCATCATCATCATCTACGTGGTCTTATTTCAAAGATAGCATTTATTCCTAAATGTTCAGAATTCCCCACACCCCCCTCCCCCTTGTTTAAAAACAAAACAAAACAAAACAAACGATTTATCTCCCTTTGTAAGCTCGTATTTTGCCATACGTGAACGACGCTATAGCGAAGCAGACGACAAGCTGGCCAGACAAGAACTTGCAGGTCGCAGAAACAAACGGGCTGCCCGCGCAAGTCGTGATCGATGTTTACGGGAATGGCAGTCGTGCGACGACGAAACTGACAACATGTCGTCTGCGAAGTTCAGTTGACGCCGTTGGTTTGGGTGATGTTTTGTGTCGGCTACGTGGCGGAGCATGTGAGTAAAACGCTTGCATACTGTGTGAGTCTGATATGTCCTTTGCTCGATTTATTTTTTTCTTCATTTTCGAGAGGAACGGGGTCAGATGCCGTGATGGTATATTTTTGCTGGAAGCTAGTCGCAGAAGCAGGTCCCCCTCCCCCACCCCTTCTGCCCTCACCCTTTCCGAGTTACAAGCGTCACTGAGAGAAGAATCGACCGATTTGGTGGTGGCAGTATTTTTTTTTCTTCCGCGCATTGTCGGTGATTGTGAAGGGGCTGTGTTGCGAGTGTTTGTGTGTTTGTGCATTTGATTTGTGCCAACACACCAAGGCAATAGACTGATTAACCATCCGTCCTTTGAATGGAGACGAATGGGGAGAGAGAGAGAGAGAGAGAGAGAGAGAGAGAGAGAGAGAGAGAGAGAGAGAGAGAGAGAGAGAGTTAATGCAGAGATTTCTGTGTGTTAATGCGGAAAGAGAGAGAGAGAGAGAGATCTGTTTGTTAATTAATGCAGAGAGAAAGAGAGAGAGAGAGAGAGAGAGAGAGAGAGAGAGAGAGAGAGAGAGAAAGTTCTGTGTTAATGGAGAGTTCTGTGTGTTAATGGAGAGAGAGAGAGAGAGAGAGAGAGAGAGAGAGAGAGAGAGAGAGAGAGAGAGAGAGAGATCTGTGTGTTAGTGCGTTTGCTTACATCCCTGGAAAAATATTTACAACGCACAAAGATTACTGATAAACCTTGTGAATTAATTTCGGTCAGTGTTTATGGCACAAATTCAGCGGAGAGTGCGTTGTGTACAAACTGTGTAAGCGCTGAGTTGCTGTTTGCTAAACGCGAGTTGTTCGGTCATCCTTAAAAGTTGTGACGGTGTCTGGTAACATAAAATTTCGAAACCAAAACGAAATGGTCCTGTTGTTGATGCCAACAGCAGTCTTGCAGTTAGTATACATCCATTTTGTTGTCTGAACACAATGACAGTTTGCAGCCTCTTCTCTCTCCACCCCCACCCCCCCTCGCTACGGTATGTGTACGCTTTGTATCTTCGAATTTTTGTCAATATCATGATTATGAGTGAATGTTTTAATGAATGGTGAGAGAGTGCTTTTTGATTTGTATATCAAAATTTGGCGCATTGTTATTATTATTATATAACCATCATCATAGTCATCATCATCATCATCATCGTCATCATTACTGAAAAAAAAAAAACAGCGTATGGAATGCTGGTAGTCAGTGCAGTCACTAGCAATCTGTTACATACACATATACTAGTGATGCTAGCAGTCTGTTTCACATATACTAGTAGCATGTCGCACATATACTCGCGGTCTATTGTGCAGATTGACAGTCTGTTCCACAGATACTAGCAGTCTATTGTGCAGATTGACAGTCTGTTCCACATATACTAGCGGTCTATTGTGCAGACTTGGCAGTCTGTTACACAGATACTAGCAGTATA
This sequence comes from Monoplex corrugatus, assembly GCA_030674185.1. Taxonomy (NCBI): domain Eukaryota; kingdom Metazoa; phylum Mollusca; class Gastropoda; order Littorinimorpha; family Ranellidae; genus Monoplex; species Monoplex corrugatus. The sequence goes on from JAPXFY010000022.1 coordinate 37,555,277, forward strand.
TTGTGCAGACTTGGCAGTCTGTTTCACAGAAAGTAGCAGTCTACTGTGCAGACTTTGCAGTCTGTTACTTAGATATTAGAAGTCTATTGTGCAGACTTGGCAATCTGTTACTAAGATACTAGCAGTCTGTTGTGCAGATTTGACAGTCTGTTACACAGATACTAGCAGTCTATTGTGCAGATTTAACAGTCTGTTACACAGATACTAGAAGTCTATTGTGCAGACTTGGTAGTCTGTTCCACAGATACGAGTAGTCTATTGTGCAGACTTGGCAGTCTGTTCCACAGATACTACCAGTCTGTTGTGCTGAGTTGACAGTCTGTTCCACAGATACTAGCGGTCTATTGTGCAGACTTGACTGTTTCACAGATACTAGCAGTCTATAGTGCAGACTTGGCAGTCTGTTACACAGATATTAGCAGTTTATTGTGCAGATTTGGCAGTCTGTTCTACAGATACTAGCAGTCTGTTGTGCAGACTTGGCAGTCTGTTACACAGATACTACCAGTCTGTTGTGCTGATTTGACAGTCTGTTCCACAGATACTAGCGGTCTGTTGTGCAGACGACTGTTTCACAGATACTAGCAGTCTATCGTACAGACTTGGCACTTTGTTACACATTACTAGCAGTCTATTATGCAGATTTGCAGTCTGTTTTACAGATACTACCAGTCTATTGTGCAGACGACTGTTTCACAGATATTAGCAGTCTATTGTGCAGACTTGACTGTTTCACAGATACTAGCGGTCTATTGTGCAGACTTGACTTTCACAGATACTAATGGTCTATTGTGCAGACGACTGTTTCACAGATACTAGCAGTCTATCGTACAGACTTGGCACTTTGTTACACATATACTAGCAGTCTATTATGCAGATTTGCAGTCTGTTTTACAGATACTAGCAGTCTATTGTGTAGACTTGCAGTCTGTTTCACAGATACTAGCAGTCTATTGGGCAGACTTGCAGTCTGTTTCACAGATACTAGCGGTCTATTGTGCAGACCTGGCAGTCTGTTTCACAGTTTAGCAGTCTATTGTGCAGCCTTGCAGTCTGTTACCCAGACACTAGCAGTCTATTGTGCAGACTTAGCAGTTTGTTTCACAGATACTAGCAGTCTATTGTTCAGATTTGAAAGTCTGTTACACATATACTTGCAGTCTATTGTGCAGACTTGCAGTCTGTTTCAAGATACTACATTCTATTGTGCAGCCTTGCAGTCTGTTACACAGATACTAGCAGTTTATTGTGCAGACTTGGCAGTCTGTTACACAGATACTAGTAGTCTATGGTTCAGATTTGACAGTCTGTTAGATACTAGCAGTCTATTGTGCAGACTTGCAGTCTGTTCCACAGATACTAGCAGTCTATTGTGCAGCCTTGCAGTCTGTTACACAGATATTAGCAGTCTATTGTTCAGATTTGAAAGTCTGTTACACATATACTTGCAGTCTATTGTGCAGACTTGCAGTCTGTTTCAAGATACTACATTCTATTGTGCAGCCTTGCAGTCTGTTACACATATACTAGCAGACTATTGTGCAGACTTGGCAGTCTGTTACACAGATACTAGTAGTCTATTGTTCAGATTTGACAGTCTGTTAGATACTAGCAGTCTATTGTGCAGACTTGCAGTCTGTTCCACAGATACTAGCAGTCTATTGTGCAGCCTTGCAGTCTGTTACACAGATATTAGCAGTCTATTGTGCAGACTTGCTGTCTGTTTCACAGGTACTAGCAATCTATTGTGCCGACTTGACAGCCTGTTACACAGATACTAGCAGTTTATTGTGTAGATTTGACAGTCTGTTACACAGATACTAGCAGTTTATTGTGTAGATTTGACAGTCTGTTACACAGATACTAGCAGTTTATTGTGTAGATTTGACAGTCTGTTACACAGATACTAGCAGTTTATTGTGTAGATTTGACAGTCTGTTACACAGATACTAGCAGTTTATTGTGTAGATTTGACAGTCTGTTACACAGATACTAGCAGTTTATTGTGTAGATTTGACAGTCTGTTACACAGATACTAGCAGTTTATTGTGTAGATTTGAGTCTGTTACACAGATACTAGCAGTTTATTGTGTAGATTTGACAGTCTGTTACACAGATACTAGCAGTTTATTGTGCAGATTTGACAGTCTGTTACACAGATATTAGCAGTTTATTGTGTAGATTTGACAGTCTGCTACACAGATACTAGCAGTTTATTGTGTAGATTTGACAGTCTGCTACACAGATACTAGCAGTTTATTGTGTAGATTTGACAGTCTGCTACACAGATACTAGCAATCTATTGTGTAGATTTGACAGTCTGTTACACAGATACTAGCAGTCTATTGTGTAGATTTGACAGTCTGTTACACAGATATTAGCAGTTTATTGTGTAGATTTGACAGTCTGTTACACAGATACTAGCAGTTTATTGTGCAGATTTGACAGTCTGCTACACAGATACTAGCAATCTATTGTGTAGATTTGACAGTCTGTTACACAGATACTAGCAGTCTATTGTGTAGATTTGACAGTCTGTTACACAGATATTAGCAGTTTATTGTGTAGATTTGAGTCTGTTACACAGATACTAGCAGTTTATTGTGTAGATTTGACAGTCTGCTACACAGATACTAGCAGTTTATTGTGTAGATTTGAGTCTGTTACACAGATACTAGCAGTCAATTGTGTAGATTTGACAGTCTGTTACACAGATACTAGCAGTCTATTGTGCAGATTTGACAGTCTGTTACACAGATACTAGCAGTTTATTGTGTAGATTTGACAGTCTGTTACACAGATACTAGCAGTCTATTGTGTAGATTTGACAGTCTGTTACACAGATACTAGCAGTTTATTGTGTAGATTTGACAGTCTGTTACACAGATACTAGCAGTCTATTGTGTAGATTTGACAGTCTGTTACACAGATACTAGCAGTTTATTGTGTAGATTTGACAGTCTGTTACACAGATACTAGCAGTCTATTGTGCAGATTTGACAGTCTGTTACACAGATACTAGCAGTTTATTGTGTAGATTTGACAGTCTGTTACACAGATACTAGCAGTCTATTGTGCAGATTTGACAGTCTGTTACACAGATACTAGCAGTTTATTGTGTAGATTTGACAGTCTGTTACACAGATACTAGCAGTTTATTGTGTAGATTTGACAGTCTGTTACACAGATACTAGCAGTTTATTGTGCAGATTTGACAGTCTGTTACACAGATACTAGCAGTCTATTGTGCAGATTTGACAGTCTGTTACACAGATACTAGCAGTTTATTGTGTAGATTTGACAGTCTGTTACACAGATACTAGCAGTTTATTGCGCAGATTTGACAGTCTGTTACACAGATACTAGCAGTTTATTGTGTAGATTTGACAGTCTGTTACACAGATCTCACCTGTCTCACCTGTCGGCGTCACCGGGAACAGTGTTGGCCGCTGCACATGATGTCCTCACAAGTTGCCTCCAGCACTCTCGATCTTGGCTAAGTCTGACCACCTCCTGGAGTTTCTTGCCACTGATGTTTGTGATGTTTCTAGCAAGTGATGCAGGTGGCCGTCCTCTGTTTCTCTTTCCTTCCACTTTACCTTGGAGGACAGTGGACATCAAGTCTGTTCTCTCATTACGGATTGCGTGTCCAACATATTTCAGTTTCCTCCGTTGTATGAGTACTAGAAGCTTGCGTGTAGTACCCAACTCATTCAGTATGCTTTCATTTGAGCGCCTATCCGTCCATTTGACCCTCAGCAGTCTTCGGTAAAACCACAGCTCTGCTGCTTCCACTCGTCTTTCATCCTCTTTCTTCATTGTCCATGCCTCGCAGCCGTATAACATCACTGGCCAGACAAGACATTTTAAGAGTTTTATCTTAAGGTCTGCTGTTATGCTGTGGTCTTTCCAAATATTGTTCAATTGAACCATACTGTTCTTGGCCATTCCAATTCTCATCTTTATGTCTTTTGAGCATGTTCCATCGTGTGTCTTGACTGAACCTAAATATCTAAAGTCCTTGACATTTTCTAGAGGGACTTGGTTTAGCATGATCTGGTCCTGTCTAGTGTTATATTTGCCTGCAACATGCATAACCTTTGTCTTCTTTGAATTTAAGTCCAGCCCAGCTGCCTTTCCAACCCGGTCTACCCTGTACAGGATCCTCCTAGAGCCTGTAATGTTGTCTGCCAGTAATCCTGTGTCATCTGCGTAGCGTAAATTTGACAGGTTTCTACCACCAATATTTACTCCCATGTCTTCTATGTCTGCTTCTCTCATGATATGTTCAGTGTATATGCTGAAGAGATGTGGAGACAGGATGCAACCTTGCCTTACCCCTTTAGTGATGTTAAAAAATTTGCAGTTTTGATTATTCCATCTGATTGTTGCTTTTTGATCATTATATAATGAAGCTATGAGGGAAACCAGATGTCTTGGAAAACCCATTTTGATCATGAAGTGGAAAAGACTTTGGTGAATCACGCTATCAAATGCTTTGCTGTAGTCAATGAAAACGATGAACATCTCTTGGTCTGTGTTTCTAATCTTTTCTATCAATATCTGGAGTACAAACAGCATATCTATTGTTCCCCTGTTTTTCCTATAGCCTGCCTGACAGTCGGATAGCTCTTCCTCTACTTTTGGCTTTAACCTGTTTAAAATTATTATCAGCAGTATTTTACTGGCATGACTGATCAGTGCAATTGTTCTATAATTGTTGCAGTCTTTGACATTTCCACTCTTATGTAACACAGATACTAGCAGTTTATTGTGTAGATTTGACAGTCTGTTACACAGATACTAGCAGTTTATTGTGCTGGCTTGACAGACTGTTACACAGATACTAGCAGTTTATTGTGCTGGCTTGGCAGACTGTTACACAGATACTAGCAGTTTATTGTGCTGACTTGGCAGTCTGTTACACAGAAAATAACGGGTCTGTTGTGCTGGCAGTCTGTTGCATAAATACTAGCGCTCTGTTGCACGAAGACTGAACGGCCTGTCGTGCAGGTGTTTGCTGATGAAGAGTGCAGAAATTTAGCGGTGCATCTATGTGTGTGTGTGTGTGTGTGTGTGTGTTTGGGGGGGGGGGGGGTATAGCACGAGGATGGGATTGGCAGGCATATATCGCGTGAACTTGCATACCAGTGTAGGCGTGTTTATCAGAACAGTTAATGTATTATTCTCTCTGTCTCTGTCTGTCTGTTTCTTCTCTATCTCTCTGTATCTTTCTGTCTCTCTCTGTCTCTCCCTCAATCTGTCTCAGTCTGTCTCTGTCTGTCTGTCTCTCTGTGTTTCTCTCTGTCTGTCTCTATTTCTCTCTGTCTTTCTGTCTTTGTATCTCTCTCTCACTCTGTCTCTCTTTCTGTCTGTCTATCCGTCTGTATATATATCTTTCTCTCTCTGTGTCTGTCTTTATCTCTGTCTCTGTCTGCCTCTCTCTCTCTCTCTCCTGTCTGTCTTTCTGTCTCTCAGTCCGTCTGTATCTCTCTCTATCTGTATGTCTGTCTTTCGTGTCTCTGTCTGTCTTTGTCTCTCTGTCTCTGTCTCTCTCTGTCTCTCACTCCCTCTTTCTGCCTCACTCTGTCTCTCTGTCTTTCTGTCTCTGTTTTTCTGTGTCTGTCTGTCTTTCTGTATCTGTTTCTGTCACTCTCTCGGTCTGTCTGCCTGCCCGCCTGCCTGCCTGTCTGTCTGTCTGTCTGTCTTTCTCTCTCTCGCCCTCCTTTAATACATACATGTATATAAGGTTTGAAAATGCATGCCGATGTAGGTGTGTGTCCCAACAGTGACGTATGTAAAGCTCTCTGTCTTTCCTTTCTCTCTCTCCCTCTGTCTGTCTCTCTGTCTGTCTGTCTCTGCCTGTCTGTCTGTCTCTGTCTCTCTTTTTCTCTCTGTCTCTCCTTCTCTGTCTGTCTGTTTGTCTTCTCTTTCTCTCTTTCTCCCCTTCTGTCTTTAGTGCATATGTATGACGTGAAAATACATGCTAGTGCAGGGATGTATCAAAACAAAAAGCCCTCTCCTTCGTCTGTCTCTCCGTCTTAAGACATATATGATATCTATGGTAAATCTGTATATACTCTCTCTCTTTCCTCTTTCTGTCTTTATGCATGTATATGGCGGGGAAATACATGCTCTCTCCTTTGTCTTTCTCCTTCCGTCTTAAGGCATATGGTGTCTATAGTAAATCTGTATACCCTCTCTCTCTCTCTCCTTTTTCTGTCTTTATGAATGTATATGGCGGGGAAATACATGCTCTCTCCTTCACCTTTCTCTCTCCGTCTTAAGACATATGGTGTCTATGGTAAATCTGTACACACACACACACACACACACACACACACACACACACACACACACACACACACACACACACACACACACACACACATACGCGCACACACACACACACACACACACACACACACACAACACACACACGCACGCACGCACACACACACACACACACACACACACACACACTCTCTCTCTCTCTCTCGTGGGTTGTTATTGTTGTTGTTGTGTTTTGACGTGATGTTAGCCCTGATATGGCTCTAGTAGTCGGCTGGGCTATAAGCAATATGAACTGAACTGAACTCTCTCTCTCTCTTTTCTTTCTCTCTCTCCTTCTCCTTTTTCTCTCTTTATGCATGTATATGGCCAGGAAATACACGCTCGTGTGGGCCAGTGTGGGCACGTAGCAAAGCAATCATATATAGGGCTTTTTCTTTCATTCCTATCTCTTAATACATATATGGTGTGAAAATACGTGCTAGTGTAAGCGTGTATCAGAAGTTAATCTGTGCATACTCTCTCTCCTTCATCTCTCTCTGTGTCTGTCTGTCTCTTTTTCTCTCTGTCACTCTCTCTATTTGTTTCTGTCTCTATTTCTCTCTCTGTCTCTGTCTGTGTGTCTGTCTCTGTCTCTCTCCGCCTCCCTCCCTCTCCTTTAGTACATGTGTATGGCGTGAATATACGTGCTGGTGTAAGCGTGTATCAGAGCAATTAACCTATGTAGTGCCGTCTGACCATCTCTGTGTGTGTGTCTCTCTGTGTCTGTCTGTCTCTCTGTCTGTTTGTCTGTCTATCTGTCTGTCTGTCTCTGTATTTCTCTCTCTCTCTTAACCCGTTGACTCCCTCACCCTGTCCATCAGCTTCCTGCCGTCTGTTCATCTCTCTCTCTCTCTGTGTCTCTCTCCCCTTTGACACACACACACACACAGACACACACACACACACACAGACACAGACACATACACAGACACACACACACACACACACAGACACACACACACACACACACACACACACACACACACACACACATATATATATATATATATATATGGCGTGAATACACTTGCTGGTGCTGGTGTGTATCAGAACAGTTGACCTACGTAAAACCCTCTCTCCTTCATCTTTCGCTCTGTCTGTCTTTTTACATATATGGTATGGAAATACATGCTGTCAGTGTAAGCGTGTATCAGAGCAATTAACGAATATGTAGACTGTTTCATTCATCTCTCTCTCTCTCTTTGTCTCTCTGTCTGTCTGTCTGTCTCTCTTTGTCTCTGTCTGTCTGTCTCTCTTTGTCTCTGTCTGTCTCTTAACCCTTTGACTCCTGCACCCTGCCTATCAACTGTAAAGAACTTAACCCTTTGATTCCCTTACTCTGTCCACCAGCTTCCTACAAACTTAACCCTGTGACTTCCCTTGACTTCCCCACCCTATCCACCAGCTTTTTGTAGATAACCCTTTGATTCCCTCACCCTATCCTTCCTGCAGGAAGCTGGTGGATAGGGTGAGGTTGTCAAAGGAGTAAGTTTTTGCATTGCTAGCATGGTTAACAATGCAGGGTGTTGGTGGACAGGGTGTGGGAGTCAAAGGGTTAACTGTGGCATTGACATTACATGACGTATGATAATTGAGAAAGTCCATCGCTCAGTGCCGTAATTATTTCTATCAGAGGGGTGCTGGCTCCGGGAAAAGTTGAGGTCTCTGCCACCTCACTCCCCTACGACCCCTGAGGTATGGAACTATCTAGGTAGGAACTCAGGACCTGGCCAGCTCGTGGGTTTATGTGCAGGCTTAAGGCTTGTGCTGCGATCGTTCTGGATCTCCTCCATCACATGGCACCTGTGGAATTCATTGCGAACGCGGAGATGTCATCTTGAGAAATTGAAACTGAAACTATTTCTATCATGTCGGGTAGATTGTGAAACATATGATAATGTACATGAATTGTATATATTGTAATGCTGTGATCTGGTTTCCATGTCGTGAAGCCCAGTCCCATCATCTCCATCCCTACCCCTATGTTTCCGTGTGAATGGGCTGAAAACCTAACACAAACATTTCGTTTTTGCATTCGCATTCGCATTCGCGTTCGCATTGGCTTTCGCTGTTTGTTTGTCTGTCTGTCTGTCTCTCTGTATCTCTCTTTCTCTCTGTCTGTATGTCTGTATCTCCTCTTGTGTTATCTTCTCTTGTTTTGTGTTGTCTTTTTTTCTCTTCTTTCTCTCTGTTTATCTGTCTGTCTGTCTGTCTCTGTTTATCTCTCTCTCTCTGTGTTTATCTGTCTGTCTATGTTTCTCTCTCTCTCTCTCTGTTTATCTGTCTGTCTCTGTTACTCTGTCTCTGTTTATCTGTCTGTCTGTCTCTGTTTCTCTTTCTCTGTTTATCTGTCTGTCTGTTTTCTCTCTCTCTCTCTCTCTCTCTCTCTCTCTGTGTTTATCTGTCTGTCTGTCTCGATTTCTCTCTCTC
>JAPXFY010000022.1:37569039-37586539 GCA_030674185.1 Monoplex corrugatus
CTAAAAAATTCCTCTTTTCTGTCACACTCATTGTTTCTGCCTTGTTCCTTTGCTTTCTGTCATTTATTCCTGTCATTTTCTACCTTGCTGGTCCATTCACCTCTATGTGTTCGATAAAGTCTTACGTACTTTCTCTTAGGATTAATAATTGGGTACATATATTAAGTGCATTTTTGAATCTAGGAAAATGAGATAAGCGAAAGCAATTTTAAGTTATTTAGGCTTGTTTTTCATAAATGTTTTAGTGTCCTTAGTTATGTTTAAAATTGTATTCAGGTGTTTTTTAAATCCCCTGCGTGATAAATTGGACGAAGTGGTCATCGCCAGGAGCTCCTCTTAGATGATGTACGCGAATACAGTGATATGCGTACTTAATTTTTTCTTTTTCTCCTGTTGAAGTATAGTGCATGTTTTGAATGGTTATAGCCGTGATATGGCTCTACGCAGTCGGCTGGGCTTTAAACAAAAATGAAAAATAACTGGGAGCCACAGTCTGGATCTTGCCCTTTTCAGCATACTTTTTGTTTGTCATGTTTCTGTAACAAACGTAATAACGGAAATGCCCTAAAGCAGGTTCAGAATCTTTTGTGGCTGACCTTTTCCATTGATCTCCCAAACGTGGGTCTCACGATTTAAATCATTCAAAAAACCTCCTTGGCTTCCTTCGTGCCAAATGTGGTATGAATTATCCATGAGCACCCAAGACGTCCTTTTTGGCATTTCTGAAAACTGTTGGCAAGTTTTGCCACTTTTCATGTGACAACGGTTTTCTGGAAATCTAGTTTTTAAATAGCTCATGTGGATTTTTTCTTACACATTTTCTTTGCATCATTCTTCTCTTTTCGCATAATTGATTACACCGACCTTTTCCGGCATATTTACTTTCGTTTACCTTGTTTTGGTGGAATTATATGCCACATCATTTTTTGGAATGGAATTATATGCCACGTCATTTTTTAATGGAATTATATGCCACGCCATTTTAATGGAATTATATGCCACGTCATTTTTGGAATGGAATTATATGCCACGTCATTTTTGAATGGAATTATTGCACGTAATTTTTGAGGAATTATATGCCACGTCATTTTTTGGAATGGAATTATATGCCACGTCATTTTTTGAATGGAATTATGTGCCACGTCATTTTTTGAATGGAATTGTATGGCACATTATCATTGGAATGGGATTATATGCCACGTCATTTTTTCCGAATGGAATTATATGTCACGTAATTTTTTGGAATGGAATTATATGCCACATTATTTTTTGCATGGAATTATATGGCACATCATTTTTGGAATAGAATTTTACGCCACGTCATTTTTCCGAATGGAATTATATGCCACGTCATTTTTGGAATGGAATTATATGACACGTCATTTTGGAATGGAATTATACGCCACGTCATTTTTTGGAATGGGATCATATGCCACGTCAATTTTTGGAATGGAATCATATGCCACGTCATTTTTGGAATAGATTTATATGCCACGACACTTTTTGAAATGGAATTTTATGCCACGTAATTTTTTGGAATGAAATTATATGCCACGCAACTTTTTAGAATGGAATTATATGCCACCTCATTTTTTGAATGGAATTATATGGCACATCATTTTTGGAATGGAATTATATGCCACATCATTTTTTTCCGAATGGAATTATATGCCACGTAATTTTTTGGAATGGAATTATATGCCACGTCATTTTTTGGAATGGGATCATATGCCACGTCACTTTTTGGAATGGAATTATGTGCCACGTCATTTTTGGAATGGATTTATATGCCACGTCACTTTTTGGAATGGAATTATATGCCACGTCGTTTTTTGAATGGATTTATATGCCACATCATTTTTGGGGGGAATGGAATTACATTTTTTTGGGGAATGGAATTATATGTTACGTCGTTTATTGCCTTTGTGAACTTTGAATACATGTAATGAATACTGGTGCTTTCATTCAGAGTACCATCTTTTAAAATCTTACGATAATATCCCCAGTTCGCACGTTATACAGAAATCAAGTATTCATTTGTTTTGTTCTGGCATTTAACGAAACTTTTTATTTATAACTGTGACAATTGGCAGAATCCCCCAAGGGGATGCCGGGGGCTTTTTCAGTATATGTGTAAATAGTATCACCACCGTATGGAAATTCTGTGCTAGAAATTTCCTCTTTTCTGTCACTCTCTTTGTTTCTTTCTTCCTTCTTTGTTCTTTTTTCTATCATTTTCTGCCGTGCTGGTCCATTCAACTGTATGTGTTCGATAAAGACTAGCGTATTTTCTCTTAGGATTAATGATTGGGTACATGAATTAAGTGCAGTTTGGGCTATAGGGAAGTGAGATATGCTGAAGGAATTGTACGTGGTTTAGGCCACTTTTTATGTATGTTTTGATGTCCTTAGTTGTGCTTAAATTTGTATTCAGATATATTTTTTAAACGCCCTGTGCGATAAATTGATTATGTGTACGAATGCATTGATGTGTATACTTAATTTTTTTTCTTTTTTTTTTCCTGTTGAAGTATTGTGTATGTTTTGAAACGGTTATAGTTCTGACGTGACTCTACGCAGTCGGCTGGGCTATAGACAAAAATAACAGTAACAGTAACGGCTGGCAGAAGGTCATTTTCAAGGGAGACAATGTAACACCACACGTACAGTAAATTACAAGGTCCAGTGATAAAAAAGTTAAGTCAAAAGCAGCTCTATGCTTCTCTTTCAGATCATATAGATATCCTCCTCTTTTTAATTATTTTACCGTCGTTTAACACGGCTTGTCCAGAATCAGCGATTGTTAAATATATGTCGGCAGTCCAGGTTTCAAAATGGAGAAGGGACGTTAAAATCCCCTGCGATCATCCATCTCTCTGTGTCCCTCTCTGTGTCTCTCTCTCTGTCTGTCTCTGTCTCTCTCTCTCTCCGTCTCCCTCTGTCTCTCTGTCACTCTGTGTGTCTCTCTGTCTCTGTATCTCTGTGTGGTTCTCTCTGTCTCTGTCTCTCTGTGTTTCTCTCTGTCTCTGTCTCTCTCTCTGTGTCCCTCTCTGTCTCTGTCTGTCTGTCTCTCTGTCCGTCTCTCTGTGTCTCTGTCTCCCTCTCTCTCTCTCTGTCTCTGTCTGTATCTCTGTCTCTCTCTCATTCTGTTTCTCTCTCTGTGTCTTTCTCGCTCTTTTTTCTTGTAAAGTTCGTATCCAATCACTGTTTTCGCCATCCGGGCCACGTGAGTAATACATGGAGACAGTATTTATCACCTGTTGAGAGTTAATCTTCACTCTGATAGCCGCACAATAAACACTTTCAGATTTTCCTCTGAATGTTCTTTATTATTTCTCTTTAGAGAAAGCGAATCAGCTTTTTTAAGGATCATTGCACTCAGGGAGATTTCCTTCGTGCTCACCTTTTTTCCCTTTTGTCCCATTTTCTACCCCACCTCAATGACCACAGAAGCTGGCACAGTTTTCACAATGCGATGATGATGAAGTCGATGAGAATGATAATCATGATGCTATGGAGTTCCATCTAGGATTGAGACTGCGTGACAGGGCTGTACTCTACGCTTACTGTCATAATATATTGGTGTCAGCCAGGGCTGAGAGATACAGACACCTGCGATGCTGGTCAGAAGATTTGAACAAAACCCTTAATGACACATGAAGTGGATGAGACTCGGCTGTGTGGTCTCAGTCTTCCCAATGCCCATAGCACGCCCAACTCAAGGTAGGAGCCAGTTAGAGCCGAAAAATTCCACAATATGATATTTGAAGAGACAGATGGGGATTCGAACTCACAACCTTCCAGTCTGTAGCCCATTGGGCTAACCACTACACGGCGGCGACAGGTAGGCAGAATCAAGTTATAAGTCCACATCTTTATGTACGTACTTGTAAACGTTTACGTATATGTTCGTGCCGTATTCGTACATGTGTGTCACAGGAGGATGATAATACTTTTCTATCTTTGGCCATCATTGTTTCATAACATGTAAAGATTGTAAAGCCCCCCTCCCCCTCCCGTTGGGATGCCGGGGGCTCTCTCAGTATAAATAGTATCCCCACCTTCTGAAAATTCTGTACTAGAAATATCCTCTTTTCTGTCACTCTCATTGTTTCTGCCTTGTTCCTTTGCTTTCTGTCATTACTTCCTATCATTTTCTGCCTTGTTGGTCCTTTCACCTGTATGTGTTCGATAAAGTATTACGTACTTTCTGGTGGGATTGATAATTAAATGCATGTAGTAAGTGCATTTTTGGCTCTAGGGAAATGAGATATGAGGAAGAAATTTTAGGTAATTTAGGTAAGTTTTTATATATATTTTAGTGTCCTTATTTATGTTTAAATTTGTATTCAGGTTTGTTTTTTAAGATCTCCTCTGTGATGAATTGGACGGATTGATACTGCCAGGGACATCTCCTTAGATTATGTACGTGAATGCATTGATATGTGTACTTAACTTTCTTCTCCTTTTCTCCTTTTGAAGAATTATGTGTTTTGAAACGGTTGTAACCCTGATGCAGCTCTACGCAGTCGGCTGGGTTTTAAACAAAAACAACAATAGCAATAAAAAAGATTGTAAAGTAAAGAACATGAGGCCCATTTTCAGATGTACATTGCTGGAATTAAGCAAAATTTTTGTTATTTGATATTCTGCTGTCTTGAAGAATGGAACAGTATGTTATGATTATTGTCTTGATTTATTTCACAAATCTGTCAGTGAACAATCATTAGATGTAGTGTGTGTGTGTGTGTGTGTGTGTGTGTGTGTGTGTGTGTGTGTGTGTGTGTGTGTGTTGTGTGTCTGTGTGTTGTGGTGTGTGTGTTGTGTGTGTATGTGTGTTGTGGTGTGTGTGTGTGTGTGTGTGTGTTGTGGTGTGTGTGTGTGTGTGTGTGTGTGTGTGTGTGTGTGTTGTGTTGTGTTGTGTGTGTGTGTGTGTGTGTGTGTGTATGTGTGTGTTGTGTGTGTGTGTGTTTGTGTGTGTGTACGGGTATGTGTGTGCATGTGCTTGCTTGTGCTCGTTCGTGCGGTTTATTTCCCTGTGTGTGTGTGTGTGTGTGTGTGTGTGTGTGTGTGAATGTGTTTGTGCGTGAGCGTGTGTGCTTGCTTGCGCTCGTTCGTTCGGTTCAATTCTGTATGTGTGTGTGTGTGCGTGTGTGTGTGAATGTGTTTGTTTGTGTGTGTGTGTTTGTGTGTGTGTTTGTGTGTGTGTGTGTGTGTGTGTACTGTGCGTGCTTGCGCTCGTTCGTGCGGTTTAATTATGTGTGTGTGTGTGTGTGTGTGAGAGAGAGAGAGGGAGAGAGAGAGAGAGCTCTTTATGTTACCAGAGAGAGAGAGAGAAAGAGAGAGAGAGTGTGTATTTTGTGTGTGTGGGAGGAGAGAGAGAGAGAGAGAGAGAGAGAGGAGAGAGAGAGAGAGAGAGAGAGAGAGAGAGAGAGAGAGAGAGAGAATGTCTGTATGTGTGTGTGTGCACATCAGAAGTCGGACTTGCGCAAGACACAAAAAGATAATTGCTGAATGGAGAGAGAGATGATGGAGGAGGGAAGTAGTGCAGCTCTACAGCTTCATGTATTGTGGGGGTGGGCTTGGGATGGGGGGAGTGGGGAGGAGGTAAACAGCGTCAAGATGTCTCCTTCGCATTGCTCAATAACAACCAGCACATTAACCCTTTGACTCCCGCACTGTCGTCCACCAGCATCCTGCATTGTCAACCATGCTAGCAAGGCAAAAACTTAACCCTTTGACTCCCTCACCCTGTCCACCAGCTGCGTCCATTGTCAACCATGCTAGCAAAGCAAAAACTTAACCCTTTGACTGCCTCACCCTATCCTCCATCTTCCTGCAGAAAGCTGGTGGATAGGGTGAGGGAGTCAAAGGGTTGTTTTTGTAGTTGGTGAGGGTGCGGGAGTTATAGGGTTAGCCTCTGAGAGAGAGAGAGGGGGGGGGAGGGAGGGAGAGGAGATAGCTAGCTAGATAGCTATATATATATAAATAAACACACACATACACACACACACACACACACACACACACACACACACACACACACACACACACACACACACAGATGCTTATGTGTTATACAGTGCGTGTTTGTGTGTGTGTGTGTGTGTGTGTGTGTGTGTGTGTGTGTGTGTGTGTGTGTGTGTGTGTGTGTGTGTGTGTGTGTGTGTGTGAGAGAGAGAGATTAACATGCATATCTACTATTCATTGTGTGTGTGTGTGTGTGTGTGTTTGGTGTTTGTATTTGTGTGTTCGTGTGTGTGTGTGTGTGCGCGCGCGCGCGTGCGGGCATGTGTGTGTGTGTGTGTGTGTGTGTGTGTGTGAGAGAGGAGAGAGAGAGAGAGAGAGAGAGAGAGAGAGAGAGAGAGAGAGAGAGAGGTAGTTATGAGGGAGTAAAATGATATTCTTATTCAATGTTTATTAATTCTTCTTTCCAAAACAGGAAAAAACCTGGTCTGAAGCCATCATGTCATGTTACACACACACACACACACACACACACACACACACACACACACACACACACACACACACACACTCGCACACACGCATACAAGCGCACGCACACACACACACACACACACACATTCACGCACACACACACACACACATTCAAGCACACACACAGACAGACAGACACACACACACACACGCATACACATATAACATACTCTCTCTCTCTCTCTGACACACACATACATACATACATACATACATACACACACACACACACACATACACACACACACACACACACACACACACACACACATACAAACGCATAACAACAGAACACAGCGCAACCTACAACAAAACACACACCACACCACACCACACCACACTACACCACCACACCACACCACACCACACCATACCACACCACACCACACCACCACACCACACCACACCACAACACAACACAACACACGCGCACACACGCGCAGGCGCGCGCACACACACGCACGCACGCACTCTCTCTCTCTGTCTTTCTCTCTGTCTCTCTTTCTCTGGTGACATACAGCTCTCTCTCTCTGTCTCTCTCTGTCTCTGTCTGTCTCTCTCTGTCTCTGTCTGTCTGTCTGTCCTCTCTCTCTCTCTCTCTCTCTCTCACACACACACACACACACACACACACACACACACACACACACCACACACACACACACACTTGTCTTGCACAAATACTATTTTCCCTCCCAGCCGTACATAACGCAGTTATCACTGGACTTTTTTCCTAGCAATATTTATCGATTTACCCCCGAGGGATGCAGAAACCCCCGTATTGACACAGAGAGGAAGATAGGAAAGCCACTCCATAGCGCGTGCTAAAGAACTACAGTCTGCCATTTATCAGCAACACTCCGAAGGCATCACACAGTTTATATGTGAGACAGAAATATTGGATTGGACACGGAGCAGTAACCGAATGGCGGCTCGTTATCTCGTCAGCGTGTGGGCCAGCAACGAAGGTTTTCCGCTTGTCTGTTCTGGGCCAGTGTGTTTATTTTTAAAGGATCGTCGTTCTTAAGTAGTTTGATTCAGACTCCTTTTTTTGGCGGGGGGGGGGGGGGGGGGGGATGTTTCTTTTTTTTATGTCGCCTTAATGGACTTATGTCGCCTTAATGGACGGAATTGCAGAGTGGCTGAGGACAGAGAAGGTGGAAGATGTGCTTGCGGCAACAAGGGATGGATACACATGGAGGGCCATGATGGCCAACGCTATGCGGCAGGACACTTGATGATGATGATGTCTCTAGTAGTCGGCTGGGCTATAAGCAATATGAACTTACATTGCTATTATGATGACGACGGGGATGTTAATGATGATACTGTGATGTTCCATTTAGGATGGTGGTGATAATGATGATGCTGTGATGTTCCATTTAGGATGGGGATGATGATGCTGATGCTGTGGGGGTTCTGTTCTATATCGGAAGGGGATGATAATGATGATGCTGTGGAGTCCCATTTAGGATGGGGATGATGATGATGGTATGAATTTCAATTTAGGATGCTGCTGCTGTGGAGTTCCATTTAGGATGGGGATGATGATGCTGTGATGTTCCATTTAGGATGCTGATGATGATGCTGATGATGCTGTGGAGTTCCATTTAGGATGGGGATGATAATGATGCTGCTGTGATGTTCCATTTGGGATGGGGATGATAGTGATGATGTGGAGTTCTATTTAGGATGGGTATGATAATGATATTGTTGAGGGTTTCCACTTAGGATGGGGATGATGATGATGACTCTGTGGAGTTCCATTTAGGATGGGGATGATAATGATGATGATGTGGGGTTCCATTTAGGATGATGATGATGTTGTTGATGCTGTGATGTCCCATTTAGAATGGGGATGATAATCATGATGATGTTGTGGAGTTCCATTTAGGATGGGGATGCTGATGCTGTGGAGTTCTATTTAGGATGGGGATGATAATGATGATGCTGTGAAATTCCATTTAGGATGGGATGCTGATGTTGTGATGTTCCATTTAGGATGGGGATGATAATGATGATGATGTTGTGAGTTCCATTTAGGATGGGGATGCTGATGCTGTGGAGTTCCATTTAGGATGGGGATGATGATGGTGATCATGTGGAGTTCCATTTAGGATGGGGATGCTGATGCTGTGGAGTTCCATTTAGGATGGGGATGCTGATGCTGATGCTGTGGGGTTTCATTTAGGATTGGGATGATAGTGAAGATGCCGTGGAGTTCCATTTAGGATGAGGATGATAATGAAGATGCTGTGGAGTTCCAGTTAGGATGGGGATGATAATGATGATGGTTTGGAGTTCAATGTAGGATGGGGATGATGGAGATGCTGCTGTGAAGTTCCATTTAGGATGCTGATGCAGTGATGTCCCTTTTAGGATGGGGATGATGATGCTGAAGCTGTGGAGTTCCATTTAGGATGGGGATGCTGCTGCTGATGCTGTGTTGTTCTGTTTAGGATGGGGATGATAATGATGCTGCTGTGTTGTTCCATTTAGGATAGGGATGATAATGATGATGCTGTGATGCTCCATTTAGGATGGGGATGATAATGATGAGGCTGAGATGTTCCATTTAGGATGTTATGATAATGATGATGTTGTGGTGTTCCATATAGGATGAGGATGATAATGATGACGTTGTGGAGTTCATTTAGGATGGGGATGATAATGATGAAGCTGTGAAGTTGTGTTTAGGATGGTGATGATGATAATGTGAAGTTCCATTTAGGATGGGGATGCTGCTGCTGTGAGGTTCCATTCAGGATGGAGATAATAATGATGGTGATGATGATATGGAGTTCCATTTGGGATGGGGATGATAATGCTGCTGCTGCTGTGATGTTCCATTTAGGATGGAGATGATACTGATGAAGATACTGTGACGTTCTGTTTAGGATGGGGATGATAATGCTGCTGCTGTGATGTTCCATTTAGGATGGGGATGATAATTATGATGACGCTGTGTTGTTCTGTTTAGGATGGGGATGATAATGATGATGCTACGTTGTTCGGTTTAGGAAGGGGATGATAATGATGATGCGGTGAAGTTCTGTTTAGGATGGGGATGATAATGCTGCTGCTGCTGTGATGTTCCATTTAGGATGCAGATGATAATTATGATGACGCTGTGACGTTCTGTTTAAGATGGGGAGATGATGATGCTGTGGAGTTCCATTTAGGATGGGGATGATAATGATGATGCTGTGGTGTTCTGTTTAGGATGGGGATGCTGCTGCTGTGATGTTCCATTTATGATGGGGATGATAATGATGATGCTGTGAAGTTTTGTTTAGGATGGGGATGATAATGATGATGCTGTGGAGTCCCATTTAGGATGGGGATGATAATGATGATGGTATGAATTTCAATTTAGGCTGCTGCTGCTGTGGAGTTCCATTTAGGATGGGGATGATAATGATGATGCTGTGATGTTCCATTTAGGATGATGCTGATGATGCTGTGGAGTTCCACTTAGGATGGGGATGATAATGATGCTGATGTGATGTTCCATTTATGATGGGGATGATAATGATGCTGCTGTGAAGTTTTGTTTAGGATGGAGATGATAATGCTGCTGCTGTGATGTTCTGTTTAGGATGGAGATGATGATGCTGTGGAGTTCTATTTAGGATGGGGCTGATAATGATGATGATGTGATGTTCTGTTTAGGATGGGGATGATAATAACAATGATGTTGTGATATTCTGTTTAGGATGGGGATGATAATGATGATAACACTGTGGAGTTCCATTTGGGACGGGGATGATAATGATGATGATGCTGTGGTGTTCCATTTAGGATGGAGATGACAATGATGATGATGTTGTGACTTTCTGTTCAGGATGGGGATGATAATGCTGCTGCTGCTGTGATGTTCCATTTAGGATGGGGATGATAATTATGATGACGCTGTGTTGTTCTGTTTAGGATGGGGATGATAATGATAATGCTATGTTGTTCAGTTTAGGAAGGGGATGATGATAATGATGATGCTGTGATGTTTTGTTAGGATGGGGATGATAATGATGATGCTGTGATGTTCTGTTTAGGATGGAGATGACAATGATGATGTTGTGATGTTCTGTTTAGGATGGGGATGATAATGATAATGGTGTGATGTTCTGTTTAGGATGGGGATGATAATGATGATGATGATGTGGACTTTTATTTAGGAAGGGGATGATGCTGTTGCTGCTGTGATGTTCCGTTTAGGATGGGGATCATAATGATGATGTTTTGGAGTTCTGTTTAGGACGGGGATGATAATGATGATGCTGTGATGTTCTGTTTAGGATGGAGATGATAATGATGCTGCTGTGATGTTCTGTTTAGGATGGAGATGATAATGATGCTGCTGTGATGTTCTGTTTAGGATGGGGATGATAATGATGATGATGTGATGTTTTGTTTAGGATGGAAATGATAATGATGACACTGGGATGTTCTGTTTAGGATCGGGATGATAATGATGATGTTGTGATGTTCTGTTTAGGATCGGGATGATAATGGTGTGATGTTCTGTTTAGGATGGGGCTGCTGCTGCTGCTGTGATGTTCTGTTTAAGATGGAGATGATAATGATGATGCTGTGATGTTCTGTTTAAGATGGAGATGATAATGATGATGCTGTGATGTTCTGTTTAAGATGGAGATGATAATGATGATGCTGTGATGTTCTGTTTAAGATGGAGATGATAATGATGATGCTGTGATGTTCTGTTTAGGATGGGGCTGGCTGCTGCTGCGCTGCTGCTGTGATGTTTTGTTTAAGATGGAGATGATAATGATGATGCTGTGATGTTCTGTTTAGGATGGGGATGCTGCTGCTGCTGTGATGTTCTGTTTAAGATGGAGATGATAATGATGATGCTGTGATGTTCTGTTTAGGATGGGGATAATGCTGCTGCTGTGATGTTCTGTTTAAGATGGAGATGATAATGATGATGCTGTGATGTTCTGTTTAAGATGGAGATGATAATGATGATGATGTGATGTTTTGTTTAGGATGGAGATGATAATGATGATGATGATGTGGACTTTTATTTAGGAAGGGGATGATGCTGTTGCTGCTGTGATGTTCCGTTTAGGATGGGGATCATAATGATGATGTTTTGGAGTTCTGTTTAGGATGGGGATGAAAATAATGATGAGGTGGAGTTCCATTTAGGATGGGGGTAATAACGATGCTCCTGTGAAGGTCCATTTAGGATTGAGGCTGTGTGACAGGGCTGTACTCTACGCTTACTATCCTAACTATCCTAATATTTCTTGGCGTCAACCAGGCTCGAGAGATACAGACACCTGCAGTGTTGGTCAAGAGATTTCAAGAACATCTTTAATGACGCATCCGTGAACAGGATGAGATTCGATTGTGTAGTTCCAGTCTTCTCAGTAAGCTCATAGCACGCTCAACTCTGGGTAGGAGCCGGTTGAGTCCGACAAAATTCCCTGTGGGGATGCCGGGGGCTCTTTCAGTACAGATAGTATCTCCACCTTCCGGAAATTCTGTGTTAGAAATTTCCTCTTTTCTGTCACTGCCTTTGTTTCTGCCTTGTTCCTTTGCTTTCTGTCATTTCCCCCCATCATTTTCCCCTTTGCTCGTCCATTCGCCTGTGTGTTCTTTGAAGGCTTACATACATTCTCGTAGGATGGATAACTGGGTTCATGTATTATTGACTGCATGTTTGGCTCTAAGGAAACGTGCTGTGCAGAAGCAGATTTGGGTAATTTAGGCCATTTTTGTATGCTTTATTGTCCGTAGTTGTTTCTGTTCAGGTATGTTTTTTTAAATCCCCAGTGTTACAAATTCAACGGAATGGACAACGCCAGGGGCATATCCTTAGATTATGTGCACACATGCATTGATATGTGTATTTAATTTTCTTTTCCAGATTTTTTTCAACCAGATGAGTACGTTTTAAAATGGTTACAACCCTAACATAGCCCCGTGCATTGGGCGGATATTTAAACAGTATTAATAAGAATAGGGCTGAAAATTTCCACAGCGATTTTGACAAGACTTAAGGGGATTTGAATCCACACCACCCCACCCCACCCCACACACCACCCCACCCACCCCACCACACACCACACCACACTACACACCACACCACACCACACCAACACACGACAAACCACATCAGCACACACTAAACCACACCAAACCACGCCAACAGCAACAGAACATTACACCACACAGCACAGCATAGCACAGCACCACATCACAGCACAGCACCACACAGCACAGCACAGCACAGCACAGCACCACACAGCACAGCACCACACAGTACAGCTCCACACAGCACCACACAGTACAGCTCCACACAGCTCCACACAGCACCACACAGCACAGCACGACACAGCATAGCACAGCACACAAATTTATTAATTCTGCAAAGGAAATTACATGTCTTTGCAAGCACAGGGCACAGGTGAGCAGTAAAAATGAGAATGTATCATCATCATCATCATCAAGCGCCTTGCCTTATGGCGTTGGCGATGATGGTCCTCCATATGCATCTGTCCCTTGTTGCCGTAAGCCCATCTTTCACCCTCTCTGTCCTCAGCCACTCTGCAAGTCCGTCCAATATTTTTTCCCTCGGTCTACCTTGTGCTGTCTTTCCCTCCATCTTTCCCATTGTGACCAGGTGCTCTAATTCCCCTTTCCTCATAAATGACCTATATTTGTTGCCTGTCTTTTCCTAATCTTCCTTATGAATGATCTTCTTGTGTCTGCCTCCATCAAGAATGTCTCCTTTGTTTTCTTTGCTGTCCATGGAACTCTCAACATTCTTCGTAGAAACCACATCTCGGCTGCCTCAATCTTGTTCTGGCTTTGCTTGTTGACTGTCCACGCCTCACAACCGTATAACATTATCGGTTCTATATAACATTCAAGAACTCTCTTCCTGATGTTAATTGATAGGCATTTGTTGGCTTGAGTGCTTTTCATCATATTGAATGCTGTTTTGGCTTGGCCGATTCTGCTGGCTATTTCTGATGTGCATCTGCCGTCTGGTGAGATGATTGTTCCCTGATATTTAAACTTATCAACCTGTCTCAAGGTTGTGCCGTTTGCCGTTATTTTGCCTGAGGGGATTTCATGTTTTTTACTGATTACCATGACTTCAGTCTTCTTGCTGTTTAGTTCCAGCCCTTCACTTTTGTATGCATCACTTTTTTCCTTACACTTCCTTTCTTATGCACAATATCATTTACAGTACAACATCAAACACACTTCAGCCCAAGGGAACAATCAAAATGTGCAAAACAAGGAACAAAGAAATACAAAATGAAATATACGAAAGGGAAAAACGGAGAAACTGGTCAGCCGCAACATTTCCAGTCAACAACATAACAAGCCCAAGCTATCAGAATGAGGCATACAATACATATAGAAACATTACATTATCGTTGCTATTAGGAAATTTGACATAACGTACAACAAAGGGTCATAACTGATTATTTTGCAGTGGAGGAATCAATCATTGAAAAATACTACTACTACTAATGTGTCTGAAGTTCGATACAGTTACCGTTGATTTTTGCGTTAAAGTTTACATCAGCAATCAGGTACGTTGAATAGCCAGCACCAGATAAATATTGAACTGAAAACGCGAACCTGAGCTTCCAGCAACATCCATTCCCCGCCCCCCTGTTGGAATGCCGGGGGCTCTTTCAGTATAAACAGTATCCCCACCTTCTGGAAGTTCTGTGCTAGAAATTTCCTCTTCTCTGTCACTCTCCTTGTTTCTACTTTGTTCCTTTGCTTTCTGCCATTTCTTCCTGTCATTTTCTGCCTTACTGGTCCATTCACCTGTATGTGTTCGATAAAGTCTGTCTTATGTACGTCCTCTTAGGATTGATAATTGGGTAATTTAGGCCCGGTTTTATGTTTTAGTGTCCTTGTGATGTTGAAATTTGTATTCAGATATGTTTTTTTTAAATCTCCTGTGTGATGAATTGGACGAGTGGTCAACGCCAGAGGTGTTTCCTTAGATGCGAATGCATTGATACGTATACTTAATTTTCTTTTCTTTTCCTTGTTGAAGTAGTATGTCTTGAAACGGTTATAGCCCTAACATAGCTCTATGCAACTGACTGGGCTTTAAACAAAAATGACAGTTATAACAGTAATAGTTTCTAACAAACGCATAAATGATATACATACATCCCACCGTAAGGCTCTACAGCAATAGCCAAATGCACAATACATTGTAAGGATCTACAGCAACAGTCAAATACACTTTACATTGTAACAATCTATAGCAACAGTCAGATACAATCTACATTGTAACAATCTATCGTAATAGTCAAATACACTTTACATTGTAACAATCTATAGTAACAGTCAAATACACTTTACATTGTAACAATCTATAGTAACAGTCAAATACACTCTACATTGTAACAATCTATAGCAACAGTCAAATACACTTTACATTGTAACAATCTATAGCAACAGTCAAATACACTTTACATTGTAACAATTTATAGTAACAGTCAAATACACTCTACATTGTAACAATCTATAGTAACAGTCAAATACAATTTACATTGTAACAATCTATAGTAACAGTCAAATACACTCTACATTGTAACAATCTATAGCAACAGTCAAATACACTCTACATTGTAACAATCTATAGCAACAGTCAAATACACTCTACATTGTAACAATCTATAGTAACAGTCAAATACACTCTACATTGTAACAATCTATAGTAACAGTCAAATACACTCTACATTGTAACAATCTATAGTAACAGTCAAATACACTCTACATTGTAACAATCTGTAGCAACAGTCAAATACACTTTACATTGTAACAATCTATAGTAACAGTCAAATACACTCTACATTGTAACAATATATAGCAACAGTCAAATACACTCTACATTGTAACAATCTATAGCAACAGTCAAATACTCTTTACATTGCAACAATCTATAGTAACAGTCAAATACACTCTACATTGTAACAATCTATAGCAACAGTCAAATACACTCTACATTGTAACAATCTATAGCAACAGTCAAATGCACTCTACATTGTAACAATCTATAGCAACAGTCAAATACAATCTACATTGTAACAATCTATAGCAACAGTCAAATACACTCTACATTGTAACAATCTATAGCAACAGTCAAATACACTTTACATTGTAACAATCTATAGCAACAGTCAAATACACTTTACATTGTAACAATCTATAGCAACAAATACATTTTACATTGTAACAATCTATAGTAACAGTCAAATACACTTTACATTGTAACAATCTATAGTAACAGTCAAATACACTCTACACTTTACATTGTAACAATCTATAGTAACAGTCAAATACACTCTACATTGTAACAATCTATAGCAACAGTCAAATACACTCTACATTGTAACAATCTATAGCAACACTCAAATACACTCTACATTGTAACAATCTATAGTAACAGTCAAATACACTCTACATTGTAACAATCTATAGCAACAGTCAAATACACTCTACATTGTAACAATCTATAGCAACAGTCAAATACACTCTACATTGTAACAATCTATAGCAACAGTCAAATACACTCTACATTGTAACAATCTATAGCAACAGTCAAATACACTCTACATTGTAACAATCTATAGCAACAGTCAAATACACTTTACATTGTAACAATCTATAGTAACAGTCAAATACACTCTACATTGTAACAATCTATAGTAACAGTCAAATACACTCAACATTGTAACAATCTATAGTAACAGTCAAATACACTTTTCATTGTAACAATCTATAGCAACAGTCAAATACACTTTACATTGTAACAATCTATAGTAACAGTCAAATACACTCTACATTGTAACAATCTATAGCAACAGTCAAATATACAAGATATGCAGATGAGTTATGTAAATGGACACTGTTCTGTGAATCAATATGAACGTTCGGACAGGTCGTAGATAAGTGTGAGACGGAGACATAGATTTGAATTACAAGAAGTAACATTCAACTAAGTAACATAACTCTTGAGAGTCACGGAGTTATCTCCCATGTAGAATTTCTCAAACCCAACACAGTCAACACAGTTTGCGCTACCCAAATACATTGTATACAATGGGTTGAGCAAAACTCATATACATACGTCATATCCGTTAGTCTGTTATGTTTTTTTTAAACAATATAAAATTGTAATATAATCAAAGGACACAACTCTTGAGAATTATCTCCCATGTTGTATAGAACTTCTCAAATCTAACACAGCTTACGCTACCCATTCAGCTAGCATAGAAGCAGATACAAAGTACAAAAACAGCAAGCTCAGAACACTCCTCAAAAAGGAGCGCCCAAGCCTACCTTTATACTCTGCAATTACCCTACACACAACTATGAGAGAGGAGAGAAATACATACAATATATACAATATATATGTGTAGGGTAGTTGCAGAGTATAAAGGTAGGCTTGGGCGCTCCTTTTTGAGGAGTGTTCTGAGCTTGCTGTTTTTGTACTTTGTATCTGCTTCTATGCTAGCTGAATGGGTAGCGTAATCTGTGTTAGATTTGAGAAGTTCTATACAACATGGGAGATAATTCTCAAGAGTTGTGTCCTTTGATTATATTATAAAAATTCTCCTTGCTTCCCTCTTATTTCTTTGGTATTACCTATATGCCTTGGAAGCAACCATGTATATGTTCTGTCTTGTCTATGTGTGTGTGTTTGGTCAGTTCAAAAATAAAAGACTATGCATATGTCAATCTTGAACATAAGACCAATATATTGTATGTATTTCTCTCCTCTCTCATAGTTGTGTGTAGGGTAGTTGCAGAATATAAAGGTAGGCTTGGGCGCTCCTTTTTGAGGAGTGTTCTGAGCTTGCTGTTTTTGTACTTTGTATCTGCTTCTATGCTAGCTGAATGGGTAGCGTAAGCTGTGTTAGATTTGAGAAGTTCTATACAACATGGGAGATAATTCTCAAGAGTTGTGTCCTTTGATTATATTATAAAA
>JAPXFY010000022.1:37591539-37599039 GCA_030674185.1 Monoplex corrugatus
TGAAAAAGTTGTCCTCAACCAACTGAACTCTCACCTGTCTGCCAACAATCTCCTCAATCCTTTCCAGTCAGCCTACCGCCAGTGCCATAGCACTGAAACTGCCTTGCTACACATTCTCAACAATCTCCTCCTTGCAACTGTTACTGGCAAAGTCTCTCTCCTCACACTCCTTGATCTATCTGCAGCCTTTGATACCATTGATCATGGTATTCTCCTTTCTAGACTTCATCATACTTTTGGCATCTCTGACATTGCTCTCTCCTGGTTCTCTTCTTATCTATCAAACAGAAAACAAACTGTTCTCATCAATGGCACTTACTCTCAACCTGCATACCTGACCTGTGGTGTTCCACAAGGATCTGTCCTTGGTCCTGTTCTTTTCACTCTTTACACCTCCCCCCTGTCCACCATCATCAACTCCCACTCTATAAAACACCACTTCTATGCTGATGACACCCAACTTCAAGACAGTGACTCACCTGACAATATACAGCGCCTCCTGACTCGCACCACTGAGTGTTACTCAGACATAAAAAATTGGATGACATACAACAAACTTCAGCTAAATGATGACAAGACAGAAGCTATCCTCATTGGCACCCGTCAGAAACTTTCTCAGCTGCCTCCTCTTTCTCTCCCATTATGTAACACACCAGTCCCAATTTCTGATTCAGCTAAAAACCTTGGTGTCTGCATTGACTCTACCCTCTCCATGAACAACTTTGTTTCTCAAACTGCCAGATCTTGCTACTATCACCTCCATCGTATAAGCCTGATCAGGAAGTATCTCTCTGTGGAAACAACTGCAAAACTCGTTCTCTCCTTCATAATGTCTCGCATTGACTATTGCAATTCACTCCTGTCCGGTCTTCCTGCCTCCACCACTCACATCCTACAGCGCATTCAAAACAATGCTGCACGCCTTTACTCAAAAAGAAAAAAGCTGACCACATATCTCCTCTCCTGGCACAACTTCACTGGCTCCCTGTATCAAAGTGCATACAGTACAAACTAGACACCATGTGCTACAAAAGCCTCAATAACGCAGCCCCCGATTACCTGTCAAGTCTACTTGAGATCTATGTTCCCTCACGTACCCTCGCTCTGCCTCCGATCCTCTGACTTTTCGCTTTCCACGCACTAAGCTCAGTACCTATGGTCCACGAGCCTTCTCTGTTTCTGGTCCACTCTCCTGGAACAAACTTCCTCTCTCAGTCCGTCAGCAACCTACTTTTGTCTCCTTCAAGTCCGCTCTCAAAACTCACCTTTTCTCCTCTGCATAAAATCCTGACCTCACTCAATCCCCTCTGCAGCCTGTCTCCACTCGGAGGGGAATCACATTGCAATATATAATTGTATATAATATGCTCTCTATAATTTTCCATTGTTTTTATTCTTTCTCCCCATTTATAGCCGTGTGTGTGTGTGTGTGGTGTGTGTGTGTGTGTGTGTGTGCGTGTGCGTGGGTGCGTGTATGTGCGTGCGTGCGTGCGTGTGTGTGCGTGCGTGTGTGTGTGTTTCAGCGCTTAGATTTGATTTTATCAAGATTTTGCGCTATATAAATATTGTAATTATTATTATTATTATGTTCCTTTGTTTTCTGTCATTTCTTCCTATCATTTTCTGCCTTGCTGGTCCATTCACTTGTATATTTCGATAAAGTCTTACGTACTTCCTCTTAGGATTGATAATTGGGTACATGTACTAAGTGCATCTTTGGCTCTAAGGAAATGTGATGTACAAAGTAGTTTAAGTTAATTTAGGTCTGGTTTTGTATATGTTTTAGTGTCCTTTGTAATGTTTATTTTTGTATTCAGGTTTGATTTTTTAAAATCCACTGGTGATAAATTGGACGGAGTAGTCAACACAAGGGGCATCTCCTTAGATTATGTGCGCGAATTCATTGTTATGAGCAATTAATTTTCCTTTCAATGTGTTTTTTTATCCAATAAAGTATGGTGTACATTTTGAGATGGTTATACCTCTGATAAGGCTCTGTACTGTCAGCTGGGCTTTAAACAAGAATAACACTGACAGTTAAGATCTGATGTCTTTGAGTTTATTGTTTTAATGTCTTCGAGTTCTGTCCCAGCCCAGAGCATGAAAATCGACTTGCTCTTTGCTCGTCTCGATGTTCCAGTCATTGTGGTGATGACAAGTCTGTTGATCTGGAATATGGGTAAAAAAATATCTACCCTGTACCTGCCATGCAAACGTGTCTAAACGGATTGAACCCAGGAAAGGAATCTTTTATTTAATGTCTGTTCACAATAGTGGTTTGAGACACACACACACACACACACACACACACACACACACACACACACACACACACACACACACACACACACACACACACACACACACACACACACACACACACACGAGCGAGAAAGAGAGAGAGAATAAATAAAGGAAATGGACAACAACAACAAAAAAGAGGGGGTGGGGATGGGGAGGGGTAGTGGAAGTTTGAATGTAAGAAGGGGAATAATTACAATTGATATGAACAGTGTCAAATAACAACATACAACACTTCATAACAATCTGCCAACAGGGATCTGAGAATCAGCTGGACTACCGAAATAATAATATTATTTTTGTTGTAAAGGATATCTCTAGAGTCAGTATATGAAATATCGAAATTGTTATTTCTATATGTCGTAAGTAAGATAGGACATTCAAAGAGCAGATGGTGGACTGATAATGCTTTTGAACAAATACATACATTCTGTGTATATTTTGTTTTCCAAGAGTTAAGCCTTAGTTTGTATATCAAGGACGCTAGCTGTCTGGGGCAATAAAGTATCTGGCTTTGGGTATTGGAGAAATTTGTATAAACTGAACGTTCTAACACAGAACCAAGTTCATGAACTGATAGTCGTATATTATTGAATGTTACGGTATTTGCATTATTGGATGCACCGTCTTTTGCTAATTTGTCTGAAACTTCATTCCAATGAAGTCCACGATGTGACGGAACCCAGCAAAAATGTATACCAACACCGCTGGATGAAATACAATGTATTACCTGTTCGAACCCAGGAATTTTCAGACGTTTAACCACGTGACTGCAGCGCACGTATTATTGAGTTAGCTCAGTGTTGATTGATAATTGTAGATGCAGTGGATTCCTTGGTTTTTCTCCCACTGAACGAAGCAGCAGGGAATTTTACGTCCAAGTATCATCAACATCATCATCAAGTGCCCTGCCGCATGGCGTTGGCGATCATGGCCCTCCATATATATCTATCCCTATCAAGCACATCTTCCACCCTCTCTGTCCTCAGCCACTCTGCAAGTCCGTCCAATATTTTCTCCCTGGGTCTACCTGGTGCTCTCTTTCCCTCCAGCTTTCCTGTTGTGACCAGGTGCTCTAATTCCCCTTTCCTCATAAAACACGTCAAAGTATGTTTTTTTAAAATTGCATTTTAGACTTGCAACGTTAGCGGTGTGCATGGTTTTCAACTGTTATCTTTTATCTTAACCTGGTTGTCGTTTTTGACGTGGTGTTAGCCCTGATATGGCTCTAGTAGTCGGCTGGGCTATAAGCAGTAAGAACTTGAATGTGACTCAGTAGGGAAGTTTCAGTCTTTTTCTCCTAATTTTTTATTTGGTGTTTTGTTCGTTTATGTCTCACGTCCACGGTTGACAAAGGCCAGTTGGCTGAAAATTTGGGGCCTGTCTTGTCTGGTTGTATTAAATACGCGTTCTGATTCTTTTTTCGTGTTTTTTTCTTCTTCTGGTTCCTGTTTGCTTGAACGCAGGCGGTCACACTTGATTTGGATTTGGTTTTATTGTTGTTGTTGTTGTTGTGGTTGTTTTTGAGTTTATTCAGAAGATATTTTTTTCAAAAAAACATCGTCTGTCCAAGAGGAACCCCCAGGCATGGGGATCGATTAAGATCAATAGGAGGCTAGGCTCGCTGTGTGTCCGTTTGTCTGTCTGTCTGTCTGTCACTCTGTCTGTCACTCTGTCTGTTTGCCTGTTGCTGTCTTTATTTCTTTCTTTTCGTGTGTGTGTGTGTTAGTGTGTTAGTGTGTGTGTGTGTGTGTATGGTGTATGTGTGTATATATATATGTGTGTGTGTATGTGTGTATATGTGTATGTATGTGTATGTATGTATGTGTGTGTGTGTTTGTACATGTGTGTGTATGTGTGTTTGTGTGTGTGTGTGTTTGTGTGTGTGTGTGTGTGTATGTGTGTGTGTTTGTGTTTGTGTGTGTGTATGTATGTGTGGGTGTGTATGTGTGTGTGTGATTGTGTGTCTGTCTGTGTGTGTGTGCGTGTGTGCGTGCGTGTGCGTGCGTCCCTCGATCTCAGTGTGTTTTACGTGCAGGGAATTGGGGATGGTGGTGGTTGAGATCGACACCTGGAGTAAGACCATCTCTGTCTTTCTGTGTCTCTGTCTGTCTGTCTGTCTGTCTCTCTTTCCCTCTCTCTCTGTATCTCTGTCTCTTTCTCTCTTTCCCTCTCCATGTCTCTGTCGCTGTCTCTTTTTCTCCCCTGTCTTTTTCCTTCACTTCCTCTCTCTCTCTCCCTCTCTCTTTCTGTCTCTGTCTTTCCCCCCTCTCTTTCTGTCTCTTTCCCCCTCTCTCTTTCTGTCTCTCTCTCTTTCCCCGCTCTTTCTGTCTCTCTCCATGCCCTCTGTCTCCCCCTGTCTCTCTGTCCTTGTCTCTCTTTCTCTCCCCTATCTTTCGCTCTCCCTCACTTCCTCTTTCTCCCTCTCCCTCCCCCTCTCTCTTTCTCTCTCTCCCTCTCTCCCTCCCCCTCTCTCTTTCTCTCTCTCTCTTTCTCTCTCTCTCTCAATCTCTCCCTCTCTCTCTCTGTCTGTCGGTCTGTCACAGTGGCAATGTGACTGTCTTTCTTCTATCTGTCTGTCTGTGTTCGTGTGAGTCTGTCGGTATTTGTATCTGCAGTTCTTATGCATGTGTGGTCTGTATGAAGTATGGCGTGTGTGTGGTGTGTGTGTGTGTGTGTGTGTGTGTGTGTGTGTGTGTGTGTGTGTGTGTGTGTGTGTTTCGCGCGTGCGCTCATATGTGTTTGCGCGTGCGTGCGTGCATGCACATCACTGCCAAGTCGTATTTCCAGTGTCTCCGGAGTGGGGGACTTCAATTATGGATTGTCACACACAACTCCACAACACGCACAGGGACAGGGAAAACTTGTCTGTTTTGTGCATGCTCCTGTCTCCAGAGAATGGGTTTTTTTCTTTACTCTTTGGGTCCTGATTTCTTTTAAAATGTGCATCGGTCATATTGACAGACACAGCGAATCTCCCTCTCTCTTCTTCTTCTTCGTATTTTTCTTGGTTTTTCTTCTTCTTCTTCTTCTCTCTCCCTCCCTCCCTCCCTCCTTCCTTCCCTCTCTCTGACTATCTATCTGTCTCTCTGTGTGTTTCGCTCTCTTTCTGTCTGTTTCTTTCTTTCTGTCTCTCTGCATTCGTATGTTTGTTGACGGAGGTATTGAAAAAATTTCGTGATTGCCTCATCAGATTTAGATTAGGCGTGAATGAACTGGGTGTAAACAGGTTTTTAACGGAAAATATGACATGAAAAAAAAAACTACCACCACCACCACCACCACCACTTACAACTGCACAAGAAGAAGAAGAAGAACAACAACAACAACTGCACCTTTAATCCCACTGTTTTAGAAGATGAATTCGTTTTCTATTTGGTTGTCTGGTTTAAAAAGTCATGAGAAATAGCATCTGTAAGGAATGATCGAAAAGTTGCTCTGATCCTTTTTATAGTACGGTCCCAAAATATAACCAACCACAAAGTGCTAGAAAATTGACAGTGTTGATAACATAGGCTTTTAAATCTTCGAGGTTGTGGAATAAGTTGAAATGTACTTGATACTTGCTTGCGAGAAAAACGGATGATATATGGAAAATATCGTGTTTTGACAGTGTTGATAACATAGGCTTTAAATCTTCGAGATTGTGGAGTAAGTTGAAATGTATTTGACACTTGCTTGTGAGAAAAACGGACGATTTATGGAACATTTCTGTGCAAGCCAACAGGTTACCCCTTCCTTCTCCGAGCCTCTCATTTGTGTATGGGTCGGTGGCCTTCATAATAGACATAGTAGACCTTGGGTCAGTGTCAGTCTCTGTCTTTGTCTTTGTCTTTGTCTCTGTCTCTGTCTTTGTCTCTGTCTCTGTCGCTGTGTGTGTGTGTGTGTGTGTGTGTGTGTGTGCGTGCGTGCGTGCGTGCGTGCGTGTGTGTGTCTGTATGCGTGCGTGCGTGTGCGTCTGTGTGTGTGTGTGTGTGTGTGTTTGTGTGTGCATGTGCGTTTGTCTGTTTGTCTGTCTGTGTCTCTTTCTCTCTGTCTCTCTCTTACTCTCTTGATAGGTGTGATCTTCTCTATCAAATATGTGGAAAGGCAAAAGAAAATGAAAATCTCTCTCTCTGTCTCTTTCTCTGTCATTGTCTCTGTCTGTCTGTCTCTCACTCTCTCTTACTCTCTTGATAACTCTGATCTTCTCTGTCAAATATGTGGAAAGGTAAAAGAAAATGAAAATCTCTGTCTCTGTCTCTCTCCCTCTCTCTTTTCTCTATCTCTCTTACATGTACTCTCTCTCTCTCTCTCTGTCCCTCTCTCTTTTCTCTCTCTTTCTCTCTCTGTCTCTCTCTCTCTTACTCTCTCTGTCTGTCTGTCTCTTTCTCTCTGTGTGCATGTGTGTGTAAAATCTCTCTCTCTCTCTTCTTCTTTCTCTCTCTCTTTCTCTCTGTGTATGTAAAATAATTCTCTCACTCTTTCTCTCTTTCTCTCTCTCTTCTCTCTCTCTCTCTGTATGTGTATGTGTGGTGGTGGTCATTGGTTTAATGTCAATTTACTTAATTGATTTTAGACAAAACAAATAAATGAATAAATAAATAAATAAAATGATAGTAATAATAATAACAATGATAATAAAAAAATAAATGCGCAAATAAATACGTAAAGAAGAAAAAAGCGATGTGGGGAAGGGGAGTAGAAACAGGAAGGGCAAATGTAGGTGTTTATGTGTAGTCAGTCTTGGTTAAAAAAAAAAGGAAGTTCAAGTTTAAATTCTTATTACTTATAGCCCACTCGACCTTCAAAAACATATTCGGGCTAAAACCATGTGAAAAACAAGTAAGAAGCAAGGACAAGGCAAATGTCGGAGGGAAGCGTAAACATAACAAATGAAATAGCATACTACAACAAATATTACAATAAACTAGCTAACTGTAACTATGAAGAGAAAGATGAACGAATTATAAATATTAAACTATTGAACTTTTAGACAGGCTGATGAAAAATTCGTATGTTAATAATGATTCAAATATGTCGGAAATTGTGTATAAGTAGAAAGCACCTGAATGTGTCGCTTTATACTAATGCAAGAAAGTAAATGACTGGTCGTTATTTTCTGTCAACAAAGACAGACAATATTTCTGGTGTACTTTGTTTTGAATGCATCGAATTTCCACCTATACATAAGGGACTGTATAAATCTGTTAACATTAA
>JAPXFY010000022.1:37604039-37616539 GCA_030674185.1 Monoplex corrugatus
AGAAATTCTCCCACCTGCTGCACGGAACCGTAAGAAAGAGAGTGTTATGTAGGTTACGTAGGGGTCAGACATCCTACACTCATTCGCACCTTTTAAAAAATGAAGAAGCACCGTGGTGTGACCGTGTGACGAGCCGTTGAGCATCTGACACCTCTTCCTTGATTGCTGGGACTTGTCCGATGTGAGACAAAAAAAGCACTACACCCGCGCGGTCTCCTTAAAGAACCTCTTCCAAGACGTCCCTCCTGTTGCAATTTTCTAGTTTTTACAAGAGATCGATAGATTTCACCTGATATGATTTTACGTCTGTTTTTCCCTTTAATTGCATTTTAGACTTGTAAGGTTAATGGTGAACGTGTTTTTAACTGTTTTTTTTTTTTTTTATCTTAACGGGTTGTCGTTTTTGACGTGGTGTTAGCCCTGATACAGTCAACAAGCAAAGCAGAACAAGATTGAGGCAGCCGAGATGTGGTTTCTAAGAAGAATGTTGAGAGTTCCATGGACAGCAAAGAAAACAAACGAGACAGTCTCGATGGAGGCAGACACAAGAAGATAGTTCATAAGGAAGATTACGAAAAGACAGGCAACATCTATAGGCCATTTTATGAGGAAAGGGGAATTAGAGCACCTGGTGACAACAGGAAAGCTGGAGGGAAAGATAGCACCAGGCAGACCCAGGGAAAAAATATTGGGCAGAGTGGCTGAAGACAGAGAGGATGGGAGAGGTACTTGAGGCAACAAGGGATAGAAACAGTCGGAAGGCCATGATGGCCAACGCCATGTGGCAAGGCACTTGATGATGATGATGATGTTAGCCTTATATGGCTGTGGTGGTCGGCTGGGCTATAAGCAATATAAACTTGAATTAGTGCGGGTCACAATTTTCAGATGGTAATCAGAGCAAGATTTAGGCAGCTGAAATGTGGTTTCTAGGAAGAATATTAGGAATTCCATGAACAGAAACACACACACACACACACACACACACACACACACACACACACACACACACACACACACACACACACACACACACACACACAGTACACACACACACACACACACACACACACACACACACACACAAACAAAACAAACAAACAAATAAATAAACAAACAAACAAACAAATAAATGAGACAGTCTCGAAAGAGGTACAGACAGACAGACAGAGAGACAGACAGACAGACAGACAGACACACACACACACACACACACACACACACACACACACACACACACACACACACACACACACACACACACACACTCTCTCTCTCTCTCTCTCTCTCTCTCTCACACACGCACATATTAAACTGATGTCTTTTATCTTAACCGGGTTGTCGTTTTTGACGTGATGTTAGCCCTGATATGGCTTTAGTAGTCGGCTGGGCTATAAGCAATATGAACGTGAACTTGAACACACACATTAATGGAGAAGATTAGGAAAAGACAAGCAACATTTATAGGATTTTTATGAGGCAAGAGAAATTGATGAAGAACACTAGGAAAAGACAAACAACATTTACAGGACATTTTATGAGGCACGAGACATTGATGAAGAAGATTAGGAAAAGACAAACAACATTTACAGGACATTTTATGAGGCACGAGAAATTGATGAAGAAGACTAGGAAAAGACAAACAACATTTACAGGACATTTTATGAGGCACGAGACATTGATGAAGAAGACTAGGAAAAGACAAACAACATTTACAGGACATTTTATGAGGCACGAGACATTGATGAAGAAGATTAGGAAAAGACAAGCAACATCGATAGGACATTTAGTGAGAAAAAGAAAAATTTGAGCACCTAGTCACAACAGGAAAGTTGGAGAAAAAAGAACACCAGGCAAACCCAGGGAGAAATTATTGGACCGATTTGCAGGGTGGATGAGGACAGAAAGGGTGGGGTGTGTACTTGCAGCGAGAAAAGAGATTTGTTTGGAGGGCTGTGATCGCCAATGCCATGCTGCAGGCACATGATGAGTTGAATGAAGCACATACAGAGGCTCGGGACATACAGAGGCTCGGTTGGTACTTTCATTTCCCCTTGGGAAGATCTGAGACAGAAGCAGGTTATCAAAAACAGGCGATCTGTGTAATGTTACTGGGAGTAGTGACCGAGATACCCCCCCCCCCCCCCCCCCCGTATGGGAATGCCGGGGACTCTTTCAGTTAAAGAGTATCCACAACTGGAAATTCTGTGCTAGAAATTCTGTCTTTTCCGTCGCTCTCTTTGTTTCTGCCTTGTTCGTTTGTTTTCTGTCGTTTCTTCTTATCAGTTTCTGCCTTACTGGTCCATTCACCTGTATGTTTTCAATGAAAGCTTTCATACGATAATTGGGTACATGTATTGAGTGCAGTTTTTGGCTCTTCAGAAATATGACGTGCATAAGCTATTTTAGAGAGAGAGAGAGAGAGAGTGTGTGTGTGTGTGTGTGTTTTGTGTGTGTGTGTGTGTGTGTGTGTGTGTGTGTGTGTGTGTGTGTGTGTGTGTGTGTGTGTGAGAGAGAGAGAGAGAGAGAGAGCCCGTTATGTTACCAGAGAGAGAGTGTGTGTGTGTGTGAAGAGGCAGTAGGAGCTGCAAAATATAGTTTTCCCCAACAGTTTGAGTTTTAAGTCAGATCAGCTGACAAGTTGATCCCTCCAGCTTTGTCAGTTGCGTGCCGAAGCCTGGGTCGAGATATGGTGTTGTATAACGGATGGAAAACAGGACGATACCGATTCTTCCAGCTCTGTAGGTTGTGTGCCAAACCCTGGGTCGAAATATATTGTCGTATAACGGATGGAAACGGGACAATACCGATTCCTCCAGCTCTGTGGGTTGTGTGCCGAAGCCTGGGTCGAGATGCCATGTTGTATAACGGATGGGAAAACAGCACGATAACGATTTACAGAGCTTTGGCTGGTTGCTTTGGCTAACACTTAGT
Organism: Monoplex corrugatus; assembly: GCA_030674185.1. Lineage (NCBI taxonomy): Eukaryota > Metazoa > Mollusca > Gastropoda > Littorinimorpha > Ranellidae > Monoplex > Monoplex corrugatus. Next base: position 37,606,974 of record JAPXFY010000022.1, read on the forward strand.
TAGGGCCGAGGGACGACAAACAAGCCAGTAAAGATGCGCTCATAAAGCGCCAAGAAAGAAAATCGATATCACAGCAACATCGTTGTGTCATTGTGTCATTCGTCCTGGAACTGCCGCCAGAAGGGGACAGAGGAAGGGATGGGAGGGGATGGGGAGAGAGAGAGAGAGAAAGAGAGAGAGCCAGAGACAGAGACAGAGAGAGACAGAGGGGAAAGAGAAAGAGAGAAAGGGAGAGAGAGACAGAGAGACAGAGAGAGAAAGAGGGGAGAGAAAGACAGAGAGAGAGAGAGAAAGATAGAGGAGAGATGAAAGCTTTCCTATTATGAGATAGAGCGAGAGAGAGAGCGAGAGAGAGAGAGAGAGAGAAAGATAGAGAGAGAGATGAAAGCTTTCCTATTATGAGAGAGAGAGAAAGAGAAGGAGGGAGAGAATAAGAAAAGGAGAGAGAGAGAGAGAGAGAGAGAGAGAAAGAGAGAATTTTCCTATTATGAGAGAGAGATAGAGGGTTTTCCCATTACCAGAGAGAGAGAGAGAGAGAGAGAGAGAGAGAGAGAGAGAGAGAGAGAGAGGGTTTTCCCATTACCAGAGAGAGAGTGAGAGAGAGAAAGAGAGAGCTTTCCTATTATGAGAAAGAGAGAGAGAATAAGAAACAGAGGGGAGAGAGAGATTAAAGATTTCACATTACCAGAGAAAAGGGGAGGGGGAGGTGAGAGATAAAGGGAGGCTTTCCCATTACCTGAGAGAGAGAGAGAGAGAGAGAGGCGGAGAGAGAGAGAGAGAGAGAGAGAGAGAGAGAGAGAGAGAGAGAGAGAGAAGCTTTCATATTATGAGAGAGAAAAAGAAAGAAGGAGAGAATAAGAAAGAGATGGGAGGGAGAGATAAAGATTTCCCATTACCAGAGAAAAGAAGGGGATGGGGACAGATAGAGAGCTTTCCCATTAATACACACACACACACACACACACACACACACACACACACACACACACACACACACACACACACACACACACACACACACACACACACACACATACACACAGAGCTTTACCCATTACCAGAGAGAAAAAGAGAGAGAGAGATTTACCCATTACCAGAGAGAGAGAGATTTACCCATTACCAGAAAGAGAGAGAGAAACTTTACCCATTACCAGAGAGAAAGAGAGAGAGAAAACTTTACCCATTACCAGAAAGAGAGAGAGAGAGAAAACTTTACCCATTACCAGAGAGAAAGAGAGAGAGAAAACTTTACCCATTACCAGAGAGAGAGAGATTTACCCATTACCAGAAAGAGAGAGAGAGAGAAAACTTTACCCATTACCAGAGAGAAAGAGAGAGAGAAAACTTTACCCATTACCAGAAAGAGAGAGAGAGAGAAAACTTTACCCATTACCAGAGAGAAAGAGAGAGAGAGATTTACCCATTACCAGAGAGAGAGAGATTTACCCATTACCAGAAAGAGAGAGAGAGAAAACTTTACCCATTACCAGAGAGAAAGAGAGAGAGAAAACTTTACCCATTACCAGAAAGAGAGAGAGAGAGAAAACTTTACCCATTACCAGAGAGAAAGAGAGAGAGAGATTTACCCATTACCAGAAAGAGAGAGAGAGAGAGAGAAAACTTTACCCATTACCAGAGAGAAAGAGAGAGAGAGCTTTCCTATTACCAGAGAGAGAGAGAGAGAGAGAGAGGTGGGTGGGGGTGCCTACAAAATGTGACCATCTACAACAGTATGAGTTTGATGTCAGATGGGCAGACATTTCTGTACAACAATTGTATATACTCTTTGGCGGGCGCAGTAACCCCAGGCTTAGATCGTCGGACTTTCAATTGGAAGGTGTGAATTCGATCCACCCGGGCAAGCGCCTGGTGAGTAAAGGGCGGACATTTTTCTGATCACCTGGGTAACTGACCCACAGACCCGCTGGTTCCTCAATTCCATTCTGTCCGGTCGACTTAGTCATTGGGCACCTGCTGTGTATACAGACAAATGTTAAACTTTATAACATTTACGCCCCCCCCCCCCCCCTGGGGATGCTGGGGACTGTTTCAGTGTAAATAGTATCCCCACCTTCTGGAAATTCTGTGCTAGGAATGTCCTCTTTTCTGTCACTCTCTTTGTTTCTGCCTTGTTCCTTTGCTTTCTGTCATTTTTTACTATCTGGTCCATTCACCTGTATGTCTTCGATAAAGTCTTACGTAATTTTTCTTAGGATTGATAATTGGGTACATGTATTCAGTGCATTTTTTGGCTCTAGGGAGGTGAGATAAGCGGAAACAATTTTAGGTCATTTAGCCTAAACAGTTTTGTGTGTTTCGGTGTCCTTAGGTATGCATACATTTGTATACAAGTGTATTTTTTTAAATCCCGTGCGCGATAAATTGAACGGAGTGGTCAACATGCCGGGGGCATGTCCTTCGGTTATGTGCGAGAATGCACTGATATGTGTACTTAATTTTCTTTTCTTTTTTTTCCCTGTTGAAGTCTTGTATGTTTTGAAGCGGTTATAGCCCTGATATGGCTCGACGCAGTCAGTTGGGCTTTTAACAACAATAACAACAACAGCAATAATTGCTTTTATTCTTCCTCTACCATATCTGTGGAGAAGAGTGGCAGAATGGTTCAGACGTTCGCCTGCCAATAACTAAACTACAGGTTCCAGGGTTTGTTTCCCTGTTGAAGCATTGACTTTTCTCCTCAGTTTGGCCAGAAAATCAAACTGAACGTCTAGTCCTTCGGAAGGGAACGAAAAACGACTCGGACCCGCTTGCCTTCTGTTTGCGCATGTTAAAGATTACACGGCAGTTGAAAATTGTGAAGAGCAGGGTATTTGCCCCGCTGCTATGGTCTAAAACATTGGAGAGATAGGTTCATTTGCCAGGTCCCTCCCCTTGAAGACCAACTTGCCTTCTTTGTGTTCTGAAATCTTGGTTAAAAAAAATTAGGTGGCGCTTGCACTGCGGCGACGCGCTGTCAATGGGAAGAGAGGCCCGAGTTTCACACGGTAAATCCCTTATGACAAAAGAAGTGTACATTAACATGGACATCTAACTTGAACTCTTTTCAACTGCTTCTGCCAATGCCTTCTGCCCTTCCCAGAAATCCAGTGTTTCATGAGGTCATAGTGCCTGTCAACCTCTTTGCTCTAACCACTATGGCGAGGGCTTTGGCTTGAAAGCCAGATGTCCTTAAGATGGTGGCTTGTTTTGGTTTGTTTTGTGTTTTTTTATAAACCAGTATGGATGCGAAGTGTGAACAACCAACACGCAAAGTCAGAACAAGATCGAAACAGCTGAAATGTGGTTTCTATGAAGAATGTTTAGTGCTCCATGGACAGCAAAGAAAACAATGAGACATCCTTGAAAGAGACAAACACATAAGACCATTATTGAAGAGTAGGAAAAGACGAGCGAAATTTATAGGATATTTTATGAGGCAAGAGAAGTTTGAGCACCTAGTCACAGCAGGAAAGCTGGAGAAAAAACTTTGACCGAGGGAGAAAATATTGGACCGTTTTGCGGAGTGGGTGAGGGCAAAAGGGGTAGGAGATATACTTGCAGTGACGAAAGATAGATTCGTATAGAGGGCTATAATCGCCAACGCCATGGGTCAGGCACCTTGGTGATGATGATGATGATGGCTCTGCTGGCAAACTTTAAGTCTTGTAAATATGGCCTTTTCTATCTACTTTCATATAGTGAGTTCGATCAGAATTATTTGTTTTGAGTGGAGTATTATATCTGATCTCATGCTACTCTTGCTGATGATCTCTCTCTCTCTTTCTATGTGTAAGTGTGTGTGTGTGTGTGTGTGTGTGTGTGTGTGTGTGTGTGTGTGTGTGTGTGTGTGTGTGTGTGTGTGTGTGTGTGTGGTGTGTGTGTATGTTTCAATCTGAAGATCAGCTATATAGCTGAGCAAAAAGGGTCACACTCATCGCCACATGTAACCTGACCATATAGACAGCGAACTAAAGATGATCCACCAGGTCACTCACTCCACTTCCAGTTGATTTACGACTCATTTGGAGGTGGAGGGTCACCGAATGGTAATCGTTACTTCTGACCTCGTTTTGCAATCCCTGCATCGGCTTGTCCTGGTTGACGTCACCTGAATTATAACGTCACCTGGAATTTGTTCAAGTATTACTCGGACTCGGATAGTTCCGTAAATGCTCAGTCCATAATCACATAATTGTTTTGTTTGGTTTGTTTTAAGGTTCGTTTTTCTCCTGGTCAGCAACAACTCAGGAAAGTCGTTCACTGTTTTTCCCCACTACGTTTTGTAAAGTCAGTCCTTATTGTCGCTTGATAAAGGCCAGTTGGCGTAAAACAGGCGCCTGTCTCGTTTTGTTATATGAAATAAGTGCTCTGATTCGTTTTGGTATGCTGTGGTTTCTGATTTATTTATTTATTTGTTTGTTTGTTTATTTGATATTCATTTTATTTATTTGTTTGTTTATTAATTTATTTTCTATTTTTGATCAGCGACCTTGCGTTTGGGGACGCAATGATCGGGTGCTGTTGTTGTCATGTAAACACCAAGGGGAAAGTACTCTATACGATCAAGAGACTGTTATAAGCAAAAACAAACAAACAAACAAACAAACAAACAAACAAACAAAAACTCACGTGCCTGGGTCTTTTTTCCCAGCATGAATAGTATCCCCACTGTCTGTAAATTCTGTACTAAAATGCTCTCATTTCTATCGCTCTCTTTGTTTCTGCCTTGCTCCTTAGCTTTCTGTCATTTTTTCCTATTATTTTCTGCCTTCCTGGTCTGTTCATCTGTCTGATTGTGTTCGATAAAATCTTGCATACTTTCTCTTTGGATTGGTAATTGGGTACATGTATTAAGTGCGTTTTTGGTCAAGGGAAATGAGATATGCAGAAGCCATTTTCGGTAATTTAGGTCTTTTTTATGGACGCCTCAGTGTCCTCAGTTATGTTTAAATTTGTGTTCACGTATGTTTTTGTTTAAATCCTCTGTGCGATGAATTGGATGGAGTGGTCAACGCCAAGGGCGTCTCTTTGGATTTTGTGCGCGATTGTATTGATATGTGCACTTAAATTATCTTTTCTTTTTTTTTTTCCTGTTGAAGTTTTGTGTGTGTTTTGAAAGGGTTATAGCCCTGATATGACTCTGCAAAGTCAGCTGGGCTTTAAACAAAAACAACAATAACAGTGGTTATTTTAGGTAATATAGGCCAGGTTGTATTATTTATGTTATGTATGTTTTGTATATTTTGTTATGTTTATGCGTTTGTATTCAGGTTTGTTTTTCTAATCCTCTTGGCGATAAATTGGATAGAATGGCCAACGCAATGGGAATATCGTTAGATCATTTGCATGAATGCAATGATATGTGTGCTTAATTTTCATTTCCATGCTTTCTTTTTTCCATGGTTATCGATATTTTAGATGTGTCCGTTTTGCTAGAGATTGTTCCAGCCCTGATCTGTCTGGAAGCGGTTGCCTGGGTTTGAAGACCACCACTACTGATAACATTGTGAAAAATTGTCCCATATTCTGTGTCTAAGAAATTGGCGTGAGAAATATTGCAGGAAAAAATCATGGAAAATACAACAGCAACAACAACAACAAAAGCAGCAGCAGCAGCAGCCAGCAGCAGCAGCAGCAGCAGCAGCAGCAGCAGCAACAACATCAACACTAACACCACCACCACCAACATCAACAATAACGACAACAACGACAACAACAACAGCAACAGCAACAAGAACAACAATAACAACAGCAACAACAACAACATCAAGAACAACATCAACAACAACAACAACAACAACAACAACAACAACAACAACAACACTGACAACAACAGCAACAGCAACAGCAGCAGCAACAACAACAACAACAACAGCAACAGCAACAACAGCAACAGCAACAGCAACAGCAACAGCAACAACAACAACGACAATGACAACTGGACAACTGAAGCAACAACAACAACAGCAACAGCAACAACAGCAGCAACAACAGCAGCAACAACAACAACAACAACAACAAAAAGAAGTCTCACTTGCCTCCTGACTTTGGGGTCGTGGGGAAGTGAGGTAGCAGAGATATCTTGTTTTCTCGGGACAAGCCTTTCAGGCCAGTGCCTGCCTCCTGTCTCGCCGCTTTACCATCTGCAACTTGAACTGAAATTTAAACAAGAAACTGAGAATACACACATAGACACAGACAGACAGACAGACAGACAGACAGACACACACACACACACACACACACACACACTCGCACACTCACAAAATAGGCACACACACACACCACACGCACACGCACCACGCACACGCACACACACGCACACGAACGCACGCACATATTCATATAAAATACGCAAACGTGTGTGTGTGTGTGTGTGTGAGAGAGAGAGAGAGAGAGAGGGAGTGTGTGTATGTGTGCGTACGCGCATGCGTGCGTGCTTGTGTGTGTGTGTGTGTGCGCGCGCGCGCGCGCGCGTGTGTGTGTGTTTGTTTGTATGTGTGTGTGTGTATGTGCATGTGTGTTTGTGTGAGAGAGAGTGCGTGCGTGCTTTTGCGTGTGTGTATGTGTTTGTGTGTGTGTGTGTATGTATGTGAGAGAGACAGAGAGAGAGAGTGTGTGTCTGTGTGTGAGATGGAGTATATGACAGCTTGGGTCAAGGGCCATTCGCCGAACAGGTTTGAGTGTACCCTAGCTCAGCATTGTGTGTATGCGTGTGATGTTTGTGTGTGTGTGTGTGTGTGTGTGTGTGAGAGAGAGAGAGAGAGAGGGGGGGGGAAGGATGACAGCTTGGTCACGGGTCACGCACCTAACTCCCCTCATGTCCTTCCCGTCCACTCCCTCCCCCCCCCCCTTTCAGTTCGTGTGTGCTTTGTGTCCTGAAGATTTGGTCGTTGTTGGTGATTGATTTGGTGAATGATGAGATTGCACACCTTGATTTGATTCTTGAATCAAGATTTGGCGCCTTATGAATGTCATTATCTTCATCATAACCTTCATGATTTCTGGCAGATTTGAGAAAAGCGCGTATGGAGCTGTCCCATAATGAAGAATTCCTATGGGGGAAAAAATGGTGGGAATTTCCGAATCCCTCCTGAATCATTTTTCATGTCCCAGTTTCGCTATCAAATCATCAGACGACCTTTGACATTAAACGACGCCATCGTTGTTGTTGTGGTTGTTGTTGTTGTTGTTGCTGCTGACAAACGCCAGCAATTTTCGAGTGATTTCCCTTGAGACTGAAGCAGAGTCAGCAACAAATCGATGTTTCGTAAATTACAGTGTGTGTGTGTGTGTGTGTGTGTGTGTGTGTGTGTGTGTGTGTGTGTGTGTGTGTGTGTGTGTGTGTGTGTGTGTGTGTGTGTGTGTGTGTGTGTAACTCTGTATGTGTGTAACTATGTGTATGTGTTGTGTGTGTTGTGTGCGTGCGTGCGTGCGTGCGTGCGTGCGTGCGTGCGTGTGTGTGTGTGTGTGTGTGTGTGTGTGTGTGTGTGTGTGTGTGTGTGTGTGTGTGTGTGTGTAAGAGAATTTATATGCATGTGAGTTTGTATGTTTGTGAGAGTTTATGCGTTTGTGTTTGTGTGTGTGTGTGTGTGTGTGTGTTTTGGGGAGTGCGTATGTGTGTACATGTATAGATGTTAGTGTTTGTGTGTGTGTGCTTGTTTGTTTGTATTTGTGTGAGAGAGAGAGAGAGGAAAGAGAGAGGGAGGTTGAAAGAGAGAAAGGTTATATTACGTAATTATCATAAGCAAAACATTTTATCAGTGGTGATGTGTGAGTGCGTGTGTATGTATGTGTGTGTGTGTGTGTGTGTGTGTGTGTGTGTGTGTGTGTATGTTTGTGTATATATGTATTTGTGTATGTGTGTTTGTGCATGTGTATGTGTGTATGTTTGTGTATATGTATGTGAGTGTATGTTTGTATATATATATATATACACATGTATGTGTGTGTGTGTGTGTGTGTGTGAATTGGAAATTGGAAATATTTTACCCAGTTACGAGAAGGTTACGTTTTTCGTATGATTAAATTTCGATGTTGCTGTCACATGCTTGGGACTGATTTAAGGAGACGCAAGGAACAGCTAGAGAACGCTGAATATGTCATTTTTGTGATGACAACGCCTTATGCGATGTGTTTCAGTTTTTTTTCCCGAATATCCTATATCCAGTGATAACCGACTGAAGTTTATTTCACAAAGATCTGTCAGTTATATTAATGTTTTGACTCCTATATGTCATTTATTTACGGGGGTGGGTGGGGGCTAAAATGAATTATTATTGTCATTACTGTTATTGCAATTATTGTGATTATTATTATTGTTGTTATTATCATTATCATTTGACTAACGTCACACATTTACAGGCAAAAAAAAAGTCAATTATCATTGTCATGACTGTTATTATTATAATTCTAATTTTATGATTATTAGTAGTTATTGGCGGCGTCGTCGGCGGCGGCGTCATCATCATCATCATCATCATCATCATCATCATCATCATCATCATCATCATCATCATCATCATCATCATCATCATCATCATTTGAGTCTGTAACGTTAATCTTTCCGGGAAAAAATCAGTCTTTGTTGTGATTACTATTATTATTATAATTACCATTATCATAATGATTAGTGGTTATTGTCATCATCATCATCGTCGTCGTCGTCATCGTCGTCGTCGTCGTCGTCGTCATCATCATCATCATCATCATCATCATCATCATCACATCATCACATCATCATCATCATCATCATCATCATCATCATCATCATCATCATATCATCATCGTCGTCGTCGTCGTCGTCGTCGTCGTCGTCGCCGTCGCCGTCATCACCATTGCCATCACATCACCAGCACCATCGCCATTATCATTGTTCTTATTTATTATTCTTTTTATGTATTTTTTTTCATTATTATTATTATCATTGATTCCCCCGCGGGGATGACGGGGGTTCTTTCAGTATAAATAGTATCCCCACTTGGAAATTCTGTCCTAGAAATTTCCTCTTTTCTTTCACTCTCTTTGCTTCTCCCTTGCTTCTTGCTTTCTGTTATTTCTTTGTATCATTTTCTGCCTTGTTGGTCCATTCACCTGTACGTATCCAATAAAGTTTTACATACTTTCTCTAAGGATTGATTATTTGGTACATGTATCGAGTGCATTTTTGGCTCTAAGGAAATGAGACATACGCAAGGGATTTTAGGTAACTTAGGCCCGTTTTTATATATATATTAGTGTCTTTAGTTATGCTTAAATTTGTATTTAGGCGTTTCAAAATCCCGTGTGTGGTAAATTGGACGGAGTGGTTAGCGCCAGGGGCATCTCCTTAGATTATGTGCGCAAATACATTGTTATGTATATTTAATTTTCTTTTTTCTTTTCGTGTTGAAATATTGTGTGTGTGTTGAAATGGTTATAGCCTTGATATGGCTCTACGCAGTCGGCTGGGCTTTAAAGAAAAATAGCAGTAACAATTATTATTGGTAATGTTTAAAGCCCAGCCGACTTCTCTGACTGTATCAGGGACATAACCGTCTGAAACAAGACACACACCTACACACATT
>JAPXFY010000022.1:37621539-37624039 GCA_030674185.1 Monoplex corrugatus
TGTCTGTCTGTCTCTCTCTCTCTGTCTTTCTGTCTCTGTCTCTGTGTCTTTCTGTCTCTCTGTCTGTCTGTCTGTCTCTGTCTTTCTGTCTCTCTCTCTGTCTTTCTGTCTCTCTCTGTCTCTCTCTCTGTGTCTCTCTCTTTCTCTGTCTGTGTCTGTATCGTTCTCTCTCTGTATCGTTCTCTCTCTGTCTGTATCGTTCTCTCTCTCTCTCTCTGTATCGTTCTCTCTCTCTGTCTGAATCGTTCTCTCTCTCTGTCTGTATCGTTCTCTCTCTGTCTGTATCGTTCTCTCTCTGTCTGTATCGTTCTCTCTCTCTGTGTCTGTATCGTTCTCTCTCTCTGTCTGAATCGTTCTCTCTCTCTGTCTGTATCGTTCTCTCTCTCTGTCTGTATCGTTCTCTCTTGTCTGAATCGTTTCTCTCTCTCTGTCTGTATCGTTCTCTCTCTCTGTCTGTATCGTTCTCTCTCTGTCTGTATCGTTTCTCTCTCTGTCTGTATCGTTCTCTCTCTGTCTGTATCGTTCTCTCTCTCTGTCTGTATCGTTCTCTCTCTGTATCGTTCTCTCTCTCTCTGTATCGTTCTCTCTCTGTCTGTATCGTTCTCTCTCTGTCTGTATCGTTCTCTCTCTGTCTGTATCGTTCTCTCTGTCTGTCTGTATCGTTCTCTCTCTGTCTGTATCGTTCTCTCTCTCTGTCTGTATCGTTCTCTCTCTGTATCGTTTCTCTCTCTGTCTGTATCGTTCTCTCTCTCTCTCTCTCTGTATCGTTCTCTCTCTGTCTGTATCGTTCTCTCTCTGTCTGTATTGTTCTCTCTCTGTCTGTATCGTTCTCTCTCTCTCTCTGTATCGTTCTCTCTCTGTCTGTATCGTTCTCTCTCTGTCTGAATCGTTCTCTCTCTGTCTGTATCGTTCTCTCTCTGTCTGTATCGTTCTGTCTCTCTGTCTGTATCGTTCTCTCTCTGTCTGTATCGTTCTCTCTCTGTCTGTATCGTTCCTCTCTCACTCTCTGTATCGTTCTCTCTCTCTGTCTGTATCGTTCTCTCTCTGTCTGAATCGTTCTCTCTCTGTCTGTATCGTTCTCTCTCTGTCTGCATCGTTCTCTCTCTGTCTGTATCGTTCTCTCTCTCTGTCTGTATCGTTCTCTCTTTGTCTGTATCGTTTTCTCTCTCTGTGTGTCTGAATCGTTCTCTCTCTACTCTCTGTGTCTGTATCGTTCTCTCTCTCTGTCTGTATCGTTCTCTCTCTGTCTGTATCGTTCTCTCTCTGTCTGTATCGTTCTCTCTCCTCTGTGTCTGTATCGTTCTCTCTTCTGTGTATCGTTCTCTCTCTGTCTGTATCGTTTCCTCTCTCTGTCTGTATCGTTCTCTCTCTCTGTGCTGTATCGTTCTCTCTCTGTATCGTTCTCTCTCTGTCTGTATCGTTCTCTCTCTCTCTCTCTGTATCGTTCTCTCTCTCTGTCTGTATCGTTCTCTCTCTCTTCTGTATCGTTCTCTCTCTGTCTGTATCGTTCTCTCTCTGTCTGTATCGTTCTCTCTCTCTGTCTGTATCGTTCTCTCTCTTCTGTATCGTTCTCTCTCTGTCTGTATCGTTCTCTCTCTGTCTAATCGTTCTCTCTCTGTCTGTATCTTCTCTCTCTGTCTGTATCGTTCTCTCTCTCTGTCTGTATCGTTCTCTCTCTGTCTGTATCGTTCTCTATCTCTCTCTCTCTGTCTGAATCGTTCTCTTCTCGTCTCTCCTGTCTGTATCGTTCTCTCTCTCTGTCTGTATCGTTTCTCCTCTCTGTCTGTATCGTTCTCCTCGTCTGTATCGTTCTCTCTGTCTGTATCGTTCTCTCTCTCTGTCTGTAATCGTTCTCTCTCTGTCTGATCGTTCTCCTCTCTGTCTGTATCGTTCTCTCTCATCTCTGTGTCTGTATCGTTCCTCTCTGTCTGTATCGTTCTCTCTCTGTCTGTATCGTTCTCCTCTGTCTGTGATCGTTCTCTCTGATTCTCTCTCTCTGTCTGAATCGTTCTCTCTCTCTGTCTGAATCGTTTCTCTCTCTCTGTCTGTATCGTTCTCTCTCTGTCTGTATCGTTCTCTCTCTCTTCTTTCGTATCGTCTCTCTCTGTCTGTATCGTTCTCTCGTCTCTTCTCTGTCTCTGAATCGTTCTCTCTCTCTCTGATCTTCTGTACTTCTTCTACTCTCTCGTCTGTATCGTTCTCTCTCTGTCTGTATCGTTCCTCATCTCTCTGTGTCTGTATCGTTCTCTCATCTCTGTCTGAATCGTTCTCTCTCTCTGTCCTGTATCGTTCTCTCTCTCTGTCTGTATCGTTTCTCATCTCTGTCTGAATCGTTTCTCCATCTCTCTGTCTGTATCGTTCTCTTCGTACTCGTCCTGTATCGTTCTCTCTCTGTCTGTATCGTTTCTCTCTCTGTCTGTATCGTTCTCTCTCTGTCTGTATCGTTCTCTCTCTTCTCTGTCTGTATCGTCTCTCTACGTCTCTCTCTCGTATCGTTCTC
>JAPXFY010000022.1:37626539-37629039 GCA_030674185.1 Monoplex corrugatus
AAAGAATGAATCACAGAAAGAAACAAACGAATAATGAAGGGAAAAGGGAGAGAACACGTGAGTCAATAAATAGAAGAAAGAAAGAATGAATCACAGAAAGAACGAACGAATAACGGAGGAAGGACGGAAGGAACAAGTGAATCAATAAAGTGAAGAATAAATGAATCACAGAAAGAAAGAACGAATAATGAAAGAAGGAAAGAAAGAACAAGAGAGTCAATAGATTCGTGAAAGAATGAACGAAAGACAGAAACAAAGAACGAATAAATTAACGAATGAAATAAAGCGTGAAACTCTTAATGAAAGAAAGAAACAATGAAAAAAAAAAAAGAACAAATTAAAGATGAAAGCTTGAATGATGGGTGAATGAAAGAATGACCGAATGAATGCACAAGTGAGCGAACGTATAAAGAATGATTGAATGATCAAATATCGAAATATCCATTGTGAAACCAGACAGCCAGAGGGATAATCGACCACACATTTGCATATCCACTTTATATTGATAACAATTCAGGAAGAGAGTTCTTGAATGATATATGGAACCGATAATGTTATACGGTTGTGAGGCGTGGACAGTCAACAAGCAAAGCCAGAACAAGAATAGAGGCAGCCGAGATGTGGTTTCTCAGAAGAATGTTGAGAGTTCCATGGAAAGCAAAGAAAACAAACGAGACAGTGTTGATGGAGGCAGACACAAGAAGATCATTGATATGGAAGATTAGGAAAAGACAGGCAACATTTATAGGCCATATTTTGAGGAAGGGGGAGTTAGAGCATCTGGTCACAACAGGAAAGCTGGAGGGAAAGAGAATACCAAGTAGACCCAGGGAATAAATATTGGACGGACTTGCAGAGTGGCTGAGGACAGAGAGGGTGGAAGATGTGCTTGCGGGAACAAGATGCATATGGAGGGCCATGATTGCCAACGCCATTGGCAGGGCGCTTGATGATGATGATGACGATGATGAATGATCATATATCAAAATAGCCATCGTGAGAACGGACAGCCAGAGGGATGATCGACCACATATTAACATATCCACGTTATATTGATAACAGGACGAATGGTGAAGAATATATGCAGGAACAATAATCATGGGCGGGGGGGGGGGGGGGGTGGTGCGGTTTCGCAAATCATATATATTTTTGCCAGACTACTATGTATTCGTATTCACACCTTCTGTCTCTGTCTCTCCCTCCCTCCCTCCTTTTCTCTCTGCTCTCTCTTTCTCTTCTCTTATCTCTCTTTCTCTCTTCCCCCCTCTCTCTTTTTTTCTCTGTATCTGTGTATGTTGTGTCTCTCTCTGTCTCTGTCTCTGTTTCTCTCTCAGTTTCTCACTTCTGTCTCTTTCTTTCCCTCTCTCTGTCTGTCTCAGTTTTTCTCTTCCTGTCTCAGTCTCTCTGTCTGTCTGTCTGTCTCTGTGTTTCTGTCTGTCTGTCTCCGTCTCTTTTTCTCTCTGTCTCTGTCTGTCTCTATCTGTCTCTCTCTCTCTCTCTTCCTTTCTTTTCTCTCTGTCTGTCTCTGTCTGTCTCTCACTTATCTGTCTCAATCTTTCTCTGTCTGTCTGTCTCTCTCCTCTCTCTCCTTCCCTCTTTCTCTCTAGTCCTTCTTTTCTCTCTCTCTCTCCCTCTCTGTCCCCTTCCCTCTCTCTGTCTTTCCTTCTCTCTCCTCCTCTCTCTCCTTCCCTCATTTCTCTCTTCTCTCTCTCCCCCTCTCTCTCCCTCTCCCACCCCCCTCTCTCTCTGGGAATGGGGGTTACATGGGTCGTGCGCACGTGCACGCACCTTTGATGTCTATACGTAATGCTTTTTGTTTAAGTTGCGTTAGAAAAGAGAACAGATTTGATCAGGAACTAGAAAAAAAAAAAGAAAAAAAAAAAGAGGAAAAAAAAGAAAGAATAAGAACGTGTATTTAATACAACCAGACAAGACAGGCGTTCTTGTTCTTTTTTCCTGTTTTTTTTTCTGGTTCCTGTTTGCTTGAACGCGGGCAGTCACACTTGTTTTAGATTTGATCGGCTGAATAAGCTGTACGGTTATTGTTTTGACGTGTTATGGTGTGACTAGTTATGTCGTGGTTTAACATGCCTGTACCCCCCCCCCCCCTTCTAGGATGCCGGGGCATCTTTCAGTATAAGTAGTAGTATCCTCACCTTCTAGAAATTCTGTGGTAGAAATTTCCTCTTTTCCGTTATCTGTGCAGAAATTTCCTCTTTTCCGTTATCTGTGCAGAAATTTCCTCTTTTCCGTTATCTGTGCAGAAATGTCCTCTTCCGTTATCTGTGTAGAAATTTCCTCTTTTCTGTCATCTGTGCAAGAAATTTCCTCTTTTTTACGTCATCTGTGCTAGAAATTTCCTCTTTTCTGTCACTCTCTTCATTTCTGTCTTACTCCTTTGCTTTCTGTCATTTCTTCCTGTCATTTTCTGCCTTGCTGGTCCATTCACCTGTATGTGTACGATAAAGTCGTATACTTTGTCCTAGGATTGATGATTGGG
>JAPXFY010000022.1:37631539-37634039 GCA_030674185.1 Monoplex corrugatus
CCCTGACCTATTATTCTGACAGCAGGAAACAGAGGGAAGGGGGGGGGGGACAGGGACGAGAGGAGATGAGATGGAAGAGACAGGGAAAGCTAGAGGGGAGGGGAGGGGAGGGGGCTAGGCGGGGATGCGGGATCGAGTGGGAGTTTTGGAAAGCAAGGAATGAAAGACGCAGTTCTGGAGAGAGTCCAATCAATACAGCCTGAATAGGCACTTCTGCGCATTCACAAGCGCACACGCAGCCGCGAACGCGCACACGAACAAGCGCACGCGCGCGTACGCACGCTCACATACACATAGACGCACAGACATGCACACACTCACACACACACGCACACAGACGCACACACACAGACACACACGGACAGTGACACACACACACAGACACACACACACACACACACACACACCACGCACACACACACTCGCTCGTACGCATGCATGCACATATACTGTGCATACGCAACCATACGCGTGCGCACACACACACACACACACACACACACACACACACACACACACACACACACACACACACACAGAGATATATATTGAGTGGCTGTCTGGATTGAGAACAATTCTCAATTTAACAAGTGAAACGCACACTTTACTTGCTAAAGAAGTGAAAAAAGAAAAAAAAATTGCTATCATAGTTGTCAGTCTCAGTTTCAGTTTCTCAAGATGACGTCTCTGCGATCGGAATGAATTCCTTATGCACTAACGTCACAGGTGCCATGTGTATGATGATCATGGCACAAGCCTTAAGCCTGCACATAAACCCATGAGCTGGCCAGGTCCTGAGGTCCTACCTAGCCTATATTTTACCTAGTCTACATTTTTATACTAGTATCGTATCAGTCTATCATTCGAACAGTCTTGGTTACATGTAAATGACGTGTATCTGTATATCTTAACTTTAACGAAAAAAAAAAGATATGTAAACATATAGATAATTAGAGGCGTTGAACTCTCTGGGAACGGTCATCTCACCAGACGACAGATGCACATCAGAAATAGCCAGCGGAATCGGCCAAGCCAAACGGCATTCAAGAAGATGAAAAGCGTTCTTACCAACAAATGTCTATCAGTTAACTTCAGGAGGACAGTTCTTGAATGTTAAGTAGAACCGATACTGTTGTACGGTTGTGAGGCGAGGACAGTCAACACGCAAAGTCAGAACAAAATTGAGGCAACTGAAATGTGATTTCTAATAAGAATGTTGAGAGTTCCATGGACAGCAAATAAAACAAACGAGACAGTCTTGAAGGAGACAGACACAAGAAGATCATTAATAAAGTAGATTAGGAAAAAGACAAGGAACATTTATAGGAAAGGGGAATTAGAGCACCTAATCACTAAAGGAAAGCTGGAGGAAAAGAGAACACCAGATAGACCCAAGGAGAAAATATTGGACGGACTTGCAGGGTGGCTAAAGACAAAGAGAGTGGGAGATGTACTTGCAGCGACAGGGGATAGATTCGTATAAAGGGCCATGATCGCCAACGTCATGCGGCAGGGCACATGAACGACGATGATGATGATGATGATGATGATGATGATGATGATGATGATGATGAACTCGCACGGGGGCTATAGTCGAGTGGTTTAGACACTGTTCTTACAGTTGGAAAGTGTGGGTTCGGACTGTCTATACACTGTCTAGTGGGTAAGTGTGGAGGCATTTCCGATTACCCAGGTCAACATGTGTGCAGACTTGATAATGCCGAACCCCCCTTCCTGTGTGTACTCATGCACAACATCAAAATGCCCCCGTGGGGATGCCCGGGGCTCTTTCAGCATCAATAGTTTCCTCATCTTTTGGAAACTGTGCTAGAAATTTCATCTTTTCTGTCGCTCTTTTTGTTTCTGCATTGTTCCTTTGCTTTCTGTCATTTCTACCTATCACCTGTATGTGTTCGATAAAGCCTTACGTACTATCTTTTAGGATTGATAAATGAGTATAAGTATTAAGTGCATTTTTTGCTCTCAGGAAATGTAATTTGCAGAAAGTAGTTTAGGGTTATTAAGGCCCGTATTTATATATGTTTTAGTGTCCTTAGTTGTGTTTGTATTTGTATTCAGATTTGGTTTTTTAAATCCTCTAGTGATAAATTGGACGGAGTGGTCAATTACAGGGGCATATCCTTAGATGTGCGTGTGTGTGAATGCATTGATTTTCGTACTTAATTTTCTTTTCTGACTTGTTTTGTTCATTTTGAGATGGTTATATTACTTGATATGGCTCTGCACACTCGGCTGGGCTTTAAACAACAAAAACGATAAAAATAAAAACATCAAATTGGCATTTTAAAGACTAGTTCTGTAAAGCATGTCAGTGTTTGGTGCCGTATGGAAACACGAAAACACCCAGCGTGCACATCCCTCTCCCCCAAACTGGGGGTCTTCTCTCGTGGGTATCCCCGCGGCGGATTGACATATGTAGCTCCTGAGAGCTTCTCGGCTCTTCGACTTTGACCGAATGAACATTTTTTGGGGGTCCCAT
>JAPXFY010000022.1:37644039-37646539 GCA_030674185.1 Monoplex corrugatus
TGTTAAAAAACATTTTAAAATTCATTTGTGTTTTACAATGAACAGACAAGAACATACAATGTAGTAACGAAAACAAATTATATCACTTCATACGCATAGGAAGAACATTGTGGACATCTGACAACATGCAACATACAGATGAACACATAACAAGATTTCATACACTGGAGGTTTCAAAGTGAACATCAAGATTTAAAAACATGTCATAAAGGTGAATTGTTCTCTATTGAGAAGACATTGGTTTATAGTTATTTCGCTGAGCGTTAAAGACTGACAAGTGAAAGTTTATTTTGGCAACATACTCTAAATTTGAATGTAATATTTAGTAGTCTTTGAAAAGTAGGTACATGCGGAAGGTAGTTGTCAGTCTTACATTTATAGATAAATGATTTTGCAAACATTATAATCAGATCGAATTTTCGTTTGCAAGAATTACAATCAGATTGACTTTTTGCTTGCAAGCATTGTCATCATCATCAAGTGCCCTGCCGCACGGCGTTGGTGATCATGGCCCTCCATATGTATCTATCCCTTGATGCGCAAGCACATCTTCCATCCTCTCTGTCCTCATCCACCCTGCAAGTCCGTCCAATATTTTCTCCCAAGCATTGTAAGCAGATCAAATATTCTACCTGTTTTTACAGTCTGATCAGCACCGAACAATACAAGGTTCCTGTTGATTTTAATGTTAAAAATATTTTCGCATTTTTCATTGCCTTCTAAGCGTCCTTCTGTTGTCGCCGGCAGGACAGAAGCTGTGTTTCAGCCAACATCATGTCAGACGTGTGGTTTCTGCGCCTTTTCCGATTGTCACCAGCAACCAGGAGATGATCAAGCCTGTGGACAAACATGGGTGGTATAGTGAGCTCCGTTGGAATTTTTGATGCTGAGTTGGCCCTGCGCATCTCCAAAGCTAGCTGTGTCTCTGTGGGGAGAGCTTGAGGGCAACATGTCTTTAGAAAAGAAGCCCCTCTCTCCCCACTCCCTCTCGGACCAGCGATACAGCCCTAAACTCATTTCACTCTAAGGGGGCCGTACTGCATCTGGGTCATGACTTCTAAGCGTCCTTCTGTTGTTGCCAGTAGGATAGAGGCCGTGTTTCAGGCTTTTCGGTGCTTCATGCTCTCCGATTGTCACCAGCGACCAGGAGACGATCAAGACTGTAGACAAATTCTGCTACATGGGCGGTATAGTGAGCTCCTTTGGAAGTGTTAATCATGAGCTGGCCCTGCGCATCTCCAAAGCTAGCTGTGTATTTAGACGTCTGGTCAAGAGGTTTGTGGCCAGAGCATGGCATCAGTAGTCTGTACATCCTGCTTTCCCCCGTGGGGATGCCGGGGTCTCTTTCAGTATAAATGGCATCCCTACCATCTGGGAACTCTGCTAGAAATTGCCAATTACCTCTTTTCTGTCACAGTCTTTGTTTCTGCCTTGCTTCTTCGCTTTCTGTCATTTCTTCCTATCATTTTCTGCCTTACTGGTCTATTCACCTGGAAGCGTTCGATAAAGTCTTACTTAGGATTGATAATTGGATACATGCATTAAGTGCATTTTTAGTTCTAGGAAAATGAGATATGCGGAAACAATTTTAGGTAATTCAGGCCTGTTTTTATATATGTTTTATTGTCCATAGTTAGGTTTAAATTTGTATTCAGATATGTTTTTAAATCCCCTGTATGATAAATTAGACGCAGTGGTCAACGCCAGGGGCATCTTCTTAGAATATGTGCGCGAATGCATTGCTGTGTGTACGTATATTTCTTTTCCTTTTTCTTTTATCCTGTTGAAGTATTGTGTATGTTTTGAAACGGTTATAGTCCTGATATGGCTCTACGCAGTCGGCAGGGCTTTAGACTAAAATAACAGTAATTATTGTGTATGTTTTGAACTGGTTATAGCCCTGATATGGCACTACGCAGTAGGCTGAGCTTTAAACAAAATAACAATACCAATAACCTACACGCACTTTCTTGATGTTTACTTTAAAACCTGCAGTGTATGAAATATATGCGTTCTGTGTGTTGTGTGTCGTCAGACGTCCGTAGTGCCCCTCCGATGTGTATAAATTGATAACATTCTTCGTTACTACATTGTAAGTTGATGTCTGTTTAATGTAAAACAAAAAATGAGTTAAAAAATATGAAAAAAAATCCCCAAAGCTTCCCTTAAAAAAAACCCAACCTATCTTTGTGTCTTTTTACCGCAGGCCTAGCCGGAGTTCTGGTTTCTACTAACCGAATCCTGACCAAAGCTCTTCTCCAGGACCAACGTCTCAACACGATCATCTTCTTCGCTGTGTCCATCGGCATTCTGCTCACCTGTTTCGTCGTCTTCCACATCAGCCGGCACTCCAACTTCGTGCGATTCTACGTCACACTGTGCAAGGGTAGCGGCGAAAACCGTGACGAAATGCGCAAAAGATTGACGTCACGCCTCTCTTGCACAGAGGACGTAAGCTTAGTAAGAGTTTTCTTTGTTGATAGGGTGGTGTTGTGTGGTG
>JAPXFY010000022.1:37651539-37669039 GCA_030674185.1 Monoplex corrugatus
GGACAGATGCCATGTGGCAGGGCACTTGATGATGATGATGATACACACGAAGGGTGTTCGGGCACCAGTAGGTCTGCACACATGTTGACCTGGGAAGTCAGGAAAGTCTTCATTCTTTACCCCACCTCCCCCCAGCTGGAGATACCCCCGTGCGGATGCCAGGGGCTCAGCACAAATACTACCTGCACCCTCTGGAATTTCTGTGCTAAAAAAAAACTTTTTCTGTCATTTTCTTTGTTTCTGCCTTACTCCTTTGCTTTTTGTCATTTCTTCCTTTCCTTTTTTCTGCCTTGCTGGTCCATTCACCTGTATATTCGCCCCCGTGGGTATGCCAGGGGCTCTTTCGGTATAAGTATTATCCCCACCTTCTGGAAATTCTGTGCTAGAAATTTCATCTTTTCTCTCACTCGCTTTGTTTCTTTCTTCCTCCTTGCTTTCTGTCATGTCTTCCTATCATTTTCTGCTTTGCTGATCCATTTACCTGTTCGATAAAGTCTTACGTACTTTCTCTCTTGACTGATAATTGCGTACATGTATAAAGTGCATCTTTGGCTCTTGGGAAATGAGATATGCGGAAGCAATTTTAGGTAATTTATGTGTGTTTTTACACATGTTTTTGTGTCCATACTTATATTTCAGTTTGTATTAAAGTATCAAATTTTAAATCCCCTGTGCAATAAATTGGACAGAGTGGTCAACGCCAGGGCATCTCCTTAGAATACTTGCGCAAATGCATTGATATGTGTACTCAATTTTCTTTTCTTTTTTTCCTGAAGTATTGTGTATGTTTTGAAATGGTTATAGCCCTGATTATGGCTCTACGCAGTCAGCTGGGCTTTAAACATTTAAATAACAATAACCTGTATGTTCCGTAAAACATGTCATAATTTCTCTTAGGGCTGATTATTGGGTACATGTAACAACTGCTTGTTTAGATCTAAGGAAATGAGATGTGCAGAAGCACTTTTGGGTATCCCGGTAATTAAGTCCAGTTTTTGTATATGTTTAGTGTGTTACGTTGTGTTTATGCATTTGTATGCAGGTTTGTTTTTTTAAACCCCTTCGTGATAAAATGTGTGGAATGACCACGCCGGGGGCATATCCTTAGATTATGTGTGCAACTGGATTGAGGAGTACCTAATTTTCTTTTCCTATTTTTCGAAGGACACCGAGGTGTTATGTCTGTTCTGAGATAGCCATAGCCCTGATATGGCTATGCGCAATCTGTGGGCTTTAAACAGTAATGATTCCCCCGTGGTGATGCTGGGGGCTCTTTCACCATTCACGTGTATGTGTTCTATGAAGCTTTACATACTCTCTCTTGGGATTGATAATTGTGTACATGTATTAACTGTATGTTTGCCTCTGAAGAAATGTGCTGTGCGGGAGCAATTTTAGGTAATTTCGGCCATTTTAATATATGTTCTAATGTCTTTAGTTATGTTCACATTTGTATTCAGGTTTTCTTTTTGAAACTCTCTGGTGATAAATTGGACGAAATGGTCAACGCCAGGAGCGTATCCTTAGATTATGTGCTGGCATGCATTGATATGAGTATTAAATTTTCTTTTGAACCTTTTTGTTGTCAACCAGATGTTGTGTACGTTTTGAAGTGTTTATAGCCCTGATATGGCTCTGTGCAGTCGGCTGGATTTTAACCCTTTGACTCCCTCACTTATCCGCCAAATGCAAAAACTTAACCGTTTGATTCCCTCACCTGCATGAAGCTGGTGAAAAGGATGAGGTGATCAAAATGTTAAGTTTTGTTTGTTTGTTTGCTAGCATGGTTGACAATACAGGATGCTGGTGGACAGGATGCGGGAGTCAAGGGTTAAACAGTAAGAATAAGAATAAGCATGAACACTAATGATGATTCTAATCCAGGGAGATTCAAACCCCAGACTCTCCGATTGTGATTGTGGCGTCTTAACCCTTTAACTCCCGCACCTTGTCCACTTCACTAGCTTCCTGCACTTTCAACCATGCTAGCGAAGCAAAAACTTAACCCTGTGATTCCCTCATCCTACGTACCAGCTTCCTGCAGGAAGCTGGCGGACAGGGTAAGGCAATAAAAGGGTTAGGTTTTTGCAGTCTGTGGATAGGGTGCCAGAACAAGATTGAGTCAGCCGAGATGTGGTTTCTAGGAAGAATGTTGAGAGTTCCAAAGAAAACAAACGAGACAGTCTTGGTGGAGGCAGACACAAGAAGATCATTGATAAGGAAGATTAGGAAAAGAGAGGCAACATTTACAGGCCATTTTATGAGGAAAGGGGATTTAGAGCACCTGGTCACAACCTGAAAGGTGGAGGGAAAGAGAACACCAAGTAGACCCAAGGAAAAAATATTGGACGGACTTGCAGGGTGGCTGAAGACAGAGAGGGTGGAAGATGTGCTTGCGGCAACAAGGGATAGATACATATGGAGGGCCATGATCGCCAACGCCATGTGGCAGGGCACTTGATGATGATGATGATGATGATGGTGGTGGATAGGGTACAGTAGTCAAAGGGTTTATCGTTGGATGTAACAGTGTGAATTTCTGTCGCAGGTGGATCTGCAGGAACAAGGGGGTGGCCCTCGTTATGGGGTGCTAGTGATCCAGAGTCCAGCCACCACGCCCAGCGAGACCAACCGGGCCTTCCAGCCGGAAGAACAGTCCAACCTGACGCATGCGCCTAGCATCACGACCTGTGACGACGAAACTCACCTGACAGGGGAGGCGACTGATGTCGCCTTCAGCAACACGCAGAGCTACGCCATCACGTTTTCCACGTGGGCGGCGATAAAAAGTTAGTTTTTGTTGTTGTTGTTGTTGTTGACATTTAGTGTAAGTACATTGACGTAAAGAAACTGGAAGTCGTCTTCTTCTTCTTTTTCGTCTCCTCCTACTCCTCCTCTTCCTCCTTCTCCTTCTTCTCCTAGTCCTCCATCTTCTTCTTCTTCTTCTTCTTTTACTTTCTCTTCTTCTTCTTTTTTTTTTCGTCACCACCATCATCATCATCATCATCATCATCATCATCATCATCATCTTCTTCTTCTTCTTCTTCTTCTTCTTCGTCACCATCATCATCATCACCATCATCACCATCACCACCGTCATCACCACCACCATCATCACCACTACCATTATCACCATCACCACCACCACCACCACCACCACCACCACCACCACCACCACACCACCATCACCACCACCACCATCATCATCATCATCATCATCATCATCATCATCATCATCTTCTTCTTCTTCTTCTTCTTCTTCTTCTTCTCCTTCTCCTTCACCTCCTCAATTTCTTCCTCCTCCTCCTCCTCCTCCTCCTTCTTCTTCTTTTTCCTCCTCCTCTGCTTCTTCTTCATCTTCCTCGTCTTCTTGTTGTTTTTCCCCTTGATTTTCTTCTTCTTTTTCATTCCCTTCTTCTTCTCTTCTTCTTCTTTCTTCTTTTTGTTTTCTTGTTCTTGTTCCTCTTTTTCTTCTTTCTTATTGTCCTTGTTCTTGTTCTTCTTTCTTCTTCTATTTTTCTTGTTCTTGTTTTTGTTCTTGTTCTTCTTTTCTTCTTCTTCTTTGGTCTTCTTCTTGTTCCTGTTCTTCTTTTTTTTTTCTCTTCTTTTTCTTGTTCTTGTTCTTCTTGTTGTTGTTCTTCTTCTTCTCCTTTCTTCTGCGTCTTCCTGTTTTTCTCCTTGTTTGACTTCTTCTTCTTTTTTCATCATCTTCTTCTTTTTCCTCTTCTTCTTTCTTCTTCTTCGTCATCTTCTTGTTAGTAATCTTTTTATTCTTCTTCTCCTCCTCCTTCTTCTTCGTTCTTAGAGTAGTATCCTCCAATCTTATATGGACTCAGTGCGCATTACACATAATCAGACTTTTTATCTATCTGTCAATCCTTACACTGTCCGGACCGGGTGAGTTTTCCCGTGTTGGGGAGAAGAGTGGCAGAATGGTTCAGACGTTTGTCTGCAAGTAACTAAACTCGAGGATCCAGGGTTCGCTCCCGTCGAGGCCTCGACTTTTCTCCTCAGTTTGACCGGAAAATCGAACTGAACGTCTAGTCCTTCGGAAGGGACGAAAAACGATTCGGACCCATATGACTTCTGGCTGCACACGCTAAAGATCCCATAGAAGTTGAAAATCGTGAAGAGCAGGGCTTTACCCGGCTGCCTTGGTTAAAAAAACAAAACATTGGAGAGATAGGTTGATTTTCCAGGTTCAACCCCTTGAAGACCAATTAGCCTTCTTGCCTTTCTGAAGTCTTCGTTGTAAAATAAAATATGAATATGAATATCAATTTGAAGCAAAGGAGAGGGGATGGGCGCCGCCCTCGTGGTGCTGGCCCCGGGAAAAGTTGATGTCTCTGCCACCTCACTTCCCTACGACCTCAGGGTAATGGCACTATCCAGGTAGGACCCCAGAACCTTGCCAGCTCGTGGGTTTATGTGCAGGCTTAAGTCTTGTGCCGTGATCATTCTGGATCTTCTCCATCACATGGCGCCTGTGACGTTAGTGCATATGGAATTCATTCCGAGCGCGCAGAGTTTGTCTTGACAAATTGACACTGAAACAGACTTTTTAGTGGAGCACGGAAAACTCAAGCTGTTAGGTGAGCTAACCACTCTCCACTATGTTGTTGAACAGTCTGTATCTTTGGTGGGCGTGCTTGCTGGGTGTTGTCGTGTTCCAATTAGCCATCAGACACTGACATGACTTACAAGGGCTTACACATGTATATTTGATATTCTGCTTGCGTATGCATACGAAGGGAGTTTAGACACAGGCAGGTCAGCACAGATGTTGAACCAGATGATCGGAATATCTCCACCCTATACCCCCTAAGGTCCACCCTATACCCCCTAAGGTCCCCCCTAAGGTCCACCCTATACCCCCTAAGGTCCACCCTATACCCCCTAAGGTCCACCTTATACCCCCTAAGGTCCACCCTATACCCCCTAAGGCCCACCCTGTACCCCTAAGGTCCACCCTATACCCCCTAAGGTCCAACCTATACCCCCTGAGGTCCACCCTATACCCCCTAAGGTCCACCCTATACCCCCTAAGGTCACCCTATACCCCCTAAGGCCCACCCTGTACCCCCTGAGGTCCACCCTATACCCCCTGAGGTCCAACCTATACCCCTGAGGTCCACCCTATACCCTGAGGTCCACCCTATACCCCCTAAGGTCCACCCTATACCCCTAAGGTCCACCCTATACCCCTGAGGTCCACCCTATACCCCTGAGGTCCACCTATACCCCTGAGGTCCACCCTATACCCCCTAAGGTCCACCCTATACCCCTAAGGTCACCCTATACCCCTAAGGCCACCCTGTACCCCTGAGGTCCACCCTATACCCCTGAGGTCCAACCTATACCCCCTGAGGTCCACCCTATACCCCTGAGGTCCACCCTATACCCCTAAGGTCCACCTATACCCCTAAGGTCCACCCTATACCCCTAAGGTCCACCCTATACCCCCTGAGGTCCACCCTATATCCCCTAAGGTCCACCCTATACCCCCTAAGGTCCACCCTATACCCCCTAAGGTCCACCCTGTACCCCTAAGGTCCACCGTATACCCCTAAGGTCCACCCTGTACCCCCTAAGGTCCACCCTATACCCCCTAAGGTCCACCCTATACCCCTGAGACCGAGATACCTGTTACTGTTATTGTTGCTTAAGCCTTTGACTCTCAACCCTGTCCACCAGCATCCTTCGTTGTCAATCATGCTAGCAAAGCAAAAAACTGAAAAAACTCTTTGACTCCCTCATTATATCTACCACCTTCCTGCAGGAAGCTATGGATAGGGTGAGGGAGTCAAAGGGTTAAGTTTTTGCAGTTGGTGGATAGGATGCGGGAGTCGAGAGTTAAAGCCCAGCCGACTGCGTAGAGCCATATCAGGGCTATAACTGCCTCATAAAACACACCATACCTCACAGAAGAATATGTATCCTGGAAAAGAAAATTAAGTACACATATCAATGCATTCGCGCACATAATCTAAGAATATGCTCCTGGCGTTGACCACTTTGTCCTATTTATCACCAGGGGATTTAAAGACATACCTGTATACAAATTAAGCATAACTATGAACATTAAACCATATATGAAAACTGTCCTAAATAACTGCAAATTGCTTCTGCTGGTCACATTTCCCTAGAGCCAAAAATGTACTTAATACATGTACCAATTATCAGTCCTAGCAGAACGTATGTGAGGCCTTATAGAAAGCATACAGGTAAATAGACCAGCAAGGCAGAAAATGATAGGTAGAAATGACAGATAGCAAAGAACAAGGCAGAAACAAAGAGAGTAACAGAAAAGAGGACATTTCTAACAGAGCATTTCCAGAAGATGGGGATGCTATATATAACGAAAGAGCCCTTGGTATCGACCAGGCCTGAGAGAGATAAGTGCAGTGTTGCTCATATTTATTTGTGTATGTATTGATTGTTGTAGGAGGGCTGATATCACCGGGTATGAAGTATCTCACGGCGTGTGACTGTACATGTTCTCTGTAGGGATTACTATTGTTATATATATCTCCTGGTGTCAACCAGGCCCGAGAGATACAGACACCTGCGGTGTTGGACGTATTGTTTGTTGCAGGAGGGCTGATCACGCGGTACGAAGTGTCTCGCAGCGTGTGAACCTACATGTTCTCCATTGGGCTTATTATCCTAATATATCCTGGCGTCAACCAGGTTCGAGAGATACAGACACCTGCAGTGTTGGTCATATTTATATACTGAGTATTGCAGGAGAGCTGATTAACAAGTGCGAAGTATATCACAGTGTGTGGCCGTATATGCTCTCTATCGGCCTTACTATCATAATATATCCTGGCGTCAACCAGACCCAAGAGATACAGACCCCTGGAGTGTTGGTCATCTTTATGCAATGTTTGTCACAGAAAGGTTGATCACCCGGCACGAAGTGTTTTGCATTGTGTGGCCCTAATGTTCTCCCTTGGGCTCCATATAGAGCTTACTGTCATGCTGTATATCTTTATTTCAAATAGGCCCGAGAGATACCAACACATCCCCCGTGGGGATGCCGGGGGCACTTTCAGTATAAATAGTCTCCCCACCTTCTGGAAATTCTGTGCTAGAAATTCCCTCTTTTCTGTCACTCTCTTTGTTTCTGCCTTGTTCCTTTGCTTTCTGTCATTTCTACCTATCATTTTCTGCTTTGCTAGTTCATTCACCTGTATGTGTTCGATAAAATCTTACGTACTTTTTCTTAGGATTGATAATTGGGTACGTGTATTAAGTGCATTTTTGGCTCTAGGGAGGCGAGATATGCGGAAGCAATTTTAGGTAATTCATGCCTGTTTTTATACATGTTTTGGTGTTCTTATGTAAGCTTATATTTGTATTCAGGTTTTTTAAATTCCCTGTGCAATAAATTGGACGGAGCAGTCAACGCCAGGGGCATGTCCTTAGATTATGTGCGCGAATGCATTGATATGTGTGCTTAATTTTTTTTTCCTGATGAAGTTTTGTATGATTTGATAGCCCTGATATGGCTCTACGCAGTCGGCTGGGCTTTGAACAACAATAATGATAATGATAATAGATACAGACACCTGCAGTGTTGGACGTATTGTTTGTTGCAGAAGGGCTGATCACGCGGTACGAAGTGTCACGCAGTGTATGGCCCTACATGTTCTCCATAGGGCTGGCCTACTTCGTCACGTTATGCTTGTTCCCGGGCATCGAGTCGGAAGTAATCAGCTGTCGCCTGGGAACATGGATGCCTGTCATCATGATGGCGACCTTCAACCTCAGTGACGTCATCGGCAAGGTCAGTCTGTACGCACGTGCGCGTTGTTTTGTGTGTCTGTGAAAACCTGTCTAGTCCTTTTCTCATACTGGACAGAGCAACTGGGAAGATTTAGTCTTTCTCTCCTAATTTTTGTATCTGGTGTTTGTTTGTTTGTGATCTTACGCTTGACAAAGGCCAATTGGCCGAAAATTTGTGCCTGTCTTGTCTTGTTGTATTAAATACGCGTTCTGATTCTTTTTTCGTGTTTTTATCTGGTTCCTGTGTCTATTTGTACTGTTTGGCACTTCTTCTTACTCATCAGCATCATGTACACAGGCGTTGGCGAGCATGGCCCTCCATACCAATCTGTCCTTGTTTGCTGCAAGTACATCTCCCATCCTCTCTGTCTTCGTCTTTTTTAGAAGGGTCCTAATATTTTTTGTGTTATTATGGTTCCTAATATTTATGAGACTATCGTCATCATCATTTGCCATACCTTGCCTTTGAGCGACCTGAATACATAATAACAATAAATAAGAATAACTTCACTCGCTTAGCAAAAAACTGTCCATATCAAAAGTGTTAAGTGTCGAGTCTGTAGTAAGCGGAAAGGTGCTGATAACTATGCGAGCTGATGGCAGGGCGAGCAGCCTGAAAGAGAGATGAAGACCAGAGTGGGGCGAGCTAGGGGTCTTTCATTCTCTCTTGGTCCAGAGGCTGGGCTGGACCTGGTTGGTGCGCGTTGTGTGGCTTATGTCCCGGGGTTTGTCATCTCCCCATCTTGCCATTTGGTTTGTAAACAAGGTAAAACTGATGACTGGGTCCGAATGGGTCATGCAACGCATGGACAGCCCCCCTTTGCTTGATGAAATGACTGTCGAGTGGCGTTAGGAACTTGGGAGGTGATTGTCCCGAGAGTGGCGAGGCATTGGTGCTCCGGGTCCCATCCGCCCCTTCATGGTGTCTCTTGTTAATTCCATGTCAAAAGCATGCCCGTTGCACTTTTTAGGAAGAGAACATTATCAAAACTTTAAATCAAGCATAAACAAACAAACAACTGTAAAGAGAGGTGTAATGAGTCCTAATGCTACTGTCCTTTAGTTATAGAATACACTGAAGTCTGTCTCTGTGTCTGTCTCTGTCTATTTCTGTCTCTCTGCCTCTGTCTCCTTGTCTCTCTCCGTCTCTCTGTCTCTCTCTGTTTCTCTGTCTGTCTGTCTGTCTGTTTGTTTCTCTCTCTCTCTCTCTCTCTCTCTCTCTCTCTCTCTCTCTCTCTCTCTCTGACCTAATGCTGCAATCCTTGAGTGATAAAGTATTCTGAATTCTGAACTGTCTCTGTGTCTGTCTGTCTGTCTCTCTCTGTCTCTTTCTTTCTGTCTGTCTCTCTGCCCCCCCCCCCCCCTCTCTGTCTCTGTCTTTCTGTCTCTTTCTCTCGTGCTCTCTCTCTCTCTCTGTGTTGCTCTCTCTCTCTCTCTCTCTCTCTCTCTCACTGTCTGTCTGTCTGTCTCTTTCTCTCTTTCTGCCTGTGTATTCTGTCTGTTTCTCTCTCTCTCTCTTTCTCTTTCTCTTATTTCGTGGCCACCATGTCTGTGACTGAATTTTATTTTTTCAGGTTATTGTTGTTTATTTTGAAATCACCGACCTGTGTTGTTTGAGCCGGATGTCTTAAAAGACCTCCTTCATCATCATCATCAGGTGCCTTGCCGCATGGCGTTGGCGAACATGGACTTCCATCTGTCTCTATCTCTTGTTGCCCCAAGCATCTCCTCCACCCTCCTCTTCAGCCACTCCGCAAGTCTGTCTAGCATTTTCTCCCTGGGTCTACCTGGTGCTCTCTTTCCCTCCAGCTTTCCCGCTGTGACCAGGTGCTCCAAATCCCCCTTCCTCATAAAATGGCCTGTAAATGTTGCCTGTCTTTTCCTAATCTTCCTTATGAGTGATCTACTTGTGTCTGCCTCCATCACGACTGTCTCGTTTGTTTTCTTTGCTGTCCATGGAACTCTCAACATTCTTCTTAGAAACCACATCTCGGCTGCCTCAATCTTGCTCTGGCTTTGCTTGTTGACTGTCCATGCCTTACATCACCTTACTTACTCTTACTTTTTCCTTCCGCTTGTACCAGTGGGCGTCGCGGGGAGATACAGTCGTCTGTCAGCAGCAAGGCGGGTGGCCTGGAGAAGGGACATCTCGTGAGCTCTGAGGGTGTCTGCCACGGAGTCGCTCCATCGTCGTCTTGGTCTTCCTCTGGCTCTTCAGCCAGAGTATCTGGTGTTGTATGCCCGAAGAGCTGGATGGTTTAGGGGCATACGTGTGAGGTGTCCGAACCACTTGATCCTCATATGTTCGATGTGTTGTAGGATTGGTGTTGCTCCTACCATGTCTCGTATCACCTCATTTCTGATCTTGTCCCGCCTTGTCTTGTTTACTGCTTTCCTCAGGCATTTCATTTCACAGGTGACCAGTTTTCTCTCAAGGACTTTAGTTAGGGACCATGTCTGGCACTGGTATGTCAGCGTTGGTAGAAAAATGGCGTTGATGAGTTTCGCCTTAGTGCTGGTGGGAATGCTGGGGTGTTTCAGGAGAGGGGCAAGTTGGTAGCTGACTGCGTTGGCTTTCTGGCATCTGGTCTCGATTTCTCTGTCAAGTTTGCCATTTTCAGTGAAGATGCTGCCCAGGTATTTAAATTCACTGGCTTGCTTCAACTGGGTTTCGTTGATGTTGATATCCAGTTTGTTTGGTCTCTTACTGACAGTCATGACCTCGGTCTTGCTGACGCTGATCTTCATGCCGTATGTCTCGCAGCTTTCCTTGAGCTGGTCTGTGTGCTCCTGTAGCTGTATCTTGTCATTGCTCACCATTGCCTGGTCGTCCGCAAACATGAGTTCATTGAGTGCCTCAGGGTCTGGGTTTGCCTCCTTCGTAATCTGATCCATATAGATCACGAAGAGAAGAGGGGAGAGATTACAGCCCTGCCTTACTCCCGATGTCACTGGGAACCAGTCAGATGTTCCACTGGCGGTGCGGACTGCACTCCTGCTGTTGGCATTGGCCCGAATGTTGTCTAGCAGCTGGCCCTTGACATCGTACTGCTCGAGGACCTTCCATAGCTTGTCTCTGTTGACTCGATCACCAAATTGTCAAAAAAACAAAACAAAACATACAAAAACAAAATTACCTGTTTCCTCTGTCTCTCAGCCTCTCTCTGCTCTCTCTCTCCCTAGCAAGAACTAGCTGCAAGGCAGGTCCAATGGGACCTAACGCTACTCTCCTTGAGTGGTAAAGTATTCTGAAGTCTGAAGTCTGTTTCTTTGTTTCTCTCTCTCTCTCTCTCTCTCTCTCTCTCTCTCTCTCTCTCTCTCTCTCTCTCTCTCTCTCTCTCTCTCTCTCTCTGTGTAATGAGAAGGGGTGTCAAGAGCTCGATCACATTTTCGGATCCATACAAGTTCAACAATCGATCACTGATATGAAAACGAAGTTACCACACACTAAGAAAAGGAGTGTTTTTACGAGTACTTCTTTCGGCCGTGCATGCAAGAAGTGAGGCATGCATAAACTTTGAATATTGTACTCATGCATGGTGTCGTTGTTGATGTGGAG
Source organism: Monoplex corrugatus (assembly GCA_030674185.1). Lineage (NCBI taxonomy): Eukaryota > Metazoa > Mollusca > Gastropoda > Littorinimorpha > Ranellidae > Monoplex > Monoplex corrugatus. The sequence continues at coordinate 37,662,890 of JAPXFY010000022.1, forward strand.
ATCCTCAAGCCTTGTTGACAGCAGCGTTGATGATTGGTGACAGATGTTGACAACAGGTGAAGGAGATGCACACCGTTTTGTAGGGTTCTCCTCCAGAAGGTTGAACAGGTCCAGTAGATTGTGTTCAGGCGAAATAATAGTAATTTACAGTTACGCACGTATGTTGGGAACTCATCTGTTACGCCAGTTGATACATATTTTGCTGAATTCTCTCAATCATGCATGTTTCATCTCATGCCACACAACTTGTTGGTTCACACGACGAGGACAGAGAAGGTGGAAGATGTGCTTGTGGCAACAAGGGATAGAGACATATGGAGGACCATGATCGCCAGTGCCATGCGGCAGGGTTCTTGATGATGATGATGATGAAGACACCAGAGTTTCATTTAGAGGAAATCCAAAACAAGTGTGAACGCCCGCGTTCAAGCAAACAGGAACAAGAATAAACAGCAACACGAAATAGAATCAGAGCGAGTATTCAATACAACCAGACAAGACAGGTGCAAATTTTCGGCCAACTGGCCTTTGTCAAGCGTAAACATAAGTTCGCAAACGAACAAACATCAAATACAGTCCTTTTCTCCCACTGGAAAAAGCGGCAAGGAAGTTTCAAGTCATTTTCTCCTAATTTTTTTTATTTGGTGTTTGTACGTTTGTGATCTTACGTTTACGCTTGACAAAGGCCAGTTGGCCGAAAATTTGCACCTGTCCTGTTTAGTTGTTTTAGTGTGTTAATAATTTGTAACACAAACTTGAGAACGAGACACAGACTTTTTGTCTGGTTTCAAGAAGATCGACAAACAGCGTCAAAACGGTTACTAAAACAACGGGAAACAACTCTATCGCTACAGTTACAGACAAGAACGATAATTCACAATTCAGAATATGAATTAGGTAAGTCGCTACATCGTATTAGATACGCATTCTGATTCTATTTTCGTGTTTTTGTGGTTCCTTTTAATTTGGAAAGTTTGGAGTTCTAAACTGTCATGGTAACTCTTGCCTCAAAAATAAAGGGGGAAGACTTTTCTGATGTCCCAGGTTAGCACATGTGGAGACCCTTTCCGTACCGAAACCCCCTTTTTTGTGTATACAAGTGCAGAACGTCAAATATATAGGTTAATCCTTTGACTGCCGCACCCTGTCTACCCACATCTTGCTTTGTGAACCATGTTAGCAAAGCAGGATCTTAACCTTTTGACTCCCGCACCCTGTCCACCCACATCTTGCTTTGTGAACCATGTTAGCAAAGTAGAAACTTAACCCTTTGACTCCCGCACCCTGTCCACCAGCATCTTGTTTTGTGAACCATGCTTGCAAAGCAGGAATTTAACCCTTTGACTTCCGCAGCCTGTCCACCAGCATCTTGCTTTGTGAACCATGCTAACAAAGCGGAAACTTAACCCTTTGACTCCCATGCCTTGTCCATCAGCAGTTTGCTTCGTGAACCAAGCTAGCAAAACAAAAACTTAACCTTTTGACTCCCTCACCCTATCCACCAGTTTCCTGCGGGAAGCTAGTGGGTATGGTAGAGGGAGTCGTAGGCTTAAGATTTTTTGCAGCTGGTGGATAGGCTGTGGGAGTCAAAGGGTTAAAGATCCTGTAGGTCACTTTATTGTCTGGTGGGAAATGGAATCAGCAAGCACGCTGGCTGAAGACAGAATATGCAGACTATGCGGCTATGGGCAGACTACGTGCCCTACACGCATCTGAGTAAATTCGGAACGCTTATAAGAAACTATTTTAGTTTAGAAAGAATATTCAATTAATCTTTTGAGTCCCATATTCAGTTAACCTTTTGACTCCCGCACCCTATGCACCGACTACAAAAACTTGACCCTTTGCCTCCTCACCCTATCCACCAACTTCCTGTATGACCCTGGTGGATAGGGTGAGGGAGTCAAAGGGTTAAGTTTTTGCTTTTCTAGAATGGTTGGCAATGCAGAATGCTGATGGACAAGGATTAACCCTTTGACTCCCATACCCTAACCACCAACTTCCTGTATGACCCTGGTGGATAGGGTGAGGGAATCAAAGGATTAAGTTTTTGCTTTGTTAGCATGGTTAACAGTGCAGGATGCTGGTGGCCAGGGTGCGGGAGTAAAAGAATTAAGAAAATAATTGATTACTTATTCACACGTTTACTTTGTTTTTGGCACACGCAGATTTCCATAAATTCATTTGCATACTCACCCATCTGGCTGTCCCATTGCTCATTCACATTTTCATTGCCCGTTTTTTTGTTTTTTTTTTGGTAAGCGGTGGTTTTCTTGACACAATTCACATTTTTGACTGTCTTTTGTCAGGTGCTGGCTTCCATACCTTACGATTGGTCACGCGCGCGCCTCGTGTTGTGTACGTTTTGTCGCGTGCTGTGCGTGCCGCTGCTCATGTTCTGCGCCACGCCCCGGAAGCATCCTGTCATCCCTGGGGAGGCTTGGCCAATTGTCTTCTCTCTTTTATTGGGTCTCAGCAATGGCTATTTTGGGAGTGTTCCCATCATTCTCGCGCCATCGCATGTGCCAGATGAGCAGCGCGAGATTTGCGGTAAGTATACAGAGAGTTCAGACTTCAGATGGTTTATGATGATATTGATAATAGTAATGAAATGATGATAATAACAATTATTATAGTATTAACAGTGATGATAAAAATAGCGGTACTACTACTACTACTACTGATGATGATGATGATGATACCACCACCACCACCACCACACAACAACAACAACAACAACAACAACAACAACAACAACAACAACAAACAATAGTAATAATAATAAAAAGATGAAGAGAAGGAAGAAGAAGAAGGATAATAAAAATACTGAAAACAACAATAATGATGATGTCGACGACGACGACGATCGTAACAATAACAATACTACTAATAATAATCACAGAGTGATAACAATGATAATAACAAGCAGGATAAAAACAGTGATAATAAAGATGATGATGATGATGATGATAATGATTATTATGACAACAATGATGATAATGATGGTAATGATGATGATGATGATGATGATGATGATGAAGATGGTATGGCGCAACATCCCTGGAAACAAATTCCTCAGTGCTAAACACTTTATAGAAAATATTATACAGGAAGACATAAATCAGCAATAATTCTAGGATACAATGGCTCCACCTGCCTGATAAGACAATGGATACACCTGTTTAGGACTCAGTTGGATGTGAAACAGCGTTGGCTGTGGATGTGAAACAGCATCAGCTTTGGGTGTGAAACAGCATCGGCTTTCAGTGTGAAACAGCATCAGCTTTGGATGTGAAACAGCTTCGGCTGTGGCCATGGATGTGAAACAGCATCGGCTGTGGATGTGAAACAACTTCGGATGTGGATGTGAAACAGCGTCGGATGTGGATGTCGATGTGAAACAGCGTTGGTTGTGACTGTGGCTGTGAAACAACGTCGGATATGGATGTGAAACAGCATGGGATGTGGGTGTGGATGTGAAACAGCGTCGAATGTGGATGTGAAACAGCGTCGGCTTTGGATGTGAAACAGTGTCGGCGTTGAATGTGAAACAGCATGGGCTTTGGATGTGAAACATCATCAGCTTTGGATGTGAAACACCTTCGGTTGTGGTCATGGATGTGAAACAGCATGGGCTTTGGATGTGAAACAGCATGGGCTTTGGGTGTGAAACAGCATTGGCTTTGGATGTGAAACAGCATGGGCTTTGGATGTGAAACAGCATTGGATTTGGATGTGAAACAGCATGGGCTTTAGATGTGAAACAGCATGGGCTTTGGATGTGAAACAGCATGGGCTTTGGATGTGAAACAGCATTGGCTATGGATGTGAAACAGCATGGGCTTTGGATGTGAAACACATGGGCTTTGGATGTGAAACAGCATTGGCTTTGGATGTGAAACAGCATGGGCTTTGGATGTGAAACAGCATGGGCTTTGGATGTGAAACAGCATGGGCTTTAGATGTGAAACAGCATTGGCTTTGGATGTGAAACAGCATTGGCTTTGGATGTGAAACAGCATTGGATTTGGATGTGAAACAGCATGGGCTTTAGATGTGAAACAGCATTGGCTTTGGATGTGAAACAGCATGGGCTTTGGATGTGAAACAGCATGGGCTTTAGATGTGAAACAGCATGGGCTTTGGATGTGAAACAGCATTGGCTATGGATGTGAAACAGCATGGGCTTTGGATGTGAAACAGCTTCGGTTGTGGTCATTGATGTGAAACAGCATTAGCTGTGGATGTGAGACAACGTCGGCTGTGGATGTGAAACAGCATCGGAATGTGGATGTAGATGTGAAACAGCGTCGGATGTGGATGTGAAACAGCGTGGGCTTTGGATGTGAAACAGCGTCAGCTTTGCATGTGAAACAACATCGGCTTTCAATGTGAAACAGCATCAGCTTTGGATGTGAAACAGCTTCGGTTATGGCCATGGATGTAAAACAGCATCGGCTGTGGATGTGAAACAACTTCGGATGTGGATGTGAAACAGCATCGGATGTGGATGTCGATGTGAAACAGTGTCGGTTGTGACTGTGAAACAGTGTCGGATGTGGATGTGAAACAGCATCGGATGTGGATGTGAAACAACATCAGATGTGGATGTGGATGTGAAACAGCGTTGGTTGTGGCTGTGGATGTGAAACAACGTCGGTTATGGTTGTAGATGTGGAAACGGCGTCAGTTATGGCTGTGGGTGTGAACTTTTGTCTGTTGTGGATGTGAAACAGCGTTGGTTGTAGCAGCAGCAGATGTGAAACAGCGTCAGTTGTGGCTGTGGTTGTAGGTGTGAAACAGCGTCAGTTGTGGCTGTGGTTGTAGGTGTGAAACAGCGTCAGTTGTGGCTGTGGTTGTAGGTGTGAAACAGCGTCAGTTGTGGGTGTGGTTGTAGGTGTGAAACAGCGTCAGTTGTGGCTGTGGTTGTAGGTGTGAAACAGCGTCAGTTGTGGCTGTGGTTGTAGGTGTGAAACAGCGTCAGTTGTGGGTGTGGTTGTAGGTGTGAAACAGCGTCAGTTGTGGGTGTGGTTGTAGGTGTGAAACAGCGTCAGTCGTGGCTGTGGTTGTAGGTGTGAAACAGCGTCAGTTGTGGGTGTGGTTGTAGGTGTGAAACAGGGTCATTTGTGGCTGTAGGTGTGAAACAGGGTCAGTTGTGCTGTGGCTGTAGGTGTGAAACAGCGTCAGTTGTGGCTATGGTTGTAGGTGTGAAACAGCGTCAGTTGCAGCTGTGATTGTAGGTGTGAAATAGCGTCAGTTGTGGCTGTGGTTGTAGGTGTGAAACAGGTCAGTTGTGGGTGTGGTTGTAGGTGTGAAACAGCGTCAGTTGTGGGTGTGGTTGTAGGTGTGAAACAGCGTCAGTTGTGGGTGTGGTTGTAGGTGTGAAACAGCGTCAGTCGTGGCTGTGGTTGTAGGTGTGAAATAGCGTCAGTTGTGGCTATGGTTGTAGGTGTGAAACAGCGTCAGTCGTGGGTTGGTTGTAGGTGTGAAACAGTGTCAGTCGTGGGTGTGGTTGTAGGTGTGAAACAGCGTCAGTCGTGGCTGTGGTTGTAGGTGTAAAACAGCGTCAGTTGTGGGTGTAGTTGTAGATGTGAAACAGGGTGAGTTGTGGCTGTGGTTGTAGGTGTGAAACAGCGTCAGTCGTGGCTGTGGTTGTAGGTGTGAAACAGTGTCAGTTGTGGGTGTGGTTGTAGGTGTGAAACAGGGTCATTTGTGGCTGTAGGTGTGAAACAGGGTCAGTTGTGGCTGTGGCTGTAGGTGTGAAACAGCGTCAGTTGTGGCTATGGTTGTAGGTGTGAAACAGCGTCAGTTGCGGCTGTGGTTGTAGGTGTGAAATAGCGTCAGTTGTGGCTGTGGTTGTAGGTGTGAAACAGGTCAGTTGTGGCTGTGGTTGTAGGTGTGACTTATAGGAGGGCAAAGATTGCAAACATGAAATCCCCTCATGTAAAATAACAACAAACGGCACAACCTTGAGACAGGTTGATAAGTTTAAATATCTGGGAACGATCATTTCATCAGATGGCAGATACACATCAGAAATAGCCAGCAGAATCGGCCAAGCCAAAACAGCATTCAAGAAGATGAAAAGCATTCTTACCAACAAATGCCTATCAATTAACATAAGGAAGAGAGTTCTTGAATGTTATATAG
>JAPXFY010000022.1:37679039-37684039 GCA_030674185.1 Monoplex corrugatus
GTAAAAAGACATTAATCATTTTGAACCATGACATTGTTTCATTATAAGAATTGGCATTTGTTGTTTAAAGCAAGAGATTGCTGTGACGACCCTGTACAAAATCTTAAACATTAGCCTATTAGTTATGAGGCAGTTTTGATTAATATTAGCCTGCCCATATTTTTAACATTAACATAAATATTATGAGGCAGTTTTTACTATCAACGATGTACAAATTTTAAACATTAATCTATGAATTTTGAGGAAGTTGGTAATATTTAGATATCTGTCTATTTTAAGCACTGACTGATGAATTATGAGACAGATTTTCATATCGACCTGTGCAAACTGTCAACATTAATTAACCTATACATCACGACACAGGTTTTTTTTTCGTGCCAACCTGTACAAACTGTAAACATTCATCAATAAATTCCGAGATATTCTTTATTATTTATTTCATATTAATGTATAGAGATTATAAACATTTACGTGTAAATTATTAGGCACCTTTTAATGATAACCTGTGCACATTTAAAACATTAACCTATGAAATATTAATTAGTTCACATTTTAAACATTAACATTTAAATACTAATCAGTGCTTACTTTTAACATGACATATTTTAAACATTAACCAAAAAAATCATGTAGCAGTTTTTGATATTAAAATGTACATCTTTTAAAAAAGCATTAACCAACAAATATTTACATATTTTGTTTTCATAGTAATCTCTGAGAATTTGAGACGTTGACATAAACCTGCCCAAAATTTGAACATTAACAGATTAATTGTGAAACAGTTTTTCATGTTAATGCGTACAGATGTGTGGATGTCAGTTTAAGCAGTATGGGAGAGGAGTTTTGTGCTGTGTCTGTGTTTCTGTCATTTGTGTTCTTGTTTCTTTGACTCGGAGCTGTGAGACATGCACCTTGGTTGGTTTTGCATCATATTTTTCGTTGGCTCTTGAAACGATTCTGTTCATAATTTGTGGATGTGCTTAAAAATATAGAAATTATTACAAATCGTTTTGAAAATTACTGAACAGGCTTTTGGTTTGTTTGCTTTCTATTCTTATCTGTCTGTCTTCGGTTTCTCTGTCCCTCTGTGTGTGTCTGTCGCAGTTTTTCTCTCTTCCTTTCTGTCTTTGATTTATCTGTATCTCTGTGCCTCTGTCTCTCTCTGTCTCTCTGTGTGTCTGTCTCTGTCTCTCTGTCCTCTCTCTCTCTCTCTCTGTCTGTCTCTCTGTGTGTCTGTCTCTGTCTGTCTGTCTGTCTCTCTGTCTGTCTCTCTCTGTCTCTGTCTGTCTGTCTCTGTTTCTCTCACTCTCTCACTCTTTCTGTCTCTCTCTCACTCTCTCTCTCACTCACTCTCTCTCTCTCCTCTCTGTCTCTCGCTCCTCTCTGATGATACTTTAGGCGGAATGGTCAACGCCAAGGGCGTATCCTTAGCTCATAGGTACATATATATGTAATTAACTTTCTTTTCCTGATATTCTTCGTGTTATGTGCGTTTTGAATTGGTTACAGCACTGATAAGGCTCTGCGCAGTCGGCTGGGCTTTAAACAGTAAAGCATAAGCGATGGTCTCTCTCTCTTTCTCTGTCTCTCTCTCTCTCGCGCGCTCTCTCTCTCTGTGTCTCACTCTCTCTCTCTGTCTGTCTATCTCTGTCTCTGTGTCTTTCTCTCTTTCTCTTTCTCTCTCTCTCTCTCTCTGTATATCCTTATCTCTCTCTATCACCCATACGGGGATGCCGGGGGCTCTTTCAGTATAAACAGTATCTCCACCATCTGGAAAATCTGTGTTAGAAATTTGCTTTTCCTCTGTCACTCTCTTTGTTTCTGCCTTGCTGCTTTGTTTTTTGTCATTTCTTCCTATATTTTCTGCCTTGCTGGTTCATTTACTTGTGTGTTCTTTAGAGTTTAACCACACAGAAACGACCGAGGCAAACAGGCAAAAATTCGGTGGAGAAAACAGCACAAGCACACCCACTCACACACACACACACACACCCACATACTCACACAGACACTCACATACACACAGACACACACAGACACACATTCACATACACTCACACACACACACAGACACACACACAGACACACAGACACGCCCACATACACACACACACAAACAAACATACACACACACAGATACGGACACACACACAGACAAACAAACACACCACACACACACACACACATAGATACAAACACACACACACAGAGACAAACAGACACACATACACTCATACACACACATACAAACACACACACAGACACATAGATACAAACACACACACACACAGACAAACAAACACACACACACACACACACTAACTCTCTCTCTCTCTCACATACACATACACACACACACACACACACACACACACACACACACACACACACTCGGCAACTACAGCTGATCTATCTGGACAGCCACAGAGCTCCCCACCCCCTACCCCGAGTGCGCGAGACCGAGAGATCAAAAGGTCAAAAACTAGTGTTTGCCGGTGACCCCTTGAGTCATTATTCTGTACGGTGGTTGATGCGAAGTACGTTTGTGTGTGGAGTCTGCCAAGGTCAGGACCCTGAAGGGGACGAAAATCATGTCGGTGAACGAGCTGTTGTGAAAATTAGTGTTATTGTTTTCTTTAATGAAGCCCAGCAGACTGGGTAGAGCCATATCAGGGCTATAACCGTTTCAAAACACGCACAATACTTCAACAGGGGGGAAAAAGAAGGAACAGAAAATGAAGTACACGTATCAATGCATTCACACTCATAATGCAAGGAGATGCCCCTGACACTGACCACTCCGTCCAATTTATCGCACAGGGGATTTATACCTGAATACAAATTTAAACATGAGTGAGGACACTGAAACATACATAAAAACAGGCCTAGATTACCTAACTTGCTTCCGCATATCACATTTCCCTAGAAAAATTGGACAGAGTGGTCAACGCCAGGGACATCTTCTTGGATTATGTGCGCGAATGCACTGACATGTGTACTTTATTTTCCTTTCCTTTTTTTTCATGTTGAAGCATAGTGTATGCTTTGAAAAGGTTATAGTGCTGATATGGCTCTACGCAGTCGGCTGGGCTGTAAACAAAAATAACAATAAAAGCTGTCTGGTACTAGCTTGCTTACCTGCTTGTTTACTTACTTGCTTGCTTACCTACTTACTTACTTACTTACCTACTGCCTACTTACTTACTTACTTACCTACTATATCTATGATTAAGAAAATAATTATTGGCTTCACCTAGTTGATAGACGGTGTAGCATTTGGGCATTGACTAGGGGGGGGGGGGGGAGGGGGGTCTGTCATGTGAGACGAGTTTATACAGAATAGCTAGTTGTGTTGTGATTCAGACCTGTGATAATTTATTTATTTACTTTATGTATATATTCTTTCTTTAAAGGTAAGATACACACATACACATGTCATTTACGTGTAACCAAGATTATTGCAGTGGTAGGCTGATAAAATACCAGTATAAGATATAGACTAGGTAAAACATAGTCTAGGTAGGACCTCAGGACCTGGCCAGCTCATGGATTTTTGTGCAGGCTTAAGGCATGTGCCACGGTCACCATACACATGGCACCTGTGATGTTAGTGCATATGGAATTCGTTCCGAGCGCGGAGATGGCATCTTGAGAAACTGAAACTGAAACTGAGGCGTATGGAACCTGGAACTTGTCGAACTTGGGACGTATCGAACCTTGGACGCCTCGAATCTGGGACGTATTGAACCTGGGACGTATCGAACCTGGGACGTATCGAACATGAGACGTATCGAAGATGGGACGTATCGAACCTGGGACGTATCGAACCTGCGACGTATCAAACCTGGAAAGTATCGAACATGGGACGTATCGAACATAAGACGTATCGAAGATGGGACGCATCGAACATGAGACGTATCGAACATGAGACGTATCGAAGATGGGACGTATCGAACCTAGGACGTATCGAACCTGGAACGTATTGAACCTAGGACGTACCGTACGTGGGTCGTATCGAACCTGGAACGGTTCGAGACGTACCCGCAGAGCCTCTTCACGATCACAATGAAGTGTTTTGTCTGATCTTCATGTGATATGGATCAGCGGATTAATCTTTAATCTTTTACTTTGACAGGAAAACAAACATTCGACCTGGAGAGCCTGTGTTGCAGTAGTTTGAACTTGATGTACTAAAATAAGTTTTCCGTAATGTGATATCCATGTCAATAAGGGGTTATCAGTTGTGCAAAGTCTTGTTGTTGTTGCTGTTCTTTGTCTTGTTTGAACGTCTCCACAACTCCTGTGCACTTATTGAGTATGGGTTGATTGAAAGTCTAACATTTTCAATTTTTGTTTTTCGTGTTCGTATTCTGTCTCTTTCTCTAATCTTTGTCTGTCTGTCTGTCTGTCTCTGTTTGTCTGTCTGTCTGTCTCGGTCTGTCTGTCTCTGTCTGTCTGTCTGTCTCTCTCTCTCTGTCTGTCTGTCTGTCTCTGTCTGTCTGTCTGTCTGTCTCTGTCTTTCAGTGTGGGCTTTAAAGCCTTACGCAATAAAATTTCGTATTTATAACCTGTTTCTTTCTGTAGTCCCTCTCCCTCCCTCCCTCCCTCTCTCTCTGTCTCACTCTTTCTCTCTCTCTCCTCTCTCTCTCTCTCTCTGTCCTCTCGCTCCTCTCTGTTGATAAGTTAGTGGAATGGTCAACGCCAAGGGCATATCTTAGATCATCTGTGCAAATGTATTGATACGTGTACTTGATTCTTTTCTAGATGTTCTTTTTTCAATCAGGTGTTATGTACGTTACGAACTGGTTATAGCCCTGATATGGCTCTGCGCAGTCAGCGCGGCTGTAAACAATAAGAATAAACGATGATCTCTCTCTGTCTGTCTGTCTGTCTGTCTGTCTGTCTGTCTGTCTGTCTCTCTCTCAAAAACAATGGAAAGAAAACACAGACATGTAATCTGTACCAAATGGAAAATAACAAGAACATGTATGTGTGGAAAA
>JAPXFY010000022.1:37689039-37696539 GCA_030674185.1 Monoplex corrugatus
GTCTGTCTGTCTCTCCCTCTCTCTCTCGCTCGCTCGCTCCTTCAATGAAAAACGAAAGTGAATAAACTATGCATTTGAAATCAAAGTGACTGTTCCATTCAAGTAAAGAGGAACGAGAACACACACGCACGCACACACACACACACACACACACACACACACACACACACACACACACACACACACACACACACACACATACACACACACACACGCATACACAGATGCTGTCAACTGAGCCATTGTGTGCTAGAGTAACTGAAGGTGTGCCCCCATTTCTCTCTAAATAAGCAAACGAAGAAAGATAGCAGGAAAGAAAGAAAAGAAGGAAGAAAGAAAGAAGGAAAGAAAGAAATGAAGAAAGAGAGAAAGAAAGAAATGAAGAAAGAGTGAAAGAAATGAAGAAAGAAAGAAAGAAAGGAAGAAATATAAAAAAGAAAAGAAAGAAGAAAGAAAGAAGGGAAGGAAGAAAGAAAGGAAGGAAGGAAGAAAAGAAAGACAGGAAGAAAGAAAGGAAATAAGAAAGGAAGATAGGAAGAAAGAAAGGAAGAAAAGAAGAAAGAAAGGAAGGAAGAAATAAAGAAAGAAAATAAGAAAGGAAGAAAGAGAAATGAAGGAAGGAAGAAAGAAAGGAAGAAAGAAAGGAAGCAAGAAAGGAAGAAAGAAAGAAAGGAAGAAAGAAAGAAAGGAAGAAAAAGGAAGGAAGGAAGGAAGAAAGTAAGAAAGAAAGAAAGAAGGAAGAAAGAAAAGAAGAAAGAAAGGAGGAAAAAGAAAAAAAGAAAAAGAAATAAAGAAAGGAAGAAGGAAGAAAAGAAACAAAGAAAGGAAGGAAGGAAGTAGAAAGAAAGAAAGAAAAGAAAAGAAGAAAAGAAAGAAAGAGATAGAAAGAAACAAACATGGAAAGAAAGAGAACTAAAGAAAGAAAGAAAGAAAGACAACATGATGTCACTGTTTGTCAGAACAGTTGAGGCTAATGCCCTTGTACTCTCTCTCCCTCCCTCCCTCCCTCTCTCTTTCTCCCTCACTCTCTCCCCTACCTCTCACTCTTTCTCCCCTCTTGTCTCTTGACTCGCTCGCTCTCTACTCTGTTGTTTGACTGTCCGATTTGTTTGTTTGTGTTATTCCCCTTAGACCTTTGGGGTCAAGGTCTGTATGAAAATCATATCAGATCCGTAGTCTGAAGTCCTAAGTCTCTGTCTGTATGTTTGTCTCCCCCCTCTCTCTTTCTCTCTCTTTTTCTTTCTTTCACTATCTGTCTCTCTCTTTGCCTCTGTCTCTCTCTCTCTCTCCTCTCTCTCTCTGTCTCTCTTCTCTCTGTGTCTGTCTCCATCTGTCTTTGTCTGTTTGTCTGTCTGTCTCTGTCTGCCACTGTCTCTGTTTCTAATTTTGTGTCTCTGTCTTTGTCTCTTTCTTTGTCTCTGTCGTTTTACCTCTCTCTCTCTCTCTCTCACTCTCTCTCTAGCTTTTTCTCTTTCTCTTTCTCTCTTTTTTGTCACTGTCTCTGTGTTTCTCTCTGTCATTCTGTCTGGCTGTCTCTGTCTGTCTGCCTGCCTGCCTGTCTGTCTGCCTATCTCTGTCTGTCTGTCTGTCTGTCTCTGTCTGTCTGTCTATCTGTCTCTCTCTCTCTCTCTTTAGTTTTGTGTGCCAGCTTTCTGGTAAGGTGAATAAGATGAATATCTGGGCTTGGTAATGATGTCAAGGACAAGCTACCGAGTGTGCGTGTGTGAGAGTGTTTGTGTGTGTGTGTGTGTGTGTGTGTGTGTGTGTGTGTGTGTGTGTGTGTGTGTGTGTGTGTGTTATGTGTGTGTGTGAATGAGTGTGTGTATGTGTGTGTGTGTATGTGTGTATGAGTGCGCACTCGCGCGTGCGTGTGTGTATGACTGTGTGCGTGCGTTACTGTGTGTGTATATGAGTGTGTTTGTATGTATGTACATATGTATGGATGTTTGTGTCTGTGTGTGTGTGTGTGTGTGTGAGTGTGTGTGTGTATGTGTGTACGTGTGTGTGAGAATCTGTGTGCGTGTAAGTTTCATTGTTCCGCGCTTTATCATTATTATTACTATTTGTTTATACTATTACGAAAATGATGATCACCATCAAGGAGGAGGAGGAGGAGGAAGAAGAAGAGAAAGAAGAAAAAAAAAAAAGAAGTTGAAGAAGAAGAAGAAGGAAAAGGTGGAGAAGAAGAAGAAAAAGAAGAAGAACAACAACAAAACAACAAGAAAAGAAGAAGAAAAAGAAAAAGAAGAAGAAGAAGAAGAAGAACAACAACAAAACAACAAGAAAAAGAAGAAGAAAAAGAGAAGGGGAAGAAGAAAAGGAAGAAGAAGAAGAAAAAGAAGAAAAAGCAGAGCAAGAAAAGAAGAAGAAAAAGAAAAAAGAAGAAAGAAGAACAACACAACAACAAAAACAACAAGAAAAAGAAGAAGAAAAAGAAAAAGAAGAAGAAAAAGAAAAAGAAGAAGAAGAAGAAGAACAACAACAACAAAAAACAACAAGAAAAGAAAGAAGAAAAAGAAGAAGGGGAAGAAGAAAAGGAAGAAGAAGAAGAAGAAGAAGAAGAAGAAGAAGAAGAAGAAGAAGAAGAAGAAGAAGAAGAAGAAGAAGAAGAAAGGTGGAAAAGAAGAAGAAGAAAGAAGAAGGAGAAGAAGAAGAAAGAAGAAGAAGAAGAAGAAGAAGAAAGGATTGGAAAAGAAGAAGAAGAAGAAGAAAGAAGAAGGAGAAGAAGAAGAAAGAAGAAAGAAAAAAGAAGAAGAAGAAAGGTGGAAAAGAAGAAGAAGAAGAAGAAGAAGAAGAAGAAGAAGAAGAAGAAGAAGAAGAAGAAGAAGAAGAAGAAGAAGAAGAAGAAGAAGAAGAAGAAGAAGAAGAAGAAGAAGAAGAAGAAGAAGAAGAAGAAGAAGAAGAAGAAGAAGAAGAAGAAGAAGAAGAAGAAGAAGAAGAAGAAGAAGAAGAAGAAGAAGAAGAAGAAGAAGAAGAAGAAGAAGAGAAGAAGAAGAAGAAGAAGAAGAAGAAGAAGAAGAAGAAGAAGAAGAACAACAACAACAACAACAACAAGAAAAAGAAGAAGAAAAAGAAGAAGAAAAAGAAGAAGAAGAGAAGAAGAAGAAGAAGAAGAAGAAGAAGAAGAAGAAGAAGAAGAGAAGAAGAAGAAAGAAGAAGAAGAAGAAAAGAGAGAAGAAAAAAAGAAAAAGAAAAGAAGAAAAGAAGAAGAAGAAGAAGAGAAAAAAGAAGAAGAGAAGAAGAAGAAAAAGAAAGAAGAAAAAGAAAGAAGAAGAAAAAGAAGAAGAAAAGAAGAAGAATGAGAAAAGAAGAAAAGAAGAGAAGAAGAAGAAGAGAAGAAGAAGAAAAAAAAGAAGAAAACGACAAGAAGACAAAGAAGAAGAGAAAGAACAGAGGAGGAAGAAGAAGAAGGTAAATATCTCAGTCATTCAGAGGCCGACACAACCTGGGATGTTTACGTGTGGCGTGTTTGACTTTTCAGAAACAAAATACTGATATCATCCATCTGACGTAATGGCAATGTCACGGTGATCTGTAGGACACAACGGATAGAACTTTTGTCTCCTGTTTTTTTCAGGTTATGGAACAGACTGACCCTTAATCCCCTAGCTGGTTGGTTAGTCGGTAGATTTGTTTTGTTTGGGCGTTTGATGTGTGTGTGTGTGCGCGCGCGTATGTGTCTGTGTGTCTGTATGTGTGTGCGCGCTCGAGACAGACAGAGAGAGGGAGAGAAAGAGAGTGAGTGTGAGAGAGTTTGGGAGAGAAAGAGAGATGGGGGAAGGGAGAGAGGAACAGAGAGAGAGAGAGAGAGAGAGATCAAAAGAGAGAGAGAGGGAAGAGAGAGAGGGAGTTATCAACACAGAAAGAGAGTGAGAGATAGAGATAGAGGGGGGAATGAAAGGGAGAGAGAGATATATGGAGAAAAAAGAGAGTTAGGAGAAAGAGATAGGGAAAGAGAGAGAGAGAGATCAAGAGAGAAAATGTGTGTGTGTGAGAGAGAGAGAGAGATAGAGAAGAGTTACGAGACAAAGTGAGAGAAAGATGGGAGAGAGGGAAGGAGAAAGAGAGAGTTAGGGAGAGATCAAGAGAGAGAGAGAGGGGGGGAGAGATAAATAGAGAGATAGATAGATGGAGAGTGTTAGGGAGAGATCAAGAGAGAGAGAGAGAGAGGAAGACAGAAACAGAGAGAAAGATGAGAGAGAGAGAGAGAGAGAGAGAGAGAGAGAGAGAGAGAGGAGTTAGGGGAGATCAACAGAGAGAGATAGAGAGGAAGAGAGACTGAGAGAAAGACCGAGTGACTGAGCGCGCGGGGGGGGGGGGGGGGATAGCCCATGTAATTTCTGGTTAAAAAAAACATCCCTCCTTATCTACCTGAGCAAACGATAGATGCTTGGCATTGCCTGCAACGGAGACCTCACCGGGATATAATTGATCTACCCTCTCCTCAAAAACAAAGAAATGGACATCAATGGCCATGGTGTAGTGGTCAACCCAACGGACTACAGACTGGAACGTTGTGGGTTCGAATCCCCATCAATCATTTCAAAATAATTGTGGGATTTTTCGGCCCCAGAGTTGAGCGTGCGGTGGGCATCATTGGGAAGACTGGGACCACACAGTCGAGTCTCATCCACTTCACGGATGCGTCATTGAGGGTGTTGCTCAGACATCCTTACCAACCCCGCAAGTGTCTGTATCTCTCGGGCCTGGTTGACGCCAGGACGTGTGATGATAGTGAGTGAGCGTGGAGTACAGCCCTGTATCGTATTCTCAGTCCTAAATGTAACTGCATAGTATCATTATTTCGTTTTTAATCTTTTTGCTGTTTATAACACATTTTTGTAACATTGAAAACCCCGTGGGGATGCCGGGAACTCTTTCAGTATAAATAGTATTCCCACCTTCTGGAAATTCGGTCACTCTCTTTGTTTCTTCCTCCTTTGCATACTGTCATTTTTTCCTATCATTTTCTGCCTTGCTGGTCCATTCACCTGTATGTGTTCGATAAAATCTCTATACTTTCCCTTAGGATTGATAGTTGGGTACATGTATAAAGTGCATTTTTGGCTGTAGGGAAGTGAGTTATACAGAAGCAATTTTAGGTAATGATTTTATATATGTTTCAGTGTCCTTAGTTAAGTTTCAGTTTGTGTTCAGGTGTGTTTTTTTAAATCCCCTGTGCGATAAATTGGACGGAGTTGTCAACGCCAGGAGCATCTCCCTAGATTATGTGCGCGAATGCATTGATATATGTTTAAAATTTTCTTTTCCTTTTTTTCCCTGTTTGAAGTATTGTGTATGTTTTGAAACGGTATATAGCCCTGATGTGGCTCTACGCAGTCGGCTGGGCTTTAAACGAAACAATGAACATTGAATGAACATCACAAAATTACGATGAAAACGATTGAAACGCTAATATGGAATCATGAACAAAACAATACAAGACAAAACAAAACAAAAACAAAACAAAAACAAAACAAAACAAAACAAAACAAAACAAAACAAAACAAAAACCATGGGCAATATAGAAGATATCACATCTCACATGGAAACATAGTAATGTAAACACTGCATAGTGTCATAAGTATCATCGTCGTCGTCGTCGTTGTCATCATCCTCATCTCCTCTCTCTCATCATCATCATCATCATCATCAGCATCATCAACAGCATCATATCATCATCATGTGCCCTGCCGCATGGCGTTGGCAATCATGGCCACCCATATGAATCTATCTTTTGTCGCTGCAAGTACATCTCCCATGTTTTCTGTCTTCATCCACTCCGCAAATCTAACGACTAGTTTTCTCCCTGGGTCAACCTGGTGCACTTTTCCACTCAGCTTTCGTGTTGTGACTAGGTGCTCAAATGTCTCATGTTCCTAAAATGTTTTATAAATGTTGCTCGTCTTTTCCAAATCTTCTTCATTAGTTTCTTTTTCTGTGTCTGCCTCCTTCAAGACTGTCTCATTCGTTTTCTTTGCTGTCCATGGAACTCTTTAACATTCTTTTTAGAAACCATATTTCAGCTGCCTCAAATGTGTCTGTCTTGTCTTGTTGTATTAAATAGGCGTTCGTATTCTTCTTTTGTGTTTTTTCTGGTTATTGACTTTGCGGGTTGACTGTCCACACTTTGCATCCGTACATTATAAATCATAGCATTGTGAAAGACTGTATTACCCTGTCATTATCATCAAGTGCCTTGCTACATGGCGTTGGCGATCATGGCCTTCCATCTGTTTCTATCCCTTGTTGCTCGTATCGAATGTTGTTTATCATGTTTCCTCCAACCGTTAATCCAGGGTCTTCTTCTAGGTTTCTCATGATGTTTTCGCTGCAAATGAAAACGATCTGATGACAAAACACAACCCTGTCCGACTCTTCTTTTGATATTTTGGAAAGAGCTTATATCGTTTTCTATTCTCATTGCAGCTGTTTGTTCCCAATACATATTTCTGATTATTCGTAGATCTTTTCCATCAATATTGAGTCTTTCTAGTTGGTTGATCAATTCTTCATGTCTTACCCGATCGAAAGCCTTGGTATAATCAACAAAGCATTAATAAAATCCTCGATTGTCCTCTCTATGATAATTCTTAGGATGTATATGGCATTAATAATTCCTTTCCCTTCCACAAATCCACGCTGTACTTCTGCTATCTCTCTTTTGATTCTATTCCTTGTCCTCATTATGATTATTCTTAACAGGATTTTTGTTACATGACTCATCAAACTGATTGTGCGATGGAGGTCGCATTCTATAGCCCCTGTTTTCTTTGGAAGTGCAATGAAAATTGATTTTGATATATCTTTGGGGATTTTCCAGTGTCATAAATCTCATTTAGGAGGACTGTTATTTTTTCAATACCAAATTCCTCCAGGGCTTCAATCATCTCTGTAGTAATGTTGTCTGGTCCTGGGTCTTTTCCTGGTTTCATCTTTTTCAGTGCTGCTCTAATTTCATCTTTCATTATGGGTGGTCCTTCAATATATTTTCTTATACTTGTGTTCTTCGTTTCTGTCATCTTCAAAAAGATCTTTAGTATGCTCTTCCCATCTATCTAATATTTTGTCTTTTTCCATGATAAGCGGTGTGTGGCCGATGAAATGCGCAGATAGGAAAGAAAAGAACCTAAATAGATTATTCATCTGCGCACAATATATGGATGCCGTTAATGGTCTTGGCGTGAAAGAGCTGACGTCGCTAACGATTGTCATAATTATGTTTTATTTATATGTTCTTTGGTTCCTTTGTTCATGGGATGTGTATGTGTGTGTGTGTGTGTGTGTGTGTGTGTGTGTGTGTGTGTGTGTGTGTGTGTGTGCGTGCGTGTGTGCGTGCGTGCGTGTGTGTGTGTGTGTGTGTGTGTTTTATACATGGGATGGGTGTTCGGTGTGGGAGAGAGAGAGAGAGAGAGAGAGAGAGAGAGAGAGAGTATTATTTATGTATGTGTATATATGTGTGTGTGTGTGTGTGTGTCCTGTGTGTGTGTGTGTGTGTGT
>JAPXFY010000022.1:37701539-37706539 GCA_030674185.1 Monoplex corrugatus
ATGCATCATGGGAATCTTATGACCCAACACCATCTCCAGCCATCAACTACTTGCCCCAGGCAATGAAGACAGTATGGGCACTGTCGTCATGAAAAGACGATGGAGATGGATTTGGCACATCATCCAAAGATAGCAGGATAACACCACCTGGACTGTCCTTCACTGGGCACCAGAAGGAAGACAGTAGAACACCACCTGGACTGCCCTTTACTGGACACCAGAAGGAAAACAGCAGTATAACATCACCCGGGCTGACCTTCACTGGACACCAGAAGGAAAACAGCAGTATAACATCACCCGGACTGCCCTTTCACTGGACACCAGAAGGAAGACAGTAGGACAACAACACCTGACTGCCCTTTACTGGACACCAGAAGGAAAACAGCAGTATAACATCACCGGACTGCCCTTCACTGGACACCAGAAGGAAAACAGCAGTATAACATCACCCGGACTGCCCTTCACTGGACACCAGAAGGAAAACAGCAGTATAACATCACCGGACTGCCCTTCACTGGACACCAGAAGGAAAACAGCAGTATAACATCACCCGGCTGCCCTTCACTGGACACCAGAAGGAAGACAGTAGGACAACACCACCTGGACTGCCCTTTACTGGACACCAGAAGGAAAACAGCAGTATAACATCACCCGGACTGCCCTTCACTGGACACCAGAAGGAAGACAGGACAACACCACCTGGACTGCCCTTTACTGGACACCAGAAAGAAAACAGCAGTATAACATCACACGGACTGCCCTTCAGTGGACACCAGAAGGAAGACAGGACAACACCACCTGGACTGCCCTTCACTGGACACCAGAAGGAAGACAGGCAAACACCACCCTGGACTGCCCTTTACTGGACACCAGAAGGAAACAGCAGTATAACATCACCCGGACTGCCCTTCACTGGACACCAGAAGGAAGACAGTAGGACAACACCACCTGGACTGCCCTTCACTGGACACCAGAAGGAAGACAGGACAACACCACCTGGACTGCCCTTCACTGGACACCAGAAGGAAGACAGGACAACACCACCTGGACTGCCCTTCACTGGACACAGAAGGAAGACAGGACAACACCACCTGGACTGCCCTTCACTGGACACCAGGAGGAAGACGTAAGAGAGGAAGATGGAATGAATATGGATATGATCATCATAAAAAGACTGTGAAGATGGATTGGACACATCATTCAAAGACAGCAGGATAACATCACCTTGACTGCCCTTCACTGGACACATCATTCAAAGACAGCAGGATAACATCACCTTGACTGCCCTTCACTGGACACATCATTCAAAGACAGCAGGATAACATCACCTTGACTGCCCTTCACTGGACACATCAGTCAAAGACAGCAGGATAACATCACCTTGACTGCCCTTCACTGGACACATCAGTCAAAGACAGCAGGATAACATCACCTGGACTGCCCTTCACTGGACACATTATTCAAAGACAGCAGGATAACATCACCTTGACTGCCCTTCACTGGACACATTATTTAAAGACAGCAGGATAACATCACCTGGACTGCCCTTCACTGGACACATTATTCAAAGACAGCAGGATAACATCACCTGGACTGCCCTTCACTGGACACATTATTCAAAGACAGCAGGATAACATCACCAGGACTGCCCTTCGCTTGACACATTATTCAAAGACAGCAGGATAACATCACCTTGAATTCCCTTCACTGGACTCATTATTCAAAGACAGCAGGATAACACATCACCTTGACTGCCCTTCACTGGACACATTATTCAAAGACAGCAGGATAACATCACCTGGACTGCCCTTCACTGGACACCAGAAGGAAGACGTTAGAGAGAAAGATGCAGTGGAATGAATATGGATATGATCATCATAAAAAGACTGTGAAGAGGGATTGGACACATATCTGAAGATAGCAGAACAACATCACCCGGACTGCCCTTCACTGGACACCAGAAGGAAGACGTAAGAGAGGAATACAGCAATCGAGTGAATATGCACACGATCATCTCGAAAAGACGATGGAGATGGATTTCGCACATCATCTGAAGACAGCAGGATAACATCACCTCGACTGCCCTTCACTGGACACCACGAGGAAGATGTAAGAGAGGAAGATACGAGTCTAGAATATCAATACTATCATCCTGAAAAGACGATGGAGATGGGTTGGGTACATCATCCAAAGACAGCAGAATAACATCACCTGGACAGCCTTCACTGGACACCAGAAGGAAGACGCAAGAGAAGAAGACCGCAATCGAGTGAATATGAATATGATCATCACGAAAAGACGATGGAGAGAGATGGGGCACGTCATCTAACGATAGTAGGATAACATCACCAGGACTGCCCTTCACTGCACACCAGAAGGAAGACAGCAGGATAACATCACCAGGACTGCCCTTCACTGCACACCAAAAGGAAGACAGCAGAATAACATCACCCGGACTGCCCTTCACTGCACACCAGAAGGAAGACAGCAGGATAACATCACCCGGACTGCCCTTCACTGCACACCAGAAGGAAGACAGCAGGATAACATCACCCCGACTGCCCTTCACTGCACACCAGAAGGAAGACAGCAGGATAAAATCACCCAGACTGCCCTTCACTGGACACCAGAAAAAAGACAGCAGGACAACATCACCAGGACTGCCCTTCACTGGACACCAGAAGGAAGACAGTAGGACAACATCACAGGACGCTCACTGGACACCAGAAGAAGACAGTAGGACAATCACCAGACTGCCCTTTACTGGACACCAAAAGAAAGACAGCAGGATAACATCACCCAGACTGCCCTTCACTGGACACCAGAAGGAAGACAGCAGGTCAACATCACCAGGACTGCCCTTCACTGGACACCAAAAGAATGACAGCAGGATAACATCACCCAGACTGCCCTTTACTGAACACCAGAAGGAAGACAGCAGGATAACATCACCCAGACTGCCCTTCACTGGACACCAGAAAGAAGACAGCAGGACAACATCACCCAGACTGTTCTTCACTGGACACCAGAAGGAAGACAGCAGGACAACATCACCAGGACTGCCCTTCATTGGACACCAAAAGAAAGACAGCAGGATAACATCACCCAGACTGCCCTTCACTGGACACCAAAGAAGACACAAGACAACTCACCAGACTGCTCATTGACACCAAAGAAGACGCAGACAACATCACCCAGACTGCCCTTCACTGGACACCAAAAGAAGAAGCAGATACATCACCAGACTGCCTCATGGACACAAGAAGACAGCAAGCACATCACCCAGACTGCCCTTCCTGACACCGAAGGAAGACCATGACACATCACCCAACTCCCTTACTGGACACCAAAAGAATGACAGCAGGATAACATCACCCAGACTGCCCTTCACTGGACACCAAAAGAAAGACAGCAAGACAACATCACCCAGACTGCCCTTTACTGGACACCAGAAGGAAGACAGCAGGACAACATCATCCAGACTGCCCTTTACTGGACACCAGAAGGAAGACAGCAGGATAACATCACCCAGACTGCCCTTCACTGGACACCAGAAGGAAGACATCATGACAACATCACCAGGACACGCCCTTCACTGGACACCAGAAGGAAGACAGCAGGATAACATCACCTGGACTGCCCTTCACTGGACACCAGAAGGAAGACAGCAGTATAACATCATCCGGACTGCCCTTCACTGGACACCAGAAGGAAGACGAAAGAGAGGAAGACTGTAATCGAGTGAATATGAATACGATCATCACGAAAATACGACAATCGAATCTCATCCATTTCGCGGATGCGTCAGTGACAGTGTTGCTCAAATTTTCTAACCAACACCACAGATGTCTGTTTCTGTAGGGCCTGGTTGACGCCAGGGTATATTATGATAGTCAGCTTAAAATATGGTCAGTAAAGAGTACAGCCGTGTCACAGAGTCTCAGTCCTGGCATCATGGTTATCGTCCTTATAGTCATCATCAC
The DNA here is from genome assembly GCA_030674185.1 of Monoplex corrugatus. Classification (NCBI taxonomy): domain Eukaryota; kingdom Metazoa; phylum Mollusca; class Gastropoda; order Littorinimorpha; family Ranellidae; genus Monoplex; species Monoplex corrugatus. The sequence goes on from JAPXFY010000022.1 coordinate 37,705,523, forward strand.
AATTATCGCACTGTATAAACTGTGTCAGCTTCCGTGGCATTTAAGATCGCGTGAAAAATGGGGGGTGGGGGGGGGGGGGGGGGGGTGGGAGAAAAAAAAGAAAAAAGAAAAAAGAAAGGTAAGCACTGAAGTAATCTACCTTAGTGCGATGATCCTAAAAACACACAAACAAACAAAAAACAGCCAGCAATAGTAGGAGAGCTTCAGTTCCTGAAACACACCTATCGTACTATAAAAAGAAAGAAACAAACAAAAAAACCCACGAAAAAAAATAAGAACATGTATTTGATACAAGACAAGACAGGCGTAATTTTTCGGTCAACTGGCCTTTGTCAAGCGTAATATCACAAACAGACACCAGATACAAAAATTAGGAGAGAAAGACTGAAACTTCCCGGCTGCTCTGTCCAGTGTCTCGTTGTATTAAATACGCGTTCTTATTCATTTTTCGTGTTTCTTTTTCTGGTTCCTGTTTGCATGAACGCGGGCAGTCACACTTGTTTTGGATTATGTACTATACGAAGGCCGGCCCAGAATAGACAGACAGGAGTGGATAAACTTCGTAGCTGGCTTATCTGGCGATGTCATAACAGCCAGAGGAAAGTTACTGACCTCAGTAATATGCAGGAAGTGCAAGATACACTTGAATAAGTGGAGCAGGTCGTACAGTTTATCCCCTTGTGATAGGAACATATGTGTGAGTGTGTGTGCGTGTGTGTGTATCTGTGTGTGTGTTTGTGTGTGTGTGTGTTTTTGTTGTGTGTGTGTGTATCTGTGTGTGTATCTCTGTGTGTGTTTGTGTTTGTGAGTGTGTGTGTGTCTCTCTCTGTGTGTGTGTTTGTGAGTGTGTGTGTGTTTGTGTGTGTATGTGTGTGTGTGTTTGTGAGTGTCGTGTGTGTGTGTGTGTGTGTGTGTGTGTGCGCTTGTGTGTTTGCGTGTGTGTGTGTGTTTTGTGTGTGTGTGTGTGCGAGTAATACAAACTCTTCGTGACAGGCTTGACAGGACACCCTGTCAACC
>JAPXFY010000022.1:37721539-37724039 GCA_030674185.1 Monoplex corrugatus
ATTCATTCATAGGTTGTTCTATTCAAAGTTGAATTCATTCTCAAATTGTTCTATTCAAAGTTGAATTCATTCTCAGACTGTTCTGGTAAGACTTGGATTCATTCCCAAATTGTTCTATTCGAAGTTGAATTCACTCTCAGACTGTTCTGATAAGAGTTGATATCATTCTAAAATTGTTCTGTTGAGAGTTGAATTCATTCTCAGATTGTTGTGCTCAGAGTTGAATTCATTCTCGAATTGTTCAGGTGAAAGTTGAACACTTGCGTTTTGATCAATTTCAGTCGATCTGCTTGATGGTGGATATGAAGATAATAATCACTCAGCGTACGGGTAGAAACTAGCTGCCTTCTTACTGCTCTGCGTACAGCCAGCTTGTGGAGACAAGACACAGTGGAAGTGTGTGTAAACTGATTGTGACTCGAGATGTCATACTTCAGTTGATGCTTCGCACTTGATCAACTTCAAGGTAAGCGCCTTATACTCTGTCTCTGTCTGTCTGTCTCTGTCTCCGTCTCTGCCTGTCTGTCTGTCTGTCTGTCTGTCGTTCTTCTCTCTCTCTCTCTCCCTCTCGTTCTCTGTCTCTATTCTCTGTCTCCATCTCTCTCCATCCCTCCCTGTCCCTAGCCTCAACAACCCCTCTCTGCCCTTTTCTCCACTCACTGGATTTATCAGTATCACATCCATCAATTTGTTACATGCGTATTACATACGAGAGAGAGAGAGAGAGAGAGAGAGAGAGAGAGAGAGAGAGAGAGAGAGAGAGAGAGAGAAGCAGACAGACAGACAAAGAAAGAAGAAGAGAGGGAAGGAGAGAGATAGAGAGACAGAGACAGAGAGAGACAGAGAGAGAGAGAGAGACAGGCAGAGGAGGGAGAGAGAGACACAGAGAGAGACAGACAGGCAGACAGACAGATGGACAGAGGAGGGAGGGAGGGAGAGAGAGAGACAGAGAGACAGAGAGATAGAGAGAGACAGAGACAGACACAGAGGCAGAGAGACAGACAAACAGACAGAGTGAAAAAGACAGAGAGACAAAGAAAGTGAAAGAGAGAGAGATAGGGGGAGAGAAAGAGAGAGAAAGAGAGACAGTGAGAGAGAAAGAGAGAGACACACACAGAGAGAGACAGAGACAGAGAGAGAGAGAGAAAAGAGAGAGAGAGAGAGAGAGATGGTGAGACGCAAAAAGCCAAACAGGAGTGAGTGTTGTGTGGTGCGTGCGGGCGTGTGTGTGTGTGTGTGTGTATGCATGTGTGTGTGTGTGTGTGAGTGTGTGTGTATACATGTGTGTGTGTGTGTGTGTGTGAGTGTGTGTGTGTTATATATATATATATGAGTGTGTGTGTGTGCGTGCGTGCGTGTGTGTGTGTGTGTGTGTGTGTGTGTGTGTGTGTGTGTGTGTGTGTGTGTGTGTGTGAGTGTGTGTGTGTGTGTGTATACGATGGGAGCTTCTGGTTGTTAAGTGTTGAGACTGTAGTAAGAGTAGGAGAGCTGGCAGCTATGTGAGCTGGTGGCTGGGCGGGCTGCTCAATAGAGAGATGAAGGCAGGCAGGGAGTAAGGCAACAAAGGGCTCTTCCATTCTGTCTGATTCGGTAGCTGGGCTGGACCTGATTGGTGCACGTTGTGCAGAAGAAGGAAGAAAAGAAGGAAGAGAAGAAGGAGGAGGAGGAGGAGGAGGAGAGAAGAAGAGAAGAAGAAGAAGAAGAAGAGAATGGAAGAAGAAGAATGAAGAAGAAGAAGAAGAGAAGAAGAAGAAGAAGAAGAGAAGAAGAAGAAGAAGAGAAGAAGAAGAAGAAGAAGAAAAAGAAGAAAAGAAGAAGAGAAGAAGAAGAAGAAAGAAGAGAAGAAGAAGAAGAAGAAGAAAGAAGAACCATGATGAGAAAGAAAGAAGAAGAAGAAGAAGAAGAAGAAAGAAAAGAAAGAAGAAGAAGAAGAGAAGAAGAAGAAAGAAGAAGAAAAGAGAAGAAGAAGAAGAAGAAGAAGAAGAAGAAGAAGAAGAGAAGAAGAAGAGAAGAAGAAGAAGAAGAATGAAAAGATGCGAGAAGAATGAGAAGAAGAAGAAGAGAAGAAGAAAGAAGAAGAAGAGAAGAAGAAGAAGAAGAAGAAGAAGAAGAAGAAGAAGAAAAAGAAGAATGAGAAAAGAAGAGAAGAAGAAGAAGAAGAAGAAGAAGAAGAAGAGAATGCGAAGAAGAATGCGAAGAAGAATGCGAAGAAGAAGAATGCGAAGAAGAATGCGAAGAAGAAGAATGCGAAGAAGAATGCGAAGAAGAAGAAGAAGAAGAAGAAGAAGAAGAAGAAGAAGAAGAAGAAAGAAGAAGAAGAAGAAGAAGAAGAAGAGAGAGAAGAAGGAAGAAGAAGAAGAAGAAGAAGAAGGAAGAAGATGAAGAAGAAGGAAGAGAAGAGAAGAAGAAGAAGAAGGAAGAAGAAAGAGAAAAGAAGAAGAAGAAAGAAGAAGAAGAAGAAGAAGAAAAGAAGAGAAGAAAAGAAGAGAAGAAAGAATGA
>JAPXFY010000022.1:37734039-37736539 GCA_030674185.1 Monoplex corrugatus
ACCAACCTCTTTATGGAAAACTTCGAGGAGAAAGCTTTGGCGTCGTTCCCTACTCCTCCACGCTACTGGGGCCGCTACATGGACGACACTATAATAATAATAATAATTACAATATTTATATAGCGCAAAATCTCGATAAAAATCAAATCTAAGCGCTGAACATACACTTACGCACGCGCACACACACACACTTACACATGGCTATAAATGGGGAAAAAGAATAAAAGCAATGGAAAATTATAGAGAGCATATTATATACAAATATATATTACAATGTGATTCCCCTCCGAGTGGAGACAGGCTACAGAGGGGGGATGAGTGAGGTCAGGATTTTATGCAGAGGAGAAAAGGTGAGTTTTGAGAGCGGACTTGAAGGAGACAAAAGTAGGTTGCTGACGGACAGAGAGAGGAAGTTTGTTCCAGGAAAGTGGACCAGAAACAGAGAAGGCTCGTGGACCATAGGTATTGAGCTTGGTGCGTGGAAAGCGAAAAGTCAGAGGATCGGAGGCAGAGCTGAGGGTACGTGAGGGAACATAGATCTCAATTAGGCTTGACAGGTAATGGGGGGCTGCGTTATTGAGGCTTTTGTAGCACATGGTGTCTACTTTGTACTGTATGCGCTTTGATACAGGGAGCCAGTGAAGTTGTGCCAGGAGAGGAGATATGTGGTCAGCTTTTTTCTTTTTGAGTACAAGGCGTGCAGCATTGTTTTGAATGCGCTGTAGGATGTGAATGGTGGAGGCAGGAAGACCAGACAGGAGTGAATTGCAATAGTCAATGCGAGACATTATGAAGGAGAGAACGAGTTTTGCAGTTGTTTCCACAGAGAGATACTTCCTGATCAAGCTTATACGATGGAGGTGATAGTAGCAAGATCTGGCAGTTTGAGAAACAAAGTTGTTCATGGAGAGGGTAGAGTCAATGCAGACACCAAGGTTTTTAGCTGAATCAGAAATTGGGACTGATGTGTTACACAATGGGAGAGAAAGAGGAGGCAGCTGAGAAAGTTTCTGACGGGTGCCAATGAGGATAGCTTCTGTCTTGTCGTCATTAAGCTGAAGTTTGTTGAACGTCATCCAGTTCTTAATGTCCGAGTAACACTCAGTGGTGCGAGTCAAGAGGCGCTGTATATTGTCTGGTGTGTCACTGTCTAGAAGTTGGGTGTCATCAGCATAGAAGTGGTGTTTTATAGAGTGGGAGTTGATGATGGTGGATAGGGGGGAGGTGTAAAGAGTGAAAAGAACAGGGCCAAGGACAGATCCTTGTGGAACACCACAGGTCAGGCATGCAGGTTGAGAGTAAGTGCCATTAATGAGAACAGTTTGTTTTCTGTTTGACAGATATGAAGTGAAAAAGGAGAGAGCAATGTCAGAGATGCCAAAAGTATGATGAAGTCTAGAAAGGAGAATACCATGATCAATGGTATCAAAGGCTGCAGACAGATCAAGGAGTGTGAGGAGAGAGACTTTGCCAGTATCAGTTGCAAGGAGGAGATTGTTGAGAATGTGTAGCAGGGCAGTTTCAGTGCTATGGCACTGGCGGTAGGCTGACTGGAAAGGATTGAGAAGATTGTTGGCAGACAGGTGAGAGTTCAGCTGGTTGAGGACAACTTTTTCAAGCAGTTTTGACAAGAAAGAGAGATTAGAGATAGGCCGGTAATTTTTCAGTTCATTTGGGTCTAAATTGTATTTCTTGAGGAGAGGGTGAACAATAGCAGACTTGAAAGAATCTGGGACAGTTCCAGTTTGAAGAGAAGTGTTGATGATGTCAGTGATGAATGGGAGGAGAGTAGGGAGACAGTCAGAGTAGAGAGAACCTGGTTTTGAACGACATGGATCTGATTGTGTTGAGAATTTCTTCTTGTGAGACTGGGGTAAAAGTAGTAAGAGGTGTGCCAGAGAAGGAAGGGTCAGGTGGGCATGGTTGACAGGGTGTCCTGTCAAGCCTGTCACGAAGAGTTTGTATTTTGGTGGTGAAATACTTGGAGAATACAGATGGGAGTTCTTCATTTGTGTGTTTTGTTGGGAGAGGTAAATCTTTTCGTGTGCCAAGGAGATGATTCATGGTTGTAAAGAGTTCTCTTGAAGAAGAGGCATTCAGGATTTTGGTTTGGAAATAGTTTGTTTTTGCAGATGCAATGAGGGTGGATACTTTTGTTTTAGAGGCTTGGAAAAGTTGCCTATGTACAGTGAGTTTGGATTTGCGCCAGCGGCGCTCTGATCTGCGGCGGGCACGTTTTGCACAGGCAATCTCATGAGTGAGCCAGGGGGTAGGGGGGCGGTCAGGTAAAAGACGAGTTGTGGCTGGAGCATGAGTGTCCAGAAGATGGTGGAGAGTAGTATAGAATTCATCGGCAAGGTTGTGTGACTTTTCAGAAAGGAGGCGGGAGGCATCAGATGAAAATGTGGAGAGGTCAATAGATTTGAGATTGCGTCGAGTCACTGTGCGCGTGGTACGGGAAGGAGGAGAAATGTCAAGAGAACAGAGAATTGCAGAGTGG
>JAPXFY010000022.1:37751539-37761539 GCA_030674185.1 Monoplex corrugatus
CAGGTCTTGGTCCTCCTCTTTGCACATCGGACACACTGGATCCGTTGTTTGGTCAATTCTATTTCTATAGGCCTGCAGCGAAGGGTGATGTCCCGACCTAAGCTTGGCAAGAAGGGTCTGGTCGCTGCGGGATCCTATTTCCGCCTCTCTATGCATGGAGTATGCCCCGTGCACCCCCTTTGTTCTCTCATGTTTGATTGGGAGGGGGGGGGGGTGTCTTTTGTGATTCTTTTTATTTGGGCGCAAGCGCTGCTATTTGAGATGGGTCGCCCTGAGCCCGGAATGGTCGTTGCCTGTTTTGCGGCTTCATCAGCCAGATCATTCCCGGGGATGTTGCTGTGACCCGGAGTCCACTGTATCGTCAATCGGAAACGGAGATTTTTGAGACGAAGGCGTAGACTGTCGAGGGAGTGGGAGGTGCCAAGGAGGGCCAGGCAGAGCGACTGACTATCAGTGAACACCGCGACCGAGTCGGTCTCGCCGCATTCTTCTACAGCCCAGTCAATCGCGATTTCGAGGGCCCTTGCCTCTTCTTGGTAGGAGCATGTGTACTTGGTTCCTCTCTCCTTGAGCGTGTGTACAACCGTCGGAGAGGATGGGTCTCCTGTAGTGTGACGACCCCAGCGCCGCCACCTGTTGTTCCCGTGCTCGCCGAGCCGCCCGTGTATATATCATAGCGCGCGCCCAGTTCTCTTGCGCGATATATTGCGGCGCTGTTTCCCTTCGCAAGTGTCATTCCTTCCACTTATTCCAGCGAGCTGTGGGAAGATCGTGCTCCATTCCACTCCTTTTTCCCACGGTCTAGTGTCGAAGTAAGTAAGAGGCCTCCTGTCGTGGGCGAACAACTGGGGCTGCTGTTCGTGAGTTTATCAGCTCTCTTTCTCCAACCCCAGCGCTTCAGGCGCTGTACTGTGTGGTCTGTTGCCGCAAAGTATCTAGGATGGTCATGGGCAAGGTGTGGTCTGTTGCCGCAAGGTATCTAGGATGGTCATGGGCAAGGTGTGGTCTGTTGCCGCAAGGTATCTAGGATGGTCATGGGCAAGGTGTGGTCTGTTGCCGCAAGGTATCTAGGATGGTCATGGGCAAGGTGTGGTCTGTTGCCGCAAGGTATCTAGGATGGTCATGGGCAAGGTGTGGTCTGTTGCCGCAAGGTATCTAGGATGGTCATGGGGAAGGCGTAGTGCTTTTTCCTTAGATCGGAGGCAGTTGGCATTGATGGTAGACCTGATGCTAGGAAATCCCCTTTCGGCAGGCAGCGCTTCCAGTGGTGATGACTTGGCTTGGCCGGTGATCATTCTCAAGCATTTATTCTGGACAACCTCCAGATGATTAATCTGAGTGTCGGAGAGCCAGGGTTGCCAACAGCTACTAGCCAAATTGAGGACACTGTGTGTGTGGGCGATGTAGACCTTCCTGAGGTCCTCTTTTCTCCAGCCCCAGTCAGAGTGTGCGACTGCAGCGAGCATCCTCATTTTTCCTGTCGCCTTGGCAGTCACCATCTCGACCTGTTTTCTGAACGTGAGCTGTCTGTCAAGGGTGACTCCCAGGAGCCTGGCGTGGGGTTCCTACCTTAGACTGCATTATTGATGGTGATGTTCGGCGTCCATCCCGCGTCGAGTGGTGACCTTGAGAAGAACGTAGCCTCACTTTTCGAACCATTGAGGTTGAGCTTCCACAGCCTGATCCAGTCCACGACTGTATCCACCGCGCTCTGCGCGAGACGTTCCGAATCCTCATGCTTTGGTGACGAAGCAAGGATAGATACGTCATCGGCGTACAATGAGATCGTCAAATCATCTGGTAGAAACTTTGCCAGTTCGTCTATGTAGAAGAAGAAGAGAATGGGGGCGAGTACAGATATTTGAGGAAGGCCTTGGCTCATCTTCTTGCTCTTGCTGACGATCCCGTTGAAGCGGACCTTAGCCTGACGATTGCGTAGGAAATCATTCAGCCATTGGGCATAGCTGTCGGGAACACCTTTGTCGAGGAGGGTATGAAGAAGGCGCTCGCACCAGACGATGTCGTACGCCTTTGAGAAATCGAGAAGGACGAGCACGGATTTACGCGCAGGTTTCTTTTGGAACCCGTCGTCTATTTTCTGCGTGACTCTCAGAATTTGGTCTTCTGCGCCTCTACCCTTGCGAAACCCGGCCTGTAGTTTTGAAAACCATCCTTTCCGTTCGGCCATGTCATACAGTCGCTCGGACATCATCCTCTCCATCACTTTGATGACGCAGGAGGTAAGGCTTATCGGTCGGAACGATGCAAGGTCGGATGCTGGTTTACCGGATTTGAGAAGGGGGACAATAATGGCGTCCTTCCACATTTGTGGCACGTCTGCAGAATGGAAGGACATGTTGAAGATGAGGAGGAGCTTCTCTAGGGCGTTGGGGCCTAGGTTCTTCAGGAAGGATGGAGGAATGTTGTCGGGGCCGGGTGACCCACGGGGCTTCATCTTGGAGATGGCGGTCCTTAGCTCAGTGATTGTGAAATCGGGCTGAGCCTCTCCCGGGGATTTCCTAAGATCCCTTAACCGTTGTTTCAGGGCTCTGTCACTCCTCTATCCTCTTTTTGTCATATCCAGGCTGCTCACACTCGAGTAGTGGGTCACGAATATGTCAGCCTTCCGTTTGTTGGAGGTGACGAGACGTCCGTTGTGGTTCATCGCCTCGTTTAGTGAATTCGTCTCTGGGATTCCGTTGAAGTTTTTTTATCAGTCGTCATGCTTTAGCGTCATCTGGGGAATTGATGGTGTCTTCCAAAAGGTTTCGCCAAGCGTCGGTGTTGGCCGTGCTGATAGCCTCCTGCGCTTCCCGGCAAGCCTAAAAAAAAAGTCACTCTCTTCGGCAAGTTCTCACCTCACGGCGGAGTCTGTTCCTCTTGCGGATGGCTCCACGGACTGTAGGGGTTTCCCAGGACTTTGTTCTCCTACCTGGTTTTACTGTTCCCACGTGGATCTTGGCGGCGGATATCAGGATGGAGTTGAACTCTATCATCATGTTGCGGATGGTGCCGGTCGTGTTCATCCGCGCGACAATGGCCCTTTCCACTTCCTCGGAGAAGGCTTTCCAGTCCACTCCGGATGACCTCCATGAAACTTGGCCATTGAAGACAGAGTCGTGGGTTACCTCGGTGTTGAGTGTAATGGATATTGGGGCGTGGTCAGAGCTTCCAATACCGTCCACCGGGCACCTCGTATATTTCCCACTCCACGTCGATCTACACACAGAGACGTCTGGGGCACTTTTACCCTCCGATGTGGGTGGGGGAGATGAAGGGGCAGGGACAGTCGATGGGTCGTCATGCTGCGACTTGGTGTTGATGCGCGTGTATGATCCGTCGTTCATGACAACCATGTTGTTATCAAGTATCCAGTTCACCAAGGGGGTTGATATGTGTCCACAGGTGGGAGTGTGCGTTGAAGTCACTGAGGATGACTGATTCAGGGGAGACGGGAAGGTCACCGGTTGCCAAGCTTGTGTTCTGCTGAGATGTGTGGGATCTGACCGGGGGGCAGTATAGGTTACAGAACGTTGCCCACTTCCTCTTACCCATCTTTACTTTGAACACCGACGTTTCAGTTCCGCTGGTTGAAGCGTCGCAGACGTGTTCAAAATTCAGGGAATTCTTTATGAAGGAGATGAGGCCACCTCCACCATCCTGATTTTTGCGCTTCACTCTGATCGATGTGAATCTGTCAAAATGGGGGGGGGGGGGGGGGGTCCTCTTTCCTGGCTTTAGTTTTGACTCCTGGATCAGGCAGATATCGTAATCGTCCTCCTTTAGTCGCACGCCGAGTTCACTTACTTTCGGTAGCAAGCCATCTGCATTCCACTGCAGGATTCTCAGGGATTTCTTCGTGCACTTCTTGGAGTCCTCGGCAGACGACTCGATTGCGTTCCTCCAACCACTTTTGTCTAGTCGCGAGGCTGGTTCTTCATCTCGCAACCGTCACAATTCCAGGCATACTGGCCCTCAGCAACAGCGTTTCGTAACGATAGAGTTAGCCCGTGCACGACTTGTGGAAAGGTTGATTGCACGTGGTGCCACGACAGGGATGGTGTCTACTCTTATCGGTCCGGCACATTTCTTGCAGCTGGATTTGGGCCGTTGGGTAGCCGGTGGTGGGGATGGTTCATCAGGGTCATTGTTGTTGCTGTTGTTTTGGATCATGACTCCAGAATGGGCCCGACATCTCCAGTTTTGGTCCGGACGGTCTCTGCTAATGTTGCTGCACTTGGTGTCTTTGTGGCATACATTAGGACACCCGGGTTCGGTGCAGTGGAAGCGGCCAGCGTTGGTTCTCAGCATTTTACTGCAGCAATCACATTCCCGTCTATCCAGAGTCCTCTGACTGACGTCGGTGGGGGTGTTGGAGACGGATGTTGGGCTGTGGTTGTTACATAGCCAGTTCCTCTTCACGGCGTATCTCCAGATGCCACTGCAGCCCCTATCTTTGCAGCAGCCTTTTTTTCCGGCCACAGGCGTTACAGACTTTTGGTTGTGGGCTCGTGATAGTTGTGGACAGCACATAGCCAAGGGTCAGGGCTTGATGTATTCCTGCTGACCCCGCTGCATGTCGCGTTTATGTGGCACAAATTCTGGTAGTTCTGGTGATGGCAGGTAAGGTGGGAGTGTCTATCAAGGCCCTTTCCGCACTCCGCGCACATCGGTTGGGACGATGTTGAAATTGGGGAGTTGGATTGTTCCCGTGGCTGGTGGATGCATTTATTGGGAACACGCGGGCCGGGGTTGGATTCGACATCTCCGGTCATGATGAGGGAGCGGGAGGTCAAACGCCGGGTTATGACCCACGCCTACCAAAAACACAGCATGAGAGTTGTTGATGAGTTGGCGTCATAAGATTGACGTGATTGATGTTAATGACGGGGAGGACATCGGGAGAGGGGGGAGGGGGGGGGGGACTGCCACGTCTGGAAACTTTGTCTCTCTGATGGTGGTATCACATCCACTGGCATCCATTGGGTTGGATTGGATGTGGACTCCGATGTATCGATGATGGGAATTGCAACACATACGCGGAGAGGATGATGTCTGTTGTCCCAATGTTGTTGTTGTTATTGTGTGTGTGTGTATGTGTATGTGTATGTATGTGTGTTCGTTTGTGAGTATGTGTGTGTATATGTGTGTTGTACCTATGTGTGTGTTTGTGTGTGTGTGTGTATGTGGGTGTGGGCGTGTGTATGTGTATAATTGGTATGTGTTTGTATGTGTGTGTATGTGGTATGTGTGTGCGTGTGCGTGCGTGCGTATGTGTGTGTGTGTATGAATGTATGTTGTATGTGTGAGTGTGTGTGCGTCCGTGTGTGTGTAGTGTGTGTGTGTTTGAGTGTGTGTGTGTGTGTGTGTGTGTGTGTGTGTGTGTGTGTGTGTGGTGTGTGTGGCGTGCGTGCATGAGCGATTGTGTAGTTTCTTGTCTATTTGTTTTGTTTGTCGAGTTACCGAATGTGTGCGTATGCTTGTGTGTGTGTGTGTGTGTGTGTGTGTGTGTGTGTGTGTGTGTGTGTGTGTGTGTGTGTGTGTGTGTGTATGTGTGTGTGTGTGTGTGTGTGTCTATGTGCGTGTTTGTGTGAGTGTGTGTAGTTTGTAGTTTGGTCGATTTTTTTCTTGTTGGGTTTCCGAGTTTGTCTATATGAATGTGTGTATGCAGTTTTTAGATTGATTTTTTGTTTGTTTTGGTGGTGGTGGTGGTGGTGGTGGTGGTGGTGGTGGTGGTGGTGGTGTGTGTGTGTGTGTTTGGAGTTTAACGTCCGCACCCACATAAGCGATACGGCAGACGGAACACAACGAGGTAGTGTGTGTGTGTGTGTGTGTGTGGTGTGTGTGTGTGTGTGTGTGTGTGTGTGTGTGTGTGTGTGTGTGTGTGTGTGTGTGTGTGTGTGTGTGTGTGTGTGTGTGCGGGTGCGTGCGTGTGTCTCTGTGCGTGTCTGTGTCCATGTGTATGTGTGTGGTTATTTTTTATTTCTCTGTTATTCTTACCGAGTTACGGAAGTTGTCGTTTTACGCATACCGCACTATGCACCAGTGACCATAAAGAAGAGGACAAAGAAGTGTATTGGTGTAGTTGTTCTTTTTACTGTTGTTACTTCAACAGGAATGTTGCTAATGTCATTCACACTGCTCTCTATGTCCCCCAACCCTAGGGCAGGCTTTAGGTTTTAGCAGTAGACTGAGAATCTGATATCTCCATTTACTGTTATTGTTGTTTAAAGCCCATGGCCAGCCGACTGCGTAGAGCCATATCAAGGCTATAACCGGTTCAAATGATACAAAACTTCAACAGGTAAAACAGGAAAAGAAAATGAAGTACACATATTAATGCATTCGTGCACATAATCTGAAGACGTCCCCCTGGCGTTGACCACTTCGTCCAGTTTATCACATAGGGGATTTGAAAAACACACCTGAATCAGATTACTAAAGATGTTAAAACATACATAAAAACATGCCTAAATGACCGAAAATTGCTTCCACAAATCTCATTTTCCCAGAGCCCAAACTGCACTCAACACTAATCAATCCTAAGGGAAAGTACGTCAGACTTTATCGAACACATACAGGTGAACAGACCATCAAGTCAGAAAACGATGGGAAGAAATAACAGAAAGCAAAGGCGGAAGAAAGAACAAAGAGAGCTAGAATGACAGAAAAGGTGGAATTTCTACTACAGAATTTCCAGAAGGTGGGAGATAGTATTTATACTGAAAGAGCCCCCGGCATCCCCACGGGGGAGATATCTCGAGTTCAATCCCAGCCCGCAACATTAAAAAGAAAAAAATGGCTTGCTCCCTACCCGACTAAACGTTTCCATCGTTCTGGTGTTTATCTTTGGGGGAGAGTTTTGCATTTCTCTATCTCTATCAACACACATATACACTGCATCCATGCATACATGTAGGCCCTACACGCACATGCACACATGTACACAAACACGGAAAACGTGTTCGCAGACACACACTTGCACACATACACACACATGGAACATGTACAAACTTGTAGGCTTGTATACAGTTTCATCTGCTACACACACAGCACACTCGCACACATATATAGGTACAATCTCTAGGGAATTTTTTTGTGTATGTTTTAGTGTCCTTAGTTATGTTTAACTTTGTATTCAGGTATGTTTTTTTAAGTCCCCTGTGCGATAAATTGGACGGAGTGGTCAACGCCAGGGGCATCTCCTTAGATTACGTGGGCGAATGTATTGACATGTGTACTTATTTTTCTTTTCCTTTTTTTTTTTCCTGTTGAAATATGGTGATTTGAAGCGGTTATAGCTCTGACATAGTTGTACGCAGTCGGTTTAAGGCTTGTGCCATGATCACCATACACGTGGCACCTGTGACGTTAAGTGCATATGGAATTCGTTCCGAGCGCGGAGACGTCATCTTGAGAAACTGAAACTGAAACTGAAACTGGTGGTGTCAGCTTAGTGCTTCACACACCCCTTACTCTCCTCCGTCTCTCCCCTCCCCCACCCTTCCCCTATTTCAAAACCTTGCCAGCGCGTGGGGTTTTGTGCAGGCTCAGCAAGTCTGCCGGATAATTGCCGGCAAATCTAGTTGACGCGCATGTGGGATCGCTGAAGCGCGATGAATCCCTCGTAACCCTGCGACTCCTTCACCTTTAGACATTAGTGTCCTGCTTCGTCAACCATGCTAACAAAAGACAGAAAGTTAACCCTTTGACTCCTTCAACCTGTCCACCAGCTCCCTGCAAAAACTTAACCCTTTGACTCTTTCACCTTGAGCCACTAGCATACTTCTTCGTCAACCATGCAAACAGAAAACAAACAAAAGCAAACAAACAAAAAACAATAACAACAGCAACAAAAACCAGAACGTTAACCCTTTGACTCCTTCACCCTGTACAATAGATCCCTGCAAGAACTTAACCCTTTGACTCCCTCATTTTACTCACCAGCTCCCTGCAAAACTTAACCCTTTGACTCCTTCACCTTTAGATACTAGTGTCCTGCTTCGTCAACCATGCTAACAAAAACAGAAACTTAACCCTTTGACTCCTTCACCTTTAGACACTAGTATCCTACTTCGTCAACCATGCTAACACCAAAAACAAACAAAACAAACAACAACAACAAACAAACAAACAAAAACAACAACAACAACAACAGGAAGTTAACCCTTTGACTCCTTCACCCGATCCATCAGATCCCTGCAAAAACGTAACCCTTTGACTCCCTTATTTTAATCACCAGCTCCCTGCAAAACTTAGTCCTTTGATTCCTTCACCTTTAGACTCTAGTGTCCTGCTTCGTCAATCATGCTAACAAAAAACAACAAAAAAAACCCCAGAAATATAACCCTTTGACTCCTTCACCAAGTTACATACCTTGGTGTCACCTTCGACAAGCGGCAGACCTGGAAGCCCCACATCGAAAGAGCTGAAAGAAAAGCAAGACAAAAGCTCGCCATCCTGCGCAAACTGGCCGGAACCAGCTGGGGAGCCAACGAGAAGGTGCTCAAGCAAACGTACCAGGGAGTGGTCAGACCCCACCTTGAGTACGGTTCTACAGCCTGGTCTACAGCAGCCAAAACCCATCTGCAGACCCTGGACAAAGTCCAGAACCAAGCACTCCGTCTCATCACAGGATCAATGCGATCCACACCAATTCAGGCCATGGAGGAAGTTACTGCCATTCAGCCCCTGGTGCAGAGAAGAGACATGAAAAACTTGGTCCAGGCAGAGAAGATCAAGGTTCTGCCACACCATCCAATGGGACAGAGAATGGACCAACCAACCAAGAGCCGTCTCAAACGCAGCAGCTTCCTCCACGAAACTAGACGGCTTGCCAGGGTGCACCTGGCTGACACACCAACAACACTTCCTCTAAACACCTCTGACCTGCTACCACAACCTTGGAACAACGACTACAAGTTGCTCCAAATCACCACCTCAGTCCCTCAAGTTACCCCAGGAGAGTCCCAAGATGACAGCGTCAAACGCACTCTGACACTCGCCATGATCGACGAGCAATATCCTGCAGAATCCTGGATTCACGTATACACGGATGGCTCGGCAACCAATGCTGTGGCAGATGGAGGAGCGGGCGTACATATCAACTCTCCTGACGGACACGTCATCACAGCAGGGATACCCACTGGCAAACACTGCACCAACTATGCAGCAGAAGTGGAGGCTCTTATGAAGGCAGCGGCTCTAATTCATGACATTCAGAGCGACTGCACCCAAGTTGTCTTCCTCTCCGATGCAAAGTCTGTATTGGAAGCACTTGCAGGGGACAAACTTCCACATCTCATGGAAAAGCTGCAAGATGTCGCCAAGCATCGACGTGTGGTCCTGCAGTGGGTTCCGGCCCATTGTGGGATACCTGGAAACGAAGCAGCAGACCAGCTTGCCAAAGATGGAGCCAAAGGAAGACAACCAGAAAAAAGCCTTAGCTTCAGGGAGAAGAAGACCCTTGTGAAGGCAGCCTTCTGCAGAACAACCTCAAAGGATCCATACCATCTCCTTAGCCGTCTGCAGCAGGTGGCGATCTTCAGGCTCAGAACAGGTCACTGTCGCCTGAATGCCCACCTGTTCAGGAAGATGAAGCTGGCCCCATCACCTATCTGTCCTTGTGGTCTGGAAGAACAGACACCAGAACACATCCTTCAGATCTGCCCCCTCTTCCAAGAGCAGAGGGAACAAGTGTGGCCGACGGCAGCTCCCCTCCGCACCAAGCTCTATGGCTGCCGACAGGACATGGAGGACACGACAACATTCGTCTCCCTGACTGGACTGACCTTGTGAACGTGCGAACGCAGAAGAAGAAGAAGAAAAGAAGACTCCTTCACCCTGTCCACTAGATCCCTGCAAAAACTTAACTCTTTGACTCCTTCACCCTGTCCACTAGATCCCTGCAAAAACTTAACCCTTTGACTCCTTCACCTTTAGATACTAGTGTCCTGCTTCGTCAACCATGCTAACAAAAACAAAAACAAAAACAAAACCC
>JAPXFY010000022.1:37766539-37771539 GCA_030674185.1 Monoplex corrugatus
TAAAATGAAATGAAATAAAATAAGATAAAACAAATAAAATAAAATAAAATGAAATGAAACGAAATGAAATGAAATAAAATAAAATAAAATAAATAAAATAAAATAAAATAAAATAAAATAAAATAAAATGACGAAGTAAATTTTAAAAAAAAAAGAAAAAGAAAAAGCGAAAATTCCCACCCTTTACCAGCTAAGCCACAACCACCCAGGCGGAATCAAACCATAAACCACCTAGGAGTAGTTGGAAGCTTGCGATCTTACTCTCTTGTTTGTCCAACTCGTCGATCTGCTTTTGACCTTGGTACACTTCAGGGAACCTGTCGATAACTGTTTTCGCCCATATTCTGCCCTTTGCATAATTAGCCTACTGGGCTGACATGAGTGAACTACGAAAATAAACCTCCAGCGAAAGGGGAAAAAAAAAAAAAAGTACAGAAATAGAGCGAAACAGTGTTAGGATCAAAACACTGTACAATTTATGGACATTCGTTCCACATACCGTACGATCAGACCCACGCGTAGGGACTTCTAGGTGCAAGGTCACAGCTTATACCGCCTGGCCAGTTGAGGCTGGTTCAGAGACACACACACGCGCGCACAATCGCACGCACACACACACCCACACCCACACACTCACTCTCTCATGCACACACACATAGTCTCTCTCTCTCGCTCTCTCTCACACACACACACGAACACACACACACACACACACGCACACACACACACACACACACACACACACACACACACACACACACACACACACACACACACACACTCTCTCTCTCTCTCTCTCTCACACACACACACACAAACACACTCGAACTCGCGCGCGCGCGCGCACACACACACACTCTCTCTCTATTTCTCACGCCCACACACACACACACACACACACACACACACACACACACACACACACACACACACACACACACACACACACACACATACTCACACGCATACACACACAGACAGACAAGTAGACAGACAGACAGACACACACATACATATATGTATACATATATCTATATAATCTCTCTCTATATATTTATATCTATATACATATATATATATAAATAATATTATATATATATATATATATATGTGTGTGTGTGTGTGTGTGTATGAATGGGTAGATAGATAGATAGATAGATAGATAGATAGATAGATAGATAGATAGATAGATAGATAGATAGAAAGATAGATTTAAGTGACCTGTCAATGTCATTATATCATAATGGGGACGAAAAACGAGACAGACCAGTATGCCTTCTGTTCTGCGCATGCTAAAGATCTTGTGGCAGTTGAAAATCGTGAAGAGCAAGGCAATCGCCCGGCTGCCCTGGTATAAAATACTGGCAAGAAAGATTCATTTCCCAGGTCCCTCCCGTTGATGGCCAATTAGCCTTCTTGCCTTTCTAAAGTCTTGGTTTAAAAAAATATGGGTGACGCTGCATTGCGGCGACGCGATCTCAACGGGGAGAGCAGTCTGAGTTTGACATGGTAAATCCAGTGTGATAAAAGAAATTGACATTGAATATGAATATGGATGAACACATTTATTTTGAAGTGACGCCACACATCTCATCTGTGATGTCAGCAGGCCTACCTATGGAATGTATTCACAGCACACAGACGCAATCTCTGAGAGGCTGTCACTGTTGTGGCAGTCTACCATTATCATCGCTTCACTTCAAGTTTTGTTTCAACTGTAGCTTCTTCAAAGCATTCTTACAAAAAAATGCCTATCAATTAACATCAAAAGAGAGTTCTTGAATGTTATATAGAACCGATAATGTTATACGGTTGTGAGGCGTGAACTGTCAACAACCAAAGCCAGAACAAGGTAAAGGCAGCCGAGATGTGGTTTCTAAGAAGAATGTTGAGAGTTCCATGGACAGCAAAGAAAACAAACGAGACAGTCTTGATGGAGGCAAACACAAGGAGATCATTGATAAGGAAGATTAGGAAAAGACAGGCAACATTTATAGGCCATTTTATGAGGAAAGGGGAATTGGAGCACCTGGTCACAACAGGAAAGCTGGAGGGAAAGAGAGCACCAGGTATACCCAGGAAAAAAAATATTGGACGGATTTGCAGGGTGGCTGAGGACATAGAGGGTGGAAGATGTGCTTGTGGCAACAAGGGACAGATGCATATGGAGGGCCATGATCGCCAACGCCATGTGGCAAGGCACTTGATGATGATGATGATGATGATGTAGCTTCTTCAGGGATCACACCGTCCTTGAAAAGTACAGATTCTGTTTTTTCTCCTTTTTTTTTTCTTTTGTATAAAAAAGATTGTTAGAATGGCTTGACCATGTCCTCCGAGCTTGTGCATTCGCGCGTTGTGACTGGTCCACACACCTTTTATCTGGGGACTTAGTCCTGAAAGTGGCAACAGAAAAAAAAAATTGGCGAGTAGAAATGAGACTACACTCGCCAATTGGCAAAAACGGAATGAAACTGTCCGCACTCTGAAAATTCAACTTGCCGCTTCGCAAATTTTCCGATCCAGTCAGCCAGCGTTACCGACTGTTGGTAAACACTGACGTCAATCGACATATGTTTCTGAGATAAAGCATTCGAAACCTACAGCCTTTGGGGTCGGGAACTTCTACTGGGACGAAAAGCAAGTCAGCAGGTAGCCTACTCAACGAAGTTTTCTTTTCAAATGGTAGAAGCAGTTTTTATGTCTGGCGTGCAGTGAACGGTCAATGTTTATGACACTCGTGATCTGTTGGACTGAGAAATCCGCCATAGGTCAAGGACGCTCCAGTTCACTGAGAGGTCAGACACCTGGACCTGATTTATTACAAAGATGGAGGCTTATAAATAGACCATACCAGAGTCTGATACTTCGAAATTGTCTTGTGTTGTATTTTGCTCTGTTATTTGATTTGATTTGATTTTTTTGTTACAATTCCTTTTGGTTTTCTTGTTGTTGTGCTTTTGTATTGATTGGAAGACAACATTTGAACAAATCCAGTGCTGTTCTTTGGCTCCACCCCCCCCCCCCCCCAGTACCAATATTAATAAATCAATGTATGCAGGTAGATCTTATAGCAGCGCTCTGCTGTTATGTGGCCGATCTTGTATATTGGCTGGTAAATATTTCAGTAAAAAAAAGAAAAAAAAAAGAAATGAAGCATCAGCCAAAGGTTAGCAGGCAAAAACAAAACAAAACAGAACAAAAACAAAAACAAAAAACAAAACCAAAAACCCAACAACAAACAAACAACAACAACAACAAAACAAACAAAACAAAACAAACAAACAAACAAAAAATCGACTTTCGGAGCCGTTGGTATGTTTTTATTTTCTGGTTGCAGGTTTTCAAGTTGTGCCCGTGCTTTTGCTGTGGCGAATACGTAAGAAGACTTCAGAAGAAAGACCCAGAATATAGACAAGACAGTATTCATAGGACATTTTCTCCCCCTGTTGGTTTGGGTGACTGAAAATACACCCTATACTGTGTGACACTTTTTTCTCTGTGTCTCATCACTCAGGTTTCTTTTTTTTTATATTCCCCTCTAAGTTGTTCAGGTTTCTTTTTAAGTTGTTTATACTCTCACCTTTCAAACACCCGCTCGGCTTGAAGTCTTAAAGATATCGACATCAGTCCCCTAGTAATGTTGCAAGAGTGTGGAGCAATATTACCAGTCATTCTTGTTTTGGAACGTCAGCTGACATTGCATCGCAGTTTTGATTATCCTGTGTCGATCTGTCGCAAGCTGAGAGGAGCTGCCATTGCTAGCACCAGCCAATATAGGTGAACACAAACAAACCGTGTTTTTTATTTTTAAACCCACGCTGGGGAGGGCATGTAATCGAAACACATACCTCAGCTCTCGTTTCTTCTCGAATTAAGGTCAGATCGTTCCAGGTTCTTGTGTATGGGTGTGTGTCTGAAACATTACTGACTTAAAAAAAACCCGCTGCGTATGGTTTTTATTCTTTCAGGCGTCTTATTTCTACTGCGTTGAGTCCTGACAGAATAATCAGAACTGATAGAATTATTTTGTTCTTCTTCCTCCTAGCTTGTGCTATGCCTGGACGAGATATTGAATGAGTTGTTTTCTCAGTTTGCGACGAGTTCCATGTATGTGTGTGTGTATACGTGTGTAACAGATTATTGATTGAGTTGTAGCTGGAAATTGCTCCTAATGAAATTCAGTTCTGCTGTGTTGAATCCACACAGACAACGGAGAAACTGCCAGAATTATTAGATCGTTGACTTAAGTAATAGATCGTTGACTGAAATACATCTGTGATACAAGCATTATTTGTCTAAGACACTTTGACCTTAGCGTGTGCTTTCTGAAACGTCACAGCTTCCTCGGTTTTTCCAGCTTGCATCGAGTCATGGTATTTGTGTGTGCAAGTCTGAAACAGATGACTGAGTAAACCCACAACTGGAAATTGTCTCTCCAGGTATTTGTACTGTAGGAATCTGCACAGGATTCTGAAAACTGCCAGAATCAATTTCCGTAGTCTTAACGTGTGCTCAGGGCGATAAGATCGAACAAGACAGCTGAAACTCTTTCTTCTCAGAGTGGGGTGTGTGAAGGTGTTTTAAAATGCCTTTTGATCAAAACTGAAGACAGAAGAACGATCGATTTGCTGTTGGAAGATCTTGTTCCCAGAAAGAACTGTTTACGTAGATCACAACAAACCAACCAAATAACGTCTTAAGAACGAAACGCAACGAAACGGAAAACAAGTGTTACCTATACATATAACATTGCATAACTCATTCTCGTGTGTATGTTTACAACACCGAATACAGTTAGCTGTATATACATACGTAGGGTGCATACTTCATAATAACAACAAGAACAAGAATAAGAATAAACCGGTTTTTTGAATAGCTCTATGCTCTAAACTGTTTTGGTCTTGCTACACGTCATATGTTTTGCAAGACAAGTGTGTGTTAAACATACAGAAGTTATTCTGTGCGTGCGTGGGTGTGTGTTTATTGACAGAGTATCA
>JAPXFY010000022.1:37791539-37844039 GCA_030674185.1 Monoplex corrugatus
ACTGTAATAGATAAATTAAGTTAATTCAGTTTTCTTTTTCTTTTTTCTTTTGATGTTAAGACGGCGGATCAGTAGACTAAAGGTTTTATGAACTTTGAAATTTTCAGATGAATGAAAACTTGACCATTTTTGCAGTTAGCCTCGTTTTCCCATGGTGGGCCACATAATTATAATTGTCTTTCAGATATACACATTTTGTGCTTTTTGTGTTCATGCTTTCTTTCTTATCACGTCTCTTCACACTTGTGCTTTTAAACAATGCTTATACATATATGTATATAAAATATATATGTATGTATGCACACACACACACACACACACACACACACACCACACACACACACACACACACACGCACACACACACACACACACACACACCATATACAGACACACACACACACACACAGACACACACACACACACACACACACACACACACACACAATCTACTGGTTTATCTACAATACATATACATACATATACATGTATACATACATATATATATATAAAGGGAAATATGATTACTGATGAAGTAATGTTGTGTGAGAAAGTCTCGCTGATTTGGTGAGCAGGTAGACTTTAACCTCTTGACTCCCGCACCCTGTCCACCAACATCCTGCATTGTCAACCATGCTAGCAAATCAAAAACTTAATCTTTTTACTCCATCACCCTATCCACCGGAAGCTGGTGGAAAGGGCAAGGGAGTCAAAGGGTTACGTTTTTGCAGTTGGTGGATAGGATGTGGAGGTCAAAGGGTTACGTGAATGATTAAAAAAAGTTTACGTTTTTTTACGTATAGTTGCTTTTGTAGATGTCTACGTGTGAGTTATTTGAATTATCTTTTTAAAATCTCAGGTAATGACCAGTGTATAAAATTTAACTTAAATAGTAAATAGAGTAAAACAAAACAAAAACAAACAAAAAAATGAGCGTGGTAGTGAAGTGGGTAAGGCATCAGACTTCCAATCAAAAGGTTGGGGTTCGATTTTGTCTTGGTACCTACCACCTTTGGTGGAGGTAAAAGATGGAGATTTTTCCGATCTCCCACGTCAGCATGTGTTGAAGACTTGTTCGTGTCTAGATCCCCTTCGTGAGTATACGCTTGCAGAAAATGACATATGCACGTTGAAGATCCTGTGGAAACATGAAAACACCCTGGCATGCACACCCACCGAAGTCGAAGTATGCAGACTGTGCAGCAACATACTGCCTGCGCAGTGTGGGCAAAATAACGTACACACATGCATCTTGGAAAAAATTTGGAACGGTAAAAACAAACAAGCAAGGAATACTTACACGCACACTCACAGACAGACAGACAGACAGACAGACAGACAGACACACACACACACACACACACACACACACACACACACACACACACACAGACACACACACACACAGACACACACACACAAACACACACACACACGCACGCACACTCAGACACACATACATACACACACACACATACACACACAATGCACACTCAGACACACACACACACACACACACACACACACAGACACACCACTCACACATATACACACACACACACACATTCACATACACACATGCACATACAGACATACACACACACACACACTCACAGACACACACATACATACACACACATACACACACACATGCACACACACACAGACACAGACAGACACACACACTCACACACACACACACACACACATTCACACACACACACACTCACAGACACAAACATACATACACACACACACACACACACACATGCACACTCACACACACACACAGACACACACATACATACACACACATACATATACACATGCACATTCACGCACACTCACAGACACACATACATACACACACATACACACACACATGCACACTCACACACACACAGACACACACATACATACACACACACATGCACACTCACAGACACACACATACATACACACACACATACACATACACACTCACACTCACACACACACACAGACACAGACAGACACACACACACACATACACACACACACACACATTCACACACACATACAGACACACACACTCACACACACACACACATACATACACATATACACACACACACACACTACATACCCATACAACACACACACACACACACACACACACACACACACACACACACACACACACACACACACACACGCACACACACACACACATACCTACATGATTTTTGTTTATGTTTGTTTTGTGAATAGTTATTTTAATTATCTGAAAGATGACAGATAATGTTCAGGTCATACATTTTTGTTTATCATAGGAGTGTGAGGATTAGCTTGATAAAGATATAGTTTATGGGTCGAAGACATACTTTATGGATTGATGATTTTTTTTTTGCACTTTGTTGTTTGCCTTATCTACAAAGTTCACTGTTTGTTGCTTAGTGTGTGTGTGTGTGTGTGTGTGTGTGTGTGTGTGTGTGTGTGTGTGTGTGTGTGTGTGTGTGTGTGTATGTATGTGTGTGTGTGTGTGTGTGTGTGTATGTATGTGTGTGTGTGTGTGTGTGTGTGTGTGTGTGTGTGTGTGTGTGTGTGTGTGTGTTGTTGGTTTTTGTTTGTTGTTGTTAGCTTTTTTGTTTTGTTTTGTTCTGTTGTCATTGTTTTGTTGTTGTTGTTGTTTTGATCATCACACTCAGGGAGATTTCCTTTGTTTCAGCATTTTGTTGTTGTTGTTGTTGTTGTTTTGATCATCACACTCAGGGAGATTTCCTTTGTTCTCAGCATTTTGTTGTTGTTGTTGTTGTTGTTTTGATCATCACACTCAGGGAGATTTCCTTTGTTCTCAGCATTTTGTTGTTGTTGTTGTTGTTGTTGTTTTGATCATCACACTCAGGGAGATTTCCTTTGTTCTCAGCATTTTGTTGTTGTTGTTGTTGTTTTGATCATCACACTCAGGGAGATTTCCTTTGTTCTCAGCATTTTGTTGTTGTTGTTGTTGTTGTTTTGATCATCACACTCAGGGAGATTTCCTTTGTTCTCAGCATTTTGTTGTTGTTGTTGTTTAGTTCCATTTTCTACGCCACCATACCGGCAGTAGAAGATAGCGCGGTTTTTACACTGCGATGATGACGACGACGATGAGGACGATAATTATAATGTCGTGGTGCTCCATCTAAGGTTGAGACTGCGTGACAAGGGTGTGCTCTGCGCTTACTATCATAAGCGTAATATATCTTGGCGTTAACCAGGCCCGAGAGATACAGATTTTGATCAGCACCTTCCGTAACGCATCCTTGGATGAGACTCGTCTGTGTGGTCCCAGTCTTCCCATTGAGCGATGGCACGTTCAGTTCTGGGTAATAGGCGGTTGGAATCGAAAATTCCCGTATTATGTATAATATATCAAGTGATATGTTAGATAAATATATATACAAAGAAAGAGAAAGAGAGAGAGAGAGAGAGAGAGAGAGAGAGAGAGAGAGAGAGAGAGAGAGAGAGAGAGAGAGAGAGAGAGTTTTACATGTTTAGAGGTTTGGAGTGTTTAGGCGGATTTTTTTAAACAAGTTTTTGTCCCCGTTAGAAAACAAAGTGGTAAAGGTGCTGTAAATCGTTTGGAAAGACAAGATACCCAAATAGTCATCATACATAATTTTCAATACCCATGCACATACACATTTTATATGTATATATCCCTGTATTTAAGTATCCATGTATGTATATATCCCTTTATATATATATATATATATATATATATATATATATACATAGATATATCTAGATACAGATATGCAGATATTGATAGATGTAGATAAAGATGTAATATATAGATGTAAATACATAGATATAGATATGTAGATATATAGATGTAGATGTATTGATATAGACAAATGTAGATAACTGTTCTATCATCTACAATCAATCTCACTATCATTCTGTATTTTATTTTAATAATTCATTTTGGTTTTTACGATACAGACAACTGTTGTATCATCTACAATATATCTGTTTATCTATTGATTGATTGCTTTCTTTTTTCATTTATCATTGTGTCTTCATCTTTTTCTTGTATACTTTGTTTTGTTTTTCTCGCTTCTCCATTTTTCAGTCTCCATTAAAAGAGAAAGCGACAGAGACAGATCTTTTGATATTGATCTAAGAGGTGTGTGTGTGTCTGTTTGTCCTTCTGTGACCGAATTGTATTTAATTTAACACATGACATTTTCTCAGCTATTTCTGGGCCAACCTTACCGCATTTTAGTGAATGGTTTGGACCATGTCTGAATTGCCAATGCATAAGTCTTGTGCTAAGACCAAAGTCATTGGGACCCCCACCCCCACCCTAACCAAATTGCCTCAAATTAATCCATTCTAAGGACGACGTGTAAAATAGCTCTTTCTCAGAAACCTCTGGAAATTTTCATAACCTTATTTCATTGATATGACTGTCTACCATTGTGTTAGTCACGTGTCAATATTTATGTAAAACGAAACTTTTTCAAGGTCACAGTGATCTTTGAGGGGAAAAAACAAACAACACTGGACACTCTCACTCTCTCTCTTTCTCTTTCTCTCTGTCTCTCTGTCTGTCTATCTGTCTGTCTGTATGTCTCTCTGTTTCTGTCTGTCTGTCTGTCTGTCTGTCTCTCTCTCTCGCTGTCTCTGTGTCTGTCTCTCTGTCTGTCTCTATTTCTCTCTATCTGTCTGTCTGTCTTTTTTTTATCTTTTGTTGTTGTTGTTGTTTCGTAAAAAAAAAGGGAGATTGTTAGAATGTCGCAGCCATCTTGATTTCAGAATGTTTTAGCCATCCTGTTTTTTGATTTTTTATATTTTTAAAACATTTTCTTTCTATTCTTCCCTTTCCCTTTCTGTCTTGTTTCTGCTCTCTGACCCAAAGCCAGTAAACGTTCTTAACGTTTCTGTCCATATGTGCCTTCTTTGTGAGTGCATTCTTTCTGTGGATGGGGGGCTGAGTATTCCAGAGTTTCTCTGCAGCAGAGGAGAGGGAGTAGGCTTCTTCCTGTATGTCCCAAAGCTTGCTTAGGTTTGAAATTAGACCTGTCCACAGTGGCGAATCGTGATTGATCGGCCATGGGGACCTGAACCAGGAGCCGCAGGGAGGGAAAAGGTGGAGGTATCTTTGCAAGCAGGTACAGATGTAGAGTCAAGTGGAGGTATCAGTTGCGAGCAGTGATGTGAAGTCTTGTTGTTAGACAAATACAGCACTTGGGGGTTCAGAGACATTAGCCAAGCATGTGGTGTGTCTAGTTGTATAGTCACTGTAATTTCTGCCCATCTTTTCTGCCGATTTCATTGCGTTACCATAGATGCAGTAAACACCACCATATCTCAGTGCTCCTGCACCTAAACGGTTGGTTTTCAGTATATGGTTCCATTTGATCAGGTATTGATAACGAAAAAGTTAAAACTCGTAATGCTGACACTTAGAAAAATATATTAATAAAAATGTTTTCGATAAAAGTAGATTTTCAAGTCAGAAGCATCATTTTTAAAGATATTGGGATGGTAATTCTGGTTGTATCGGATTATTTTGATATTTTGGGCTTAAAATAAAGTTACATTTTTTATATGCCATCGACGCAGAAGAGTACTATGCCTGTATTTACTTTGAATTTCACAAGCATACAGACTGCACGTGAGCCTGATATTCCAGATGATTGTAAATGTCTTGCACAAAGCTTCATGCACGTAAATATTACTATTAAGTCACTGGATATCATCAAACCTATTTATTACAATAGATGTATCTAAGCTGCAAATCGGCAACAATAATAGTCAGTTCTTACTTCACACTAAACAATATCTCAAATCTTTTGACAGTAGGTCATGTATTCAGATATTTTCTAGTCGTCAACTTATTTGCACAGTTTATGACTGCTCTGGACAAATAATTATCTGCAGTTCGAAGGCTTTTTTCGTTTTGCTCGTCTTCAGAATCCATTTTCCAGAGCTGAAGTCAGTATGCGGAAGTTTGCTGAAGCGGAGTTTGGAATATTCTGTTCGCTCCAAAAACCAATTTCTATCAGATTAATGTTTTACTCACTTGGAGAACTGTTGGAATTGAAGTCGGCATAGGAGGTGGGCATGAAATATCTTGAAACTGATCTTAGATATCATGCAGCAGTTGTCATAAAGTTGCCCAAATATTCATTGAAATATTCGGTATGATTGCATGCCATATATTTGTTAGGTTTTTATTTAATTCGGGTTTTTA
Organism: Monoplex corrugatus; assembly: GCA_030674185.1. NCBI lineage: Eukaryota > Metazoa > Mollusca > Gastropoda > Littorinimorpha > Ranellidae > Monoplex > Monoplex corrugatus. Next base: position 37,797,762 of record JAPXFY010000022.1, read on the forward strand.
AGTACAGATCAGCAATTCACTGTTTCACAATTGATGTCTATTATTAAATTTAAGCAGAGCTTTTGACACGGATTATGGTTCTTATTTCCCTTTCAGCAGCTTTTCTATTTCCAGAGGTAGAAGCCATCTACCATTACAGATTGTCTGACTATTTATCGCATAGTCTTTTTTTTCTCCATTTTCAAACATGATGATTTTCATTTGATTCGTTTTGGATTTTGTGTTCTTCAAGGTTCTGTGCAGGGTCTGCGCTGTTTCGAATGTATAATAACATTTTACATTTTTTTGTGCCAGTATTATTTATGACTCGTCAAGGTACTCTTCCATTCGTTGAATTTAGAGTATACATCTACTTTTTTAAAAATCGATTGCAGAAGTTGTATTCTGGTTAATATGACGATGAGGGCAGTTTTTTTGTAAACCAATATGTGGCAGTATACAGACATTACAATAGAAAGGCGGAGACAGACAGACAGACAGACAGGCAGCCTGACAAGACAGAACACACACACACACACACACACACACACACACACACACACACACACACACATATATATATATATATATATATATATATACATATATATATATATACACACGCACACATACACACACACATACATACACAGGCACACACAAACACGCACGCACGCAAGCATACACACACACACACACACACACACACACACACACACACACACACACACACACACACACACACACACACAACTCACATACACACACAAACACGCACACACAGTGCTTGCAAACACGACATACATAAAGCATACATTTATAATCTACGAATCTACACCAGTGACAGAGAAACAGACAGACGGACGGACAGACGGACGGACAGACAGACAGACAAGGACAAACAGAGATCAGACTAAAAAAAATCTTCCACTACAAGATGAGACACCGCGCTTCAACCCCAATCCTCAAACCGTTTTATCCCTATTCCGCCAGGGTCTGCATACGGCGTCCTACATCATGGCCATAGAATTGTTCCCCATGCAGGAGAGGACAATGGCGGGCTGCTTGATTCAGCTGTTTTGGGGATTGGCGGTGCTGGCACTAGGAGGCGTGGCCTGGCTTCTCAAAGACTGGAGGACGATCCAGCTGGCTATCTCTGTGCCTTCTGTCCTGGCCGTCTCGTATTTCTGGTGAGTACCGTTCTCAAATATGACCACACTGTTACTGGCCCAAGAGAAGGACAGCAAGCTTGTCTCCATTGCAAAGGTCAGAACAAACAAAAACAAGGAGGCACAAAAGACAGAAGAGTTCTGTTACGCAATAGAAGAAACTGTCTGATTGAAAACACAGAAAAGAACAAAACAAACCTGCGAAACGAAACAAAATAGAAGCCTACAAAACGAAACAAAATAGAAACTACAAAACGAAACAAAATAGAAGCCTACAAAACGAAACAAAATAGAAACTACAAAACGAAACAAAATAAAAACCTACGAAACGAAACAAAATAGAAACCTATGAGGTAGACAGCAAAATAAATAAATAAATAAATAGATAAATAAATAAATAAATAAATAAATACAAAACAGTATTTAAAAATAAAAAATAAAAATAAATAAAAAAGACAGACTAATGGAGAGTTGGTAGCAATAGATTATAAGACTTCGCCTGCCAATAACTAAACTCGAGGTTCCAGGGTTCGCTCCCCGTAGAGGCCTCGACTTTTCTCCTCAGTTTGATCGGAAAATTGAACTGAACGTCTAATTTGTCGGAAGGGTACGACAAACGAATTGATCCCGTGTGCCTTCTGGCTGCGCACGCTAAAGATCCCGCAGCAGCTGAAAATCGTGAAGAGCAGGGCATTGCCCGGCTGCCTTGGTATAAACATGAGAGATAGAACCAGAAAAAACACGAAAAAAGAAAAGAATCAGAACGCGTATTTAATACAACCAGACAAGACAGGCGCCAATTTAGCGTAATATCACAAACAAACAAACACCAAACACAAAAATTAGGAGAAAAAGAGATAGGTTGATTTCCCAGGTCCCGCCCCTTGAAGACCAATTAGCCTTCTTGTCTTTTTGAAGTCTTGGGTAGCAATACAGAAGATCTGGCCAACATCAGCCCAAAAGATCTACGCAGAGCTCTGTCAGTGTTTAGGTCCTTCAGAGGAAAGGTCCAGTGATGTCCCCAATGCAGGTGACGTGTTTCGTTCTGTCTAGAACTTGTCAGATTTGGTGCCTGGGTCGGCAAGAGGAGAGAGGCATCCACACTTGTGTAGAGCGAGCCCCCCAAACTGAAGGTAGCAGAACTTCACAGAGTGTAGAGACGTCACCTACACTGCTAAAAAAAGCACTGGTTTAACCATTGACTCCCATTATTGTTATTGTTGTTGTTGTTATTATTATTATTATATCATTATCGTTATTATAATTGTTATTATTGTTATTACTGTCATCATCATCATCATCTCATCATCATCATTACTATTGCTATTGTTATTATTGTTGTTATTCTTGTTATTGTTGTGTTTGTTATAGTTGTTTTTGCTGTTGTTGTTGTTGCTATTTTTGTTCTCTTGTTGTTGTTAATTGTTGTTGTTGTTATTCTTGTTATTTTTGTTCTTGTTGTTATGATGATGATTATTATAATCTATGTTGTTGATATTGTTATCTGTTGTTGTTGTTATTATTCTTGTTATTGTTGTTGTTATTACTATGATGATAATTATTATTACTGTCATTTTACCATCAACTTGCCATTTTCGCCCCAAAAGGTTGATGCCAGAATCCTTACGCTGGCTGCTGGCAAAGGAGAAGCATGGGGCAGCAGAAGGCCTGATCAAACGCATCGCGACCTTCAACAGATTGGACACCCCACTACGTAAACACCCCGAGATGGCCACCTGGACCCTCATGAGGCAGCACAACGAGATGTCCGACAACAACCACAACACCAAGACCAGCATCTCCTTGTCCACGGAAGACGTCGGCAGGAAGAAGATGAAGAAGAAGAAGACGGGGGCTTCGGTGAAAGATCTGTTCTCCACCACAGTCATGCTGAAACGGAGCATGATTCTGTTCTACATCTGGTAAGGGTTTTCTTTCTTTTAAAGTATTTTTTAAATTTCTTTACAAATTATCCTTGTTTGAAAGTAAGATACACACATACACATGTCATTTACATATAACCAAAATTATTTCAGTGGTAGGCTAATAAAATGCCAGTATAAAATATAGACCAGGTAAGATACTTACATGTCATTTACATGTAACCAAGATTATTCCAGTAGTAGGCTAATAAAATACCAGTATAAAATATAGACTAGGTAAGATACACACATACACATGTCATTTACATGTAACCAAGATTATTCCAGTGGTCGGCTAATAAAATACCAGTACAAAATATAGACTAGGTAAAACATAGTCTAGTAGGGCCTCAGGACCTGGCCAGCTCATGGGTTTATGTGCAGGCTTAAGGCATGTGCCACGGTCACCATACACGTGGCACCTGTGACGTTAGTGCATATAGAATTCGTTCCCAGCGCGGAGACGTCGTTTTCCGAAACTGAAACTGAAACTGTTCAGCAATTTCGATTTCAGTTTCTCAAGATTCCCCCTTGTTGGGATGTCGGGGGCTCTTTCAGTATAAATAGTATCCCCACCTTTTGGACATTCTGCGCTTGATATTTCCTCTTTTCTGTCACTCTCTTTGTTTCTACCTTGTTCCTTTGCTTTCTGTCATTTCTTCCTATCATTTTCTGGATTTAAAAGCAGAAAGGACAGGTGATAAAGGAAGAGAGAATGGAAGTTTATTCCAGGCAGATGGTTCCGAAACAGCAACAGTTCTCAGTGTCCATCTAAAGTCTGAGTATGTGTGGTGAGCAATGAGTCCAAATAAGCTTTGTGAGCGGTGAGTCCAAATAAACTTGGTGAGTTTAGTGGCCTATTACAATATAAGCTCAGTTGTACGACGCATGCATAACGCCGACTGTAACATCTGGAGCCGAAACAAAGAACCTGACGAAACGTCAGCTCCTAAAACTGCCAACCATGCAAAGGGCCCGCGAACGGATCATGATGGGAATCACCTGGAAGGACCGGAAAACGGCGGCATGGGTAAGAGGAAAAACGAAAGTCCAAGACATAATAGACACAGTTTGTGAACGAAAGTGGAACTGGGCTGGGCATGTCATTAGGAGATCTGACAACAGATGGACCACCAAAGTGACGCACCGGATCCCTCGAAGCCAAAAAAGGAACAGAGGTCGCCAGAGGACCAGATGGCGAGACGATCTAGAAAAGTTCGACAAACAATGGGCCAGAACAAAGGAACAGAGGTCGCCAGAGGACCAGATGGCGAGACGATCTAGAAAAGTTCGACAAACAATGGGCCAGAACAGCAGTTAACCGGCAACAGTGGCGTGCGATGAGGAATGCTTATGTCCAACAACGGACCCAAACAAGCTGAAGCGAAGAACACCATACTCGTGAAGCATGACTGTGTTGTGGGTTCAAATCTCAGGTAAGGCACTCCCCCCCCCCCCCCAAAGATCTTATCAGCGTATTGGCTTATACACAGGGATAGAGTTTAACCATTTGATTCTCATTACCATATCCATGAACTTCCCGCATCAACATCCACGATACCAAAGCAAACAACATTAACCCTCTGACTCCCATACCATATCCATGAACTTGCTGCATTAACATCCACTATACCAAAGCAACAACTTAACCCTCTGACTCCCAACCATATCCATGAACTTCCCGCATTAACATCCACGATACCAAAACAACAACTTAACCCTCTGACTCCCATACCCTATCCACAAGCTTTCTGCATTAACCCTTTGACTCCCGTACCCTACACACCAACTGCGAAAACTTAACCCTCCACCAGCTTCCTGCTGGAAGCTGGTAGATAAGGTGAAGGAACAGAGGGTTAAGTTTTTGTTTTGTTAGCATGGTTGACAATGCAGGAGGCTGGTCGACAGGATACGGGAGTCAAAAGGTTAAACATCTAAGCTGGTGGATAGGGTGAGGGAGTCAAAGGGTTAATTTCTATTCGTTCGATTTGGTAGGTTTGCTGGCAACGTGTCCTACTTTGGCCTGACCTTCATGTCCACCTCGCTGGCAGGGAACCGGTTTTTGAATTATTTCTTGTCTGGTTGTGTGGAGTTTTTAGCCTACACCATGAACATCTTCGTCATCAGAAGGTGAGTATCTCTTCTTTGTTGTTGTTGTTCTTGTTGATGTTGTTGCCACAGAAGCTGGGACAAGTTTTCACATTGATAACATAATGATGCATAACGATGGCGATGATAATCATGATGCTATTAAGTTCCATTCTGGATTGAGACTAAAATGACAGGGCTGTACTCTACGCTTATTCTCATATTTTCTGGTGTTCACCGGGCCTGAGAGATACAGACACCCTGCGGTGTTGGTCAGGAGATTTAAGCAAAATCCTGAGTGATGTATTCGTGAAGTGGATAAGACTCGACTGTGTGTGTGTGTGTATGTGTGTGTGTATGTGTGTGTGTGTGTGCGCGTGTGGTTCGTGTGTGTGTGTGTGTGTGTGTGTGTGTGTGTGTGTGTGTGTGTGTGTGTTTTGTGTGTATATGTATGTGTGTATGTATGTGTGTATGTGTGTGTGTGTATGTGTGTGTGAGTGTGTGTGTGTGCGTGTGTTTGTGTGTGTGTGTGTGTGTGTGTTTGCGTGTGTGTGTTTGCGTGTGTGTGTGTGTGTGTGTGTGTGTGTATGTGTGTGTGTGTGTATGTGTGTGTGTGTGAGTGTGTGTGTGTGTGTGTGTGTGTGTGTGTGTGTGTGTGTGTGTGTGTGTGTGTGGTGTGGTGTGTGTGGTCCCAATCTTCCTGAAAAGCCCATCATAGCATGGTCAGCTGTTGGCAGGGTCGGTGGGAGTGGGGTGGGGTGGGGTGGGGAAAACCGAAGATTAGGAGAAAAAGACTGAAACTTCCCTGCTGCTCTGTAAGAGATTTTTGTATCTGGTGTTTGTTTGTTTGTGATCTTACGCTTGACAAAGTTGGCCGAAAAGTTTCGCCTGCTTTATCTTGTTGTAGTAAATACGCGTTCTTATTCTTTTTTCGTGTTTTTTTCTGGTTCCCGTTGTATTTTTGTTATCATTATCACCAGCATTGTCGTCGTCGTCGTCGACATCATCATCATCATCATCATCGTCATTATCATCATTATTATTATCATTATTATTATTATCATTATTCTCATCATTTTTCTTCTTCTTACCATACTTACTATATTATTATTGTTGTTATTATTATTATTATCATTATTACTATTATCCTATTACAAATATCATTAATATCAATATGATTATTGTTGTATTTTCTGTTCTTTTCCTTCTTCCCGTTCTCTTTCTTTTCTTCTTCCTCTTTCTCCTTCTTCTTGTGTTTATTTTACTTCTTGTTCTTCTTCTTTGTCTTTCCATCTTCTTTTACTTCGTCTTCAGCTTCTTTATATATTGTTATTGTTTATTTAAGGTTCGGACGAAGAAACCCGCTGTGTGTTTACTTCTGTTTGGCGACCATAAGCTGTTTGGGCGTGGGTTTGATTCCTCCAGTCACAGGTAAGTTCTGTGTGAACTCAGAACTCCATACATGTCAACCACTATGTGAGTCACACCTTACTGACATACCTTGCATATTGTAGTAGTATCAGACATAAAACTGTAATAAAGACAAGAAAAACAACTTTTTAAAATGAACTCATTCTACCCCAGGTTCCACACTTCATCATCATCATCATCATCGTGTGCCCTGCCGCATGGCATTGGAGATCATGGCCCTCCATATGCATCTATCCCTTGTTTCCGCAAACACATCTTCCACCCTCTATGTCCTCAGCCACCCTGCGAGTCCGTCCAATATTTTCTCCCTGGGTCTACCTGGTGTTTTCTTTCCCTCCAGCTTTCTTGTTTTGACCAGGCGCTTTAATTCCTCTTTCCTCTTAAAATGGACTATAAATGTTGCTTGTCTTTTCCTAATCTTCCTTATCAATGATTTTTTGTGTCTGCCTCCATCAAGACTGTGTCGTTTGTTTTCTTTGCTGTCCATGGAACTCTCAACATTCTTCTTAGAAACCACATCTCGGCTGCCGCAATCTTGTTCTGGCTTTGCGTGTTGACTCTCCACTCCTCACAATCGTATAACATGATCGGTTCTTTATAACATTTAAGAACTCTCTTCCTGATGTTAATTGATAGGCATTTGTTGGTAAGAGTGCTTTTCATCTTCTTGAATGTTGTTTTGGCTTGGCTGATTCTACTGGCTATTTCTGATGTGCATCTGCCGTCTGGTGAGATGATCGTTCCCAGATATTTAAACTTATCAACCTGACTCAAAATTGTGCTGGTTGCTGTTATTTTGCATGAGGGGATTTCATTTTCTTTTCACTGATTAGCATGACTTCCGTATTCTTCCACACTTACTTCCCTTTAAACCAAGTACGAGTATATTCGTACCAAAGAATTTTTCCAGGTTTCTGATTTCACGTCGTGGTTTGTTTGTACGCTGTAGTACTTGGAAACGTTGAAAAAAGTCATAGCCCTGATATGGCTGTACGCAGTCGGCTGAGCTTTTAACAAAAATAAAAGTAACAAAACACTTGTAAGATTAGGCGTTAAATAAGTAGTCTTTACTGATATTATCATTAGTAAATAATATTAGTGTATCATCTTTTCTGTCACTCTCTTTATTTCTGCCTTACACCTTTGCTTTCTGTCATTTCTTCCTGTCATTTTCTCCCTTGCTGATCCATTTACCTGTATGTGTTCTGTAAAGCCTTACATACTTTCTCTTAGGGTTGATAATTGGGTACATGTATTGAGTGCACATGTTAGGGTTGATAATTGGTGCATGTATTAACTTCTCATGTTAGGATTGATAATTGGGTACATGTAGTGAGTGCACATGTTAGGGTTGATAATTGATACATGTATTAACTTCTCATGTTAGGATTGATAATTAGGTACATGTATTGAATGCACATGTTAGGGCTGATAATTGGGTACGTGTATTAACTACATTACATCAACTTAGGCCAACGCATCTTAGCAGAATCGTCCTCCAAAGAGGAAGAAATCAAACGTAGGATAGCCCTTGGCTGGCAAGCGTTTGGAAGAACACGTTCGGTTTTCAAGAATGACAAAATATCCAACTGTCCTGAAAAGAAGTCTATGACCAATGCATTCTGCCCACAGTCACCTACGGTGCAGACACGTGGAATCTAACGAAAAAACTCGCTTTGAAACTAAGAAGCATGCAGCGAGCACATGAAAGAATCATGCTTGGTATCACCTGGAAAGATCACAAAACGGCTTTGTGGATCAGAAAAAGAACAAAAGTGCGAGACATCGTGGAAACCTTCAACAAACTGAAATGGAACTGGGCATGGGCAAGACATCTCATCCGGAGAATGGACAATCGTTGGACAACAAGAAAACACGTTATGGATACCAAGATAGCACTCGTAATAGAGGAAGACAGAAAACCAGATGGAGAGACGACCTGGATGGATTTGACAAGAACTGAAGAGGAAAAGCGTTAGAACGAAGTGAATAGAACTATTAGAAGCAGCTGAGGAAGGCCTACGTCCAACAACGGACTTTCGATGGCTAAAAGGTTACGATATTAAGATTAACTGCACACAGTAGGAACCAGAAAAAAACACGAAAGAAGAATACGAACGCGTATTTAATACAAGACAAGACAGGCGCACATTTTCGGCCCACTGGCCTTTGTCAAGCGTAAGATTACAAACAAATATACACCAGACACAAAAATTAGGAGAAAAAGACTGAAACTTCCCTGCTGCTCGGTCGAGTGTGGTACGTGGGATCTGCGGAAGCTGTCGAGGCATTGCTGAGTTGAACAGACGGAGCAGAACGTGGTTTTTGTTGTCCAACGATAGTTCATTCTCCGTGTGAGATGTCCTGCCTGGTTCCATTTCAGTTCCTAATTTTTGTATCTGGTGTTTGTTTGTTTGTGATCTTACGCTTGACAGTGGCCAGTTAGCCGAAAATTTGCGCCTGTCTTGTCTTGTTGTATTAAATACGCGTTCTTATTCTTTTTTCTCGTTCTTTCTGATCCACAAGGATTGATTCAGCGGATAACGACCTAGGCAGGGACAGGACAGCGACTCAAGAACATCAAGAAAGCAGCTTCACTTGCGAGCAGTGTTGCAGAAAGTTCGGCACCTGGCGAGGGTTGAGGGTGCACCAGGCTAGGGTCTGTATGAGGGAGAGAAGACAGTGCAGATCGACAGATCGTAAGACACGAAGCAAATCATCCCAGGACGAAAACCACAGTGGATCGATTAGTGCTCCAGTCCACTCTCCTTCCATCCAGACCCAGAGCGATGCAGAGCAGCAAACCCAGGAACCAGGGATAAGGAAGCCGAGAATACTGTGGCCCGCTGCCAATGTGAAGGCAAAGTACAAGGTACTGGAAGATAAAGTCAGGAAGAAACTGAAAGAAGCCAAGGATAATTCCAGCGGCGGCTAAGCCAAAGAGATGTTGGGCGTGTTTGCAAACATTATCTACGAGTCGGCGATGGAAGAATTTGGTAGCGGCGAGGTAGAGAAGAAAACACCTTTGCAGAAAGGGGGATTGAGTAGAAGGCGGAGAGTGCTTGCACAATTGAGAAAACAGAAACGTGACTTGCAGAAGCAGAGAAAAAGTGCACCATCAGAAGAACAAGAAGGCCTGAGAATCATGTTTGAAGACCTTAAAAAAAAGAGCAGAGACCTCCAGAGGCAAGAAAGAAGACGCACCAGAAGAAAAGAGAGCAGAAGAGTACGTGAGGAATTTATGAAGAATCCATATGGAGCAGCTAAGAAGTTGTTCACGGAGGCACGGAGCGGGAAGTTGAAGTGTACGAAAGAAGAGCTAGACACTCATGTTAAGCAGACGTACAGCGATCCAAAAAGGGATGAGCCGCTGCCAGACATGAAAGGCCTGAAGCATCCGACTGCCCCTGGTGTGAGCTTCCTGCTTGGTCCGATCAGAGAAAAAGAAGTGGACGAGTTTGTCAGAAAAGCAAGAGCCAAAAGTGCACCTGGAGGAGATGGCGTGTCCTACAAGGTTTTCAAGTATAGCGACGAGTTGAGGCACACCCTTTTTGAGATGCTGAGAGCTTTGTGGGAAGACAAGGAGCTTGCTGAAGGTTGGTGCAGAGCGGAAGGAGTGTACCTACCAAAGGAACAGAATGCAGAGATTATAGGGCAGTTCCGACCCATCTCCATCATCAATGTGGCGTGCAAGATCTTCATGGGAATACTTGCGAAAGGACTGTGGCATATCTGCAAAGCAACGGCTATGTGGATGAGAGCGTGCAGAAAGCTGGGATACCAGGGATCCCAGGATGCATTGAACACTCTTTTACGATCTGGGATGCAATCCAGGAGGCCAAGAAAACCAAAGGAAGCTTAAGTGTGGTTTGGTTGGATCTGGCGAATGCCTACGGATCCGTTCCCCATGAACTGCTGATGAAAGCAATGGACTTCTTTTACATCCCGCACGAGGTGCAAGACATCATGAAAGAATACTACGGTAACTTCCAGATGCGATTCTCGACCAAAGACTTCATAACTGAATGGCACCGATTGGAGATTGGGATCGTAGCCGGCTGCACTATATCTGTCATCTGGTTCATCCTGGTGATGGAGATGCTACTGAAATCTGCAGACTGCGCTGAGGAAAAAGCAAAGGTGAGATCACCAAAGAAAGCCTTCATGGATGACGTGACCTTGCTGACAAGAGATACGGACACAATGCAGGGTGTTTTGACTCGGCTGGATGAGCTGATCACTTGGTCCAGGATGAAGTTTAAAGCCAAGAAATCTAGAAGCCTGACTATTCACAAAGGGAAGTAGAAGGCAACAGAAGTTTACAATCGCAGGGGAACAGATGCTACAGTAAAAGAGCAACCTGTGAAAAGTTTGGGACGGTGGTATGCAGGAACCCTGTCAGACAGGAGTCGGGGTGTGGAAATCATGAAGCAGGCTAAAGATGGGCTGAAAGCGATTGACCAAGCAAAACTGCCAGGAAAGTATAAGATATGGTGTTTGCAGTTTGCCCTCTACCCTCGACTGGCATGGCCGCTGATGACGTACGAGGTCGCCGACACGGCGAGTTGAGATGATCGAGAAAACATGTAACACCTACATCAGGAAGTGGCTGGGGCTGCCTCGCACAACCAACACATCAGCCCTGTACAGGCAGAAGGGTGCGCTCCAGCTACCCCTCGCATCCATCGTGGAGATCTACAAGGCAGGAAAGATGAGGACTATGATGATGCTGAGGGAGTCGAGGGATCAAAAAGTCAGCGACGACCCACCAGAAGTCAGAACAGCGAGAAAATGGAATGCGGAGGATGCAGCTGACGAGATCATCTTTTCGTTGGAACATGGCGACATTGTGGGTCCAGCACAGACGGGCAGGTTGGGACTTGGCAACGGCGACTTCAGACCTTTTAGGAAGATGTCCCAACGAGACAGAAGAGCAGCTGCAGCAGGGCAGGTGCGAAAGAATGAGGCTGAAAGGCGAGAAGTTCACCTCATCCAGTGTGCTCAACAAGGGCGGGTGACCGGGTGGGAGGAGCATGTAGTGGAAAGAAAGATTGGATGGAGTGAGATCTGGGAGTGGAACACATCGAGGTTAAGCTTTCTTCTCCGGTCCACCTATGATGTTCTGCCTTCACCAGTGAACTTAGTCAGATGGAAGGTCCAGGAAGATGACAAGTGCAGGTGCGGCAAACTAGGAACCATGAAGCATATCCTCTCAAACTGCCACCTGGCCCTGAATAGATACACCTGGAGACACAATGAAGTGCTCAAGATGGCGAAGGAGCAGGTGGAGGAGGGAAAATACGCTCTTAAGCCGCAGAAACAAGGACTGGGCAAGATCGTGTTTGTACCGCAAGGAAGCAAGGTTCCTGATGGAAAGAAGGCAAGCGAGGCCACGGATGGCCAGTGTGGTGGTCTGTGGGAGGTAGCCGCAGACCTTGAGGGCTGCGAGAGATTCTTCCCCATCCCAACAACGAAGAAGCCAGACCTGGTGGTATGGAGCAAGGAAGAGAGAGAGGTGCACCTTGTGGAGCTGACGGTGCCCCACGAAGACAATATCAGGGCTGCAGAGGTTACATCGCAAATAGCGTCAGAAAGTGGATGAAAATGGCTGGACTTGGTCCGAAGAAAGTGAATACCATTCAAAAGCTCTACAGAAGACCGTAGAGAAAGCAAGTCATTGGATCTGGTTGAAGAGAGAGGACACCTCCTGGAGCGAGTCCTGACGGTTGATGGCAAAGGCATACAGTCGAACTGGCAGGGAGACCTCACATCGGTGAGGGGGCTCGGTGCGTCATTGAAGCTGTAGAGAGGAAGAGCCCGAAACAGCGACGCATTCTCTCCTGATGATCTCCACGCCAGAGTCCGGCCCTCGGAGCTTTCGACTGTTAGCAGTGTAAGCTGTTTTCAATGATTTTGCTTGAACGCAGGCAGTCACACTTGTTTTGGATTGCACATAGTAGAGTTGATCGTTGGGTACATATATTAACTGAATATTTTTTTTGTGACAGCAACGGGTGTGAACCTGAGACCCATGATTACAGCTTTCAGCGTGATGGGCAAATTTGCTGCCGGCGGCAGTTTCTCCTGCTTTGAACTGTTGACTGTGGAAATGTATCCCACTGTGCTTAGGTGAGAGATGTTTTGTTTCGTTTTATTTTTCCCCAATAGGCATGCCCAAGGGCTCTCTCAGTGTAAGTGCTATCCCCACCTTCTGGAAATTCTGTGTTAGAAATTTCCTCTTTTCTGTAACTCTCTTTGTTTCTTCATATCAATACTAGTGATGTTTTTGCACAATATAGAAAGTTTAAACAATCACATGAGGTGTAGAAGCATACTTGTTGTTGGACTTTAACAGATTTAGTAGATATGTGTCCACAAGGTTTAGGTTTGGTATGTCCGACTTATCAGTTCATAGATTAAGATATAAAAGACGTGATAAAGAGGCAACGAAATGCCCATTATGTAACAGTTACTGAAATGAAAATCACTTTATTCTATGTTGTAAGCCCCTGAGGATCTGAGACGCCTGTTAATTAAGCCAAAGTACTACCATAAACCAAATGATTATAGGTTGATAATGCTAATGGCTTCAAAAAATGAACGTACAACTAGAAATTTGGCGACACACGTCTATAAAGTTTTTAAGAGAAAGAGTTTGCCTTATCATAAAGTTAAATTCTTGTGCTGTATGTCTGTTAAACCTACTTATATGTTTCTATTTTATTATTGAAGTTTGACTGCGAGTCCTAAATTGTAATCATTTCAAACTATTTGAAACATGCATTATCTAAGAACGACTATATATCATATTCTGTATTTGTATGTTTATAATGTGTTCACACCCCTTGAAATGGGGCTTTGGCCGTACTGAATAAATTTCTGATTTTGATTCTGTCTTGCTTCTTTGCTTTCTGTCTTCTCTTCCCATCATCTTCTGCCTTGCTGGTCCATTCACTCTTGTTCTATAAAGTCTTACGTACTTTCTATAAAGATTGATAATTGCGTGTCCTTTCATCTGTGTTCTGTAAAGTCTTACGTACTTTCTATAAAGATTGATAATTGCGTGTCCTTTCACCTGTGTTCTGTAAAGTCTTACGTACTTTCTATAAAGATTGATAATTGCGTGTCCTTTCACCTGTGTTCTGTAAAGTCTTACGTACTTTCTATAAAGATTGATAATTGCGTGTCCTTTCACCTGTGTTCTGTAAAGTCTTACGTACTTTCTATAAAGATTGATAATTGCGTGTCCTTTCACCTGTGTTCTGTAAAGTCTTACGTACTTTCTATAAAGATTGATAATTGCGTGTCCTTTCACCTGTGTTCTGTAAAGTCTTACGTACTTTCTATAAAGATTGATAATTGCGTGTCCTTTCACCTGTGTTCTATAAAGTCTTACGTACTTTCTATAAAGATTGATAATTGCGTGTCCTTTCACCTGTGTTCTATAAAGTCTTACGTACTTTCTATAAAGACTGATACTTGGTTACTTGTCTTAACTGCATTTTTGGCTCGAGAAAAATGTGATTTGCAGAAGCAGTTTTAAGTAAGTTAGGCCAGTTTTTGTATATGTTTCAGTGTTCTTAGTTATGTTTATTCATTTGCATTCAGTTTTTTTAACCTCCCTGGTGATAAACTGGACAGAATGGTCAACGCCAGGGACATGACCATAGATTTTGTGGGTGAATGCATAGATTGATGCATATACTTACTTTTCTTTTCCAGGCTTTTTTACAAGGATCAAGGAAACCTTGTGTGTGTATTTTGAGGTTGTAGCCCTGACATTACGTCTGAAGTCGGCTGTGCTTCAGATGACATCAATATTTAAATGCCAACTCGCACCTTGCGCTTTAGCGTCAGACACTCTTTCTTTTCAGGTCCCTAAATTAAAACTATCAAGTGTTGCCAGCGTTCTTTTGCTGTCTCAGGACTGTCAGCCTGGAATAGACTTCTGCTCGGCCTTCGCCTAGCACCCACCCTTTCTACTTTTGAATCCATTTGAAAACCCATCTCTTTTCCAACAATGACACTGACAGGACTTATAGGATCTTTTGCATGTGTATCTAAACCCTTTGACTGCAGAAAGCTGGTGGAAAGGGTGAGGGAATCCAAGGGTTAAGTTTTTGCAGTTGGTAGATTGGGTTCGGGAGTCAAATGGTTGAGACGGTGTGACAAGGCTGTACTCTACTCTTACTATCATCACACATCCTGGCATCAGCCAGGCCAGAGAGATACAGACACTTGCAGGGTTTGTCAGGAAATTTAAACAACACCTTCAGTGACCCATCCGTAAAGTGGACGATTCTCGACCGTGTGGTCCCAGCCTTCCCAACCAGCGCACAGCACAATCAATGGAGATGCTGGGGGCTGTTTCAGTATGAACAGTATCCCCACCTTCAGGAAATTATGTGCCAGAAATTTCCTCTTTTCAGTCATTCTCTGTTTCTTTCTTCTTCCTTCGCTTTCTGTCATTTCTTCTTATCATTTTCTGACTTGCTGGTCCATTCACCTGTATGTGTTCAATAAAGTTTTACTTACTTTACCCCAGGATTGACAGTTGGGTACATGTATTAAGTGCATTTTTTGATCTAGGGAAATGAGATATGTGAAAGCAATTTTAGGTAATTTAGACCCGTTTTCATACATGTTTTAGTGTCCTTAGTTGTGTTTAAGTTTGTATTCAGGTATGTTTTTTAAATCCCCTGTGTGATAAATTGGACGGAATGGTCAACGCTAGGGGCATCTCCTTAGATTATGTTCGCAAATGCATTGATATGTGCACTTGATTTTCTTTTCCTTTTTTTTCCCGTTGAAGTATGTTTTCAATTGTTTATAACCCTGACGTGGCTCTACGCGGTCGGCTGGGTTTTGAACAAAAACATCAATAACAGTGTTGAAGTATTGTGTATGTTTTGAAATGGTTATAGCCCTGATACGGCTCTACGTAGTCGGCTGGGCTTTAAGCAACAGTAACAGATGACAGTTCCACTTTGAATTAAGACGGCGTGGCAAGGTAGTAGGCCTACTCTACACCTACCATCATCATATATCCTAGCGTTAATCAGGCCTGAGAGATACAGACACATGCAGTGTTGGTCAGGAAATTTATCCCTTTGATTCCCGGCACCACATCCGCCAACTGCAAAAAAACTAAACTCTTTGACTCCCTCACCCTATCCACCAGCCTCCTGCAAGAAGCTGGTGAATAGGTGAGGGAGTCAAAGGGTTAAGTTTTTGCCTCGCTAGCATGGTTGACAATGCAGGCTTCTGGCAGACAGGCTGCGGGAGTCAGAGGGGTTAAATTAAACAATGAACGATTCTCGACTGTGTGGTCCCAGTCTTCCCAACCAGCGCACAGCGCTCTCAACGCTGAATAGGAATTAGGGCAAAACAGTTCCACAACATCTTTTGTTTGGAGTGATAGGGATTCGAACCCACAACTCCTAGTCACTAGGTAGTTGTGTGACTAATGATGTGGTTGTCTGTTTTGCAGAAATGTTGGCACCGGTCTCTGCGGGTTCTGGGGGCGTCTTGGGGCAGTGATGGCCCCCCAGTGTCTGAATTTGGTGAGTTTAGTTCATTGTCCCCTGCCACCGTCTGTGAATGACGCCTCTGTGATGTAGTTGATACAGTCACACACCCCTCCCCCCCCCCCCCGCCCCCTGTAAGGGTAAAGTGTGAGACCTTTCTGATCTGGTGTGTTCTCTGATGTATAGATAGGTAAATACATGAATGATTAAATAAATAATAATGATGATGAAAATGATGATAATCATGATGATGATAATGATGATGAAAATACTACTACTAATGATAATGATGATAAAAACAATAATAATGATAGTAATAATATTAATAACAATAATGACAATAACAGCATCAACAACACTAATGATGATGATGATAATAATAATCATAGTAATAATAATAATAATAAAGACATTGGTAATAATAATGATGATAATGATGATGGTACTACTACTACTACTACAACTGATGATGATGATGATGATGATGATGATGATGGTGATAATAATGATGATTATACTATTACTGCTACTACAGCTGATGAAGATGATGATTATGATGATGATGATAATTACAATAATATCAACAAACTCCAAATACATTGACCACCAGTGTTCAAGCAAACAGTAACCAGAAAAACACAAAAACAGAGACAGAACATGTATTCAATATAACAAAACGAGACAGCCCAAATTTGCGGCCAACTGGCCTTTGTCAAGTGTATACAAAAGGCCATAAAGAAAAATACAAAAAAATACAAATACACAAAATGTAGAAGAAAAGACTTCCCTTGTGTATTGTTGAGCAGAAGAAAAACAAAAAACAAAACAAAACAAAAAACAACACAAAAAACAAAGAAACAAAATCAAAACCACTCCCCACTCCGCCCCTCAAAAAACAACAACAACAACAAAAAACAACAACAACAAAAAAAAAACCCGAAAAAATGTAAACAATGATAATGATTAAGATAATAACAAATGTTTCCCTGCCACCACAATAATAATGGCTATGATAATAGCAAACTGTTCTTTTGTCTAAAATCACTTTTAAGTGAATAGACATTAAACCAGTGATCATCCCCACTTCCAGATCATTCTTGTGTAGGTTTTCTCTAAGCGCATTCGGACTTGCTGCGCGTGGCACATGTTACACAGCCAATTGAAGACAGGGGTCAAAGTTGAGGGTAAAACCGCGCCTTGTAAGCTGAATAATACAGTATATACGTCCACATAATATACATGTATATACATGTATATATATATATATATATATATATATATATATATATATATATATATATATATATTTATATGTGTGTGTGTGTGTGTGTGTGTGTATTTATATATATTATGTTCTCATCATCATCATCATCATCATGTATCCTGCCGCATGGCGTTGGCGATCATGGCCCTCCACACGAATCTATGCCCTGTCGCTGCAAGTACATCCTCCATCCTCTCTGTCCTCATCCACCCTGCAAGTCCGTCCAATATTTTCTCCCTTGATCTACCTGGTGGTCTCTTTCCCTTGAGTTTTCTTGTTTGACCAGGCGCTCAAATTTCTCATGCCTCTTAAAATGTTCCGTAAATGTTGCTTGTCTTTTCCTAATCTTCTTTATTAAGGATCTTCTTTTGTCTGCTTCCTTCAAGACTGTCTCGTTTGTTTTCTTTGCTGTCCATGGAACTCTCAACATTCTTCTTAGAAACCACATTTCAGTTGCCTCAATTTTGTTCGGACTTTGCGTGTTAAATCTGTCTGTCTATCTATCTATCTATCTATCTATCTATCTATCTATATGTCTGTCTATCTGTCTAGCTATCTAGCTAGCTATCTATCTATCTGTCTGTATATCTATCTATCTATCTATCTGTCTGTCTGTCTGTATATCTGTCATCTATCTATCTATCTATCTATCTATTTATCTGTCTGTCGATCTATCTATCTATCTGTCTGTCTGTCTATCTATCTGTCTATCTGTCAATATATATATCTATCTATCCATCTGTTTGTCTGTCTGTCTCTATCTGTCTATCTATCTATCTATCTATCTATCTGTCTGTCTGTTTATCTATCTATCTATCTATCTGTCTGTCTGTCTGTCTGTCTCTATTTATCTATCTATCTGTCTGTCTGTTTATCTGTCTATCGATCTATCTATCTATCTATCTGTCTGTCTGTCTTGCTTCTACTGTCTATCTATCTTCTATCTATCTATCTATCTATCGATCAATCTGTCTGTCTGTCTATCGATCGATCTATCTATCCTTTGTCTGTCTGTCAATCTATCTATCTACTGTCTATCTATTTATCTGTCTGTCTATCTATCTATCTGTCTGTCTGTTTATCTATCTATCTATCTGTCTGTCTGTCTTGTCTATCTATCTATTTGTCTATCTATCTATCTCTCTCTCTCTCTATCTATCTATCTATCTATCTATCTATCTATCTATCTATCTGTCTGTCTGTCTATCGATCGATCTATCTATCCTGTCTATTCTATCTATCTATATATCTATCTATCTGTCTGTCTGTATGTCTGTCTATCTGTCTATCTATCTATCTATCTATCTAGTATCTATCTATCCATTTATCTATCTATCTTTCTATCTGTCTGTCTGTCTATCTGTCTACCTATCTACCTATCTATCTATCTATCGATCGATTGATGTATCTATCTATCTATCTACCTACCTCTCTATCTATCTATCTATTTATCTGTCTATCTATCTCGTCTGTCTGTCTGTCTATCGATCGATCTGTCTGTCTGTCTATCTATCTATCAATCTATCTGTCTGTCTCTCTCTATCTATCTGTCAATCTATCTGCCCATCTATCTGCTCATCTGTCTATCTATCTATATATCTGTCTATCTATCTATCTGTCCGTCTTGTCTATCTATCTATCTGTCTGTCTGTCTGTCTATCTGTCTGTCTATCTATCTATCTATCTATCTTTATCTACCTATCTACCTACCTATCTATCTATACACACATTTATATACATACATATGTATATGTGTATATTATATCTATTTATCTATCTGTCTATCTATCTATCTATCTATCTATCTATCTATCTATCTGTCTATCTATTCTATCTATCTATCTTCTATCTATCTATCTATCTAAACTCTACATATGTACACACACACACACACACGTACACACACACGCACACATAATTAGATAGATAGATAGACAGATAGATAGATGTTATATATATATATTATATAGTGTATATATATATATATATTATATATATATATATATATACATATACATATACATACTACGCACAAAAAGTTAAGGATCACTTGCACAAAAATTCATAACTTTCAAAATTAGAAAGCCAATGCGTTGAAGTTTGGCAAACATTTAATTCCATGCTTTAGTGATAACGATACACAATTGCCTTCAATTTCGAGCAATCGTTTGGTGTGTACATTTGATCAAAGTGGGTACGTATCGAAATTTGATTTCCCAAAGTCATTGAAATCACAAGACAGGGCATTCTGATGCTCCTAAAAGTTCAGTAATGCGTGTAACCGCCATGGCTGTTCTGGCACTCGACGCAGCGAGTCCTCATCGAGTTGACCAGGTTGGTGAAGATCCTCTGTGGAAGCGCCTGTCACTCAGCCTGCAGCATCTGGTAGAGGTGTTGGGCATCCCTGGGAGGGTGGTGGTTGCTCCTCACTTTGCGATCCAGCTCATCCCAGAGGTTCTCAATCGGGTTGAGATCGGGACTGCATGCTGGCCACTCCATTCTGTTGACTCCAGACTGCTGCAGGAAGTCGTTGACCACCCTTGCCCTGTGGGGGCGAGCGTTGTCATCCTGGTAGACAGCCGTCGGTCCCATCTGCTGCAGTGTAGGCACAGCCAGCGGTCGAAGGATCTCATCCCGGTATCGGAGGCCAGTCAGGTTACCTTGTACATGATACAAGGGTGTTCTGTGGTGAAGGCTGAAGGCCCCAGACCATACAGAACCTCACAAAGGCCACCTTTTCTTGGACAGTGGTGTCAATAAAGCGTTCCCCTGGGCGCCTCCAGACCCTCAGTCGGCCGTCGTTGTGGTTCATGGTGAAGCGGATTCTTCACTGAACAGGACCTGGGACCATTGCTGACGTGTCCACCTCACGTGACGTCTGCAGAAGGCGCGGCGTGCTGCCCTATGGGCTGGAGTTAAGCGTGGCCGTACAGCTGGGCGACGAGAACGGAGGTTAAACCCATGAAGGCGGTTCCGTATGGTCTGCTGGCTGATGTTGATGTTAGTAGCCACCCTCAGCTGCCTTCGAATGATGCTGGAAAGGCTGTTCTTGTCTGCAGGGCTTGTCGTTCAATGAGACGATCTTCACGTGGGTTTGTCTTCTTCGGTCGACCAGATCTGCGTCTTTCATGGACCCTCCCAGTGGCTGTGAAGCGTTGAATCAGTCTGACAATGACCGAGATGGACACCTGAAGTCGCCTGGCCACTTCTCGCTTGGGAACACCATCTTGGAACCATGCAACAGCTCGTCCCCTCTCAAACTCGCTCAATTTTCGTCGTGGAGGCATTGTCAGATCAGGCCTACTACTGGTGGAATGTCTTCTTATAAAGCCAAGCAAGAGACAGCATCTCACACATAAACAGCAGTGCTTGCACGTGCATAATGGTTTTTCCATCTGGCTTGTGCAATGTGTTCAGGCAGAACGGTCCAAAACAAGGTCCTTTTTCGCAAGTTTCCGCTTTTCCGTTTGCGGCCAAGCTCAGTAGTAGAGAATCCCGTGCAATTTTCGCATTAACACAACATCGCCCACTTACAGCTGAACAAGAATTCATAACAATTTGGCTGGACTGAGAAATAAATAACAGTAGCGAACTGAGTTTATTACGCACCTGTTTTCTCATAGTGATCCTTAACTTTTTGTGCGTAGCTTATATAGATATGGATATAATTTTTTGCTATCTCATTTACCTATACATGTTGTGTTCACACACACACAGGGCCTGTACACCTTTTCCCAGCTACCAGCCATCCTGATCGGAGCTTTAACCCTGCTGGGAGGCCTGTTAACCCTATTGCTGCCGGACACCAGCAATACGGAACTGCCAGACACCGTGTATGAAATCGCTGTCAGCATGGAAAATATTCTGGACGAGAGCGAAAAGGTTAAAGACAAGCCCTGCGCCCGTGGTGGTCACAATGCTGCTACTGCTACTGTTGCTGCTGCTGGCACTTCTACTGCTGCTGCTGCTTCTACAGTGACTTCTGCTTCGTGTGGTGCTTCTGAACCTCTGCTTCCAGAGTGTGAAAGAGTGTCTTTAGTGTAAGGTTTGGGTGATGGGTTGTTGGTGTGGGTGTTGGTTCTGCTAGGGTTTTTCTTTATGCTCGGAGAGATCTGTGTGTGTGTGCGTGTGTGTGCGTGTGTGTGCGTGCATGTGTTGTGTGTGTGTGTGTGTCTGTGTGTGTTGTGTGTGTGTGTGTGTGTGTGTGTGTGTGTGTGTGTTCGTTCTTTCGTTCGTTCGTTCGTTATTTCTTTTAACGTCTGTTCACATAGATCTATGTGCTTTTAGACGAAAAAAAATGAAGACTTCCTTAAGAGAAATAAATTACGTTAAAAAGGTCTATCAACGTGACATTAATCATATTACCACTTACTTGACGGATCTCACCCGTCTCACCCGTCGGCGTCACCGGGAACAGTGTTGGCCGCTGCACATGATGTCCTCACAAGCTGCCTCCAGCACTCTCGATCTTGGCTAAGTCTGACCACCTCCTGGAGTTTCTTGCCACTGATGTTTGTGATGTTTCTAGCAAGTGATGCAGGTGGCCGTCCTCTGTTTCTCTTTCCTTCCACTTTACCCTGGAGGACAGTGGACATCAAGTCTGTTCTCTCATTACGGATTGCGTGTCCAACATATTTCAGTTTCCTCCGTTGTATAAGTACTAGGAGCTTGCGTGTAGTACCCAACTCATTCAGTATGCTTTCATTTGAGCGCCTATCCGTCCATCTGACCCTCAGCAGTCTTCGGTAAAACCACAGCTCTGCTGCTTCCACTCGTCTTTCATCCTCTTTCTTCATTGTCCATGCCTCGCAGCCGTATAACATCACTGGCCAGACAAGACATTTTAAGAGTTTTATCTTAAGGTCTGCTGTTATGCTGTGGTCTTTCCAAATATTGTTCAATTGAACCATACTGTTCTTGGCCATTCCAATTCTCATCTTTATGTCTTTTGAGCATGTTCCATCGTATGTCTTGACTGAACCTAAATATTTAAAGTCCTTGACATTTTCTAGAGGGACTTGGTTTAGCATGATCTGGTCCTGTCTAGTGTTATATTTGCCTGCAACATGCATAACCTTTGTCTTCTTTGAATTTAAGTCCAGCCCAGCTGCCTTTCCAACCCGGTCTACCCTGCTCAGGATCCTCCTAGAGCCTGTAATGTTGTCTGCCAGTAATCCTGTGTCATCTGCGTAGCGTAAATTTGACAGGTTTCTACCACCAATATTTACTCCCATGTCTTCTATGTCTGCTTCTCTCATGATATGTTCAGTGTATATGCTGAAGAGATGTGGAGACAGGATGCAACCCTGCCTTACCCCTTTAGTGATGTTAAAAAATTTGCAGTTTTGATTATTCCATCTGATTGTTGCTTTTTGATCATTATATAATGAAGCTATGAGGGAAACCAGATGTCTTGGAAAACCCATTTTGATCATGAAGTGGAAAAGACTTTGGTGAATCACGCTATCAAACGCTTTGCTGTAGTCAATGAAAACGATGAACATCTCTTGGTCTGTGTTTCTAATCTTTTCTATCAATATCTGGAGTACAAACAGCATATCTATTGTTCCCCTGTTTTTCCTATAGCCTGCCTGACAGTCGGATAGCTCTTCCTCTACTTTTGGCTTTAACCTGTTTAAAATTATTATCAGCAGTATTTTACTGTCATGACTGATCAGTGCAATTGTTCTATAATTGTTGCAGTCTTTGACATTTCCACTCTTATGTAACATGACAAATTCTTGGAGCTTCCAGTCTGTAGGCCATTGACAAGTCTTCCATATCTTGCAGCATAAGTGATGCATTACTTTGAGTCCACCATCACCTGAGTGTTTCAACAACTCTCCAGGAATATTGTCAAGACCAGGAGACTTTCTGCATTTTAGATCTTTAATGGCAGATTCAACTTCGCTGAGCAGAGGTTCAGGTTCCATATCTCCAGGGGTCAATTCCAAATTTGGCTCTAAATTATTTTCATGGCCGTCAGGCTTGCCAAAAAGTGATGTGCCATATTCGTTCCACCTGTCCAAGACATCATCTGGTTCAGTCAGTGTGTGACCATCCTTGTTGTTGATGGATAATGGTCTAGAAATATCCAATGAAAATACACACATGATGCTTTCTAATAATGATCTTAGTCCTAAAGAGGTACCGTTCTTTAAAATTGATAATGAGGAACTGAAATATTATGGGTGTTGGTTTTGCAAAGATTTTCTTTATGCTCGGAGAGATCTGTGTGTGTGTTTATGTGTGTATGTGTGTGTGTCGGTGCTGGTGGGAGAGTGATTGGGAGAATGTGTGTGTGTGTGTGTGTGTGTGTGTGTGTGTGTGTGTGTGTGTGTGTGTGTGTGTGTGTGTGTGTGTGTGTGTGTGTGTTTCGTTTTTATCTGTGTTTATGTAGGTGTTTGTGTTTATGTTGTGTGTATATGTGTGTGTGTGTTGTATATATGTGCGAGTGTGTGCGCAAGTGCGCGTTTGAGAGAGACCATATCTCGTGCGTGCGTGTTTATGTGTGTGTACGTCTGTGCATTTGCCTGTGTGTACATACAAAACAGACAGAAAGAGAGACATAAAGATTTTTTTTGTATGAGTGAGTGTGTGTGTATGTTTGTGTTTATGTGTGATATTCTTTTTTCCAAAACGCAATATGGCGTTCTTATGTGATGTGTATGATAAAGTCATTAAAAAGACAATAAACGCTTTGTACAGGAAATATTGTTGGAAATCAGTTTGGCATTGTGTCTCACCGATATTATGTGGTAGCATGTACAGATGTATCATGAACTGTGATGTGTTAAATTAATTTTATTGCGCTTGGATTGTCCTCCTAATTTCAGAAACACACACACATATATTACACCTACATAATAACACAAACATGTACACCCACTCACCCACTCACACACACACGCACGCACCAACACACACACACACAACACACACACACACACACACATATATATATATATATATATATATATATATATATATATGTACATACATGTATACATATACATATTGTATTACGTGTACATGTTCACATATATGTATGTATATATATATGTATATATATATATATTATATATATATTTGTATATGTAATACACACACACACACACACACACACACACACACACACACACACACACACACACACACACAACAAACAAACAAACAAAAACATACGTGTACAACAGATCTGTGGGTGCATATGTGTGTGTATTTTGAAAGACTACCTATTCATTTAATGATGGTAGTGGTGGTGGTGAGTGTGTGTGTGTGTGTGTGTGTGTGTGTGTGTGTGTGTGTGTGTGTGTGTGTGTGTGTGTGTGTGAAAACATTTTCTGTCTTCACTTGGAATATTTGTGTATCTGCCTTTTTCAATATGTTGGCCCCGTACACTTAAAAACCTGCACGCTGCTTTTGTTTATATGTAGATGTATATGATATACAGGGGGGTGCAAAAGTAGGTATACAGTTATGAAAAAAGAAAACACGTACAATACTCATTGCATTTATTATACAAACAAATGAATATTGCATGTACATGTAATAACAAGTACAGCCTTAATCCCTCAGATACTCAAACTGCTTGCCATCGGTATTCACACACTCCTCTAATCGAGAGCGGAATTAAGCATTATACTTACTGTATACCTACTTTTGCACCCCCCTGTATGTATACATACATACATACATATCTATATATATATACATACACACATTATATATATATGAAATATATATATATATATATATATATATATATATATATATATACATGTATATGTATAGCTAGACAGAGAGAAAGATAAATAGAGAGATAATATATTTACATAGATACATATATACACATATATGTGTGTACACACACACACAACACACGCATGCACAAACACACACACAAATGAATTTATATACATATATATATGCATACTTATTTATATATATGTATACAGATATACATATACAGAGAGAGAGAGAGTGTGTGTGTGTGTGATGTGTGAGTGCGTTTGCGTGTGTGTGTGTGTGTGTGTGTGTGTGTGTGTTGTGTGCGCGCGTGTGTGTGTGTGAGTGTGTGTGTTGAAAGACTGCTATTTATTTAATGGTGGTGATGGTGGTTGTGTTGATGTGTGTGTGTGTGTGTGTGGTGATGATGTTGACTGTTTGTGAGTGTTTCTGTGTGTATGTGCTTGCATGTGTGTATGTGTGTGTTTGTCTGCATGTGTGTATGTGTGTGCGTATGTATGTGTATGTGTGTGTGTGTGTGTGTTTGTGTATGATAGAGAGGTAGAGAGATAGATAAATAGACAGACAGACAGATAGATAGATAGATAGATAGATAGATAGATAGATAGATAGATAGATAGATAATAGATAAGATAGAGAACTACAGAGAGGGAGAGAGAGAGAGAGAGAGAGAGAGAGAGAGAGAGAGAGAGAGAGAGAGAGAGAGAGAGAGAGAGAGAGAGGCTACTCATTTGAATTCTGATGGTGGTAGTGAGTGTGAGTGTGTGTGTTTTTTGTTGTATTCTGTGCGTGTGTGTATTACATTTGTGTGTGTGTGTGTGTGTGTGGTGTGTGGTGTGTGTGGTGTGTGTGTGAGAGAGAGATAGATAGATAGATAGATAGATAGGGAGAGAGAGAGAGAGAGAGAGAGAGAGAGAGAGAGAGAGAGAGAGAGAGAGAGATTTCTACTCACTGAAATTCTAATGGTGATGGTGAGTGTACAGGTGTAGATTGCGCGCGCGCGTGTGTGTGTGTGTGTGTATGTGTGTAATGATGTTTCTGGTAACTTATTACCTGCTGTTGTTATTCTGAATAAACTGGGATACATTTCCTGTGCTTACTTGTCGAAGAATGTCTCCTTCTTTCCTACTGTACTGTCGTCAGTGTTTGTAAGTTAACCCTTTGCCTCCCGCACCCTGTCCACCAGCTTCATTGACAGTTGTCAACCACACTAGCAAATAAAAAAATTAACCCTTTAACTCCCTTATCCTATCCACCAGCTTCCTGCAGGAAGCTGATGGATTGGGTGAGGGAGTCAAAGGGTTAATTGTTTGCGGTTGGTGGATAGAGTGTGGGAGTCAAAGGGTTAAACAGTTATCCATGGTTATGTAAAGTACATCGAACTTGCTCTTGGCAATGACTGTTTGCGCTGTGCAAACAAAATAAAGTTATCATGATAATGATAATAGTAACCATTGTGATGACGATGACGATGATGATTATGATGATTATAATGACGAAGAAGATGATGATGATTGTTGTTGTTGTTGTAGTTGTTGTTTTACAAATCATTCTTGTATGGCTTTTGACGTGGACTGCACTATGTAAAATGAGATTCCTATTATGACGATTAAATAATAGATAAATAAATAGTAATAATGATAATAAATGATAATGATGGATGATAACAATAATAATGTTAACAACAACAACAATAATAATGTAATAATAACAAGAACAACAAGAACAACAACAATAATAATAGTAATAATGATAATAATAATAATAATAATAATAATAATAATAATATAATAACAATAATAATAATAATAATAAATTTATCCGTTGCTTTGTAAAATATGAAGAATGTGCTTTTGAAATGGACTGTTTGCGCTATGTAGAATTAACTAATTGTGATGATAGTAATTATTGTCATCGTCATCATCATTATTATGTTATCATTATTATATCATCATTATTATTATTGTTATTATTGTATAGTATTATTGTTATTATCCTCCTCCTCATTATTGTTGTTGTTACGGAACGCTATTCTCTAAACTCATTTGCACTCAGTGCGCAGTACACATAATGAGACATTTGAGTGGAGCACAGAGAACTCCAGGTGATAGGCGAGCTGACCAACTTCCGCTACGTTGTTGTACAGTCTGTATCTGTGGTGGGTGTGCGTGATGGCTGTTTTCGTGCATCCATAAGCCAGCCACTGACATAACTTTCAGGATCTTTAACGTGCATATGTTATGATGTTGATGATGATGATGATATTGTTAGTATGAATCATCATCATCATCATCGTTGTCATCGTCATTATTGTTGTTGATTATTATTATTATTACTATTGTTTATCATTATTTATTGTTTATCCATCATCGTCCTCCTCCTAAACACCATAATAATAATAATGATAATTATTATTGTTGTTGTTGTTATTATATTGTTCTTTGTTTTCATCATCATCATCATCATCATCATCATCATCATTCATCGTTAGTGTTGTTGTTATTATTATTATTATTATATCATTATTATTGTTATCATCATCATCATCATCATCATCATCATTATCATTCTTGTGCAGCTCTATTCCCTAAATCCGATGCACTCACAGTGCATTACACATAAGTAGACTGTTAGAGGAGCACAGAGAATTCAGATTCAGGTTGATGGGCAAAGTGAGCACATTCCATGATGTTGTTGCACAGTCTGCCTTGAGATGGTTATGCATAGTGGTGTGGGATTTAAACAGTAATGCATGATAATACACATCTGGTGGGCATGCACGCTGGGTGTTTTCGCGCTTCCATAAGCCAACAGATGCTGATGTAACTGGCAGGATTTTTATCGCACATATGTGATATTGTTATAATGTTACCATTATACCATTATGGAATTTTTAAATGCTCGTTGGACATTGTTACTGGTATATTATTATATTGTTACTGGTGTATCATTATTATCACTAATATTTTCATGGGATTTTGAACATTCATATTTGACATTCGTATCTTCATAACATCATTTTTACTATTTTCATTATCAAATTTTGAAAATGCTCATGTTTGATATTATTATTACTAGTATTATTGTTATGAGATTTTTAACACGCACGTTTGAAATTCTTATTCTTACACTGTTGTTATGTTTATGGAAATTTTAACATTCATGTTGGACATTCTTTCTCATTATGTTATTATCATTACTATTATTTTATGGGATTTTTAATGTGCATGTTTGATATTTGTGTTATTACATTATTATTATTCTTACTATTTGTATTAACTATCATTATGTTGGGATTCTTAGTATGTATGTTCGATATTCTTATTCTTTTGTCATTATTATTGTTATTATTGGATTTTTAACATGCATGTTTGATATTCTTATTCTGAGATTGTTGTTACTAAAATTATTGTGGTATTTTTTCATGCATGTTTGATTTTCTTATTTTTATGTTATTATTCTCTTTGTGGAATTTTTTAAATGGACATTCAATATTCCTGTTTTTATATTATTGTTATTACTATCATTATGATGGGATTTTTAACATGTATATTAATATTCTTTTCTTAAATTAGTACTATTACTGTCATTAATATGGGATTTTTGACTTTCATTTTTGAGGGTTTTTGTTGTTCTTTTATTAGTACTATTATTATTTTACGATTTTTTAAACATGCATTTTTGATATTCTTATTCATGTTATTATTGTTATTATTATTATTATTACTATATATTATTGTTATTGTTATTGTTATTATTATTATTATTTCTAACATACATATTTAATAATCTCATTCTTGTTATCATTATTACTACTATTATTATTATTGTGGGGGTTTTAACATGCATGTTTGATAATCTCAGATTTATAATATTTGGTATTCTTATTTTTATATTGTTATTATATATTACTATTATTATTGTGGGTTTTTGACATGGATGTTTGATGTTTTTATTCATATATTAAACATTATTATTTATTGAAGGTCTTATTCGATAGTATTATTATTATCATTATTATTATTATTATTATTATTATTATTATTATTATTATTAGTAGTAGTAGTAGTAGTAGTAGTAGTAGTAGTAGTATAGTAGTAGTAGTAGTATTGTGGGTTTTTACAGACTTGTTTGATATTCGTATTCTTATATTATTTTATTACTGTTATTATTCTATGGGATTGTTAAGATGCATATTTGATATTCTTTTTCTTATTATTATTCTTATCATAATTATCATCATTACGGGATTTTTAACATATATGTTTGATATTCATGTATAATTATCATTATTATTGATACAGGATTTCTAACATGTATGTTTGTTATTCTTATATTATTATTACTAGTATTAATAAAGAGTATTTGACATGCATGTTCATATTCTTATATTGTGATTATCACAATTAAAAAAATGAATTTTTGATAAGCATGGTTGATATTCTTATTCTTTTTGTTAATGTTTTTGAATTACAGCATTTTCAACATGCATGTTCCATATCTTTGTATCATCATCATCGTCATAATAATAATAATAATATAATAATAATAATAATAATAATAATAATAATAATAAATAATAATAATATAATAATAATAATAATAATATATAATAATAATATTATTATTATTATCATTATTGTTGTTATTATTATTATTATTATGTTAGAGCGTGAGTGGAAAAAAACAAAGCTCACTGTTCACAAACAAATCTACGATGCTGCGAAGCGCAATGTCACGGACATAGTGCACACTGCAAAAACGACCTTCTATTCGTCGCTAGTGTCAGGTTCTCGCACATGCAAGCAGCTCTTCCAAAATATGTCACACCTTCTTGGTAAAAATAAGTCCGTTTCACTACCTTCTGTCTCAGATATAAAGCTCCTTCCGAATATGTTTGCCGAATTTTTCAGCAACAAGATTGCAACCATTCGAAACAACTTCCCGTCAACATTACAGTCTCATAACATCAGCCCGCCCTTCTCTAGCACCCCTTTGTCTGCTTTTGTTCCCGTTAGTGAAGATCTAGTGAGAAAAACGATCATGCAGACAACTCCAAAGACTTGTGAACTAGATCCAATGCCCACCAAATTTCTAATTCAGCATTTAGACCTTCTTCTGCCTAGCATTACTCATATCATGAACGAATCACTCATTTCCGGCGTCTTTCCAACTGAATTTAAAACAGCCGTGTTAAAACCCCTTCTGAAAAAATCAAATCTGGACCCCAACGAGTTGAAAAATTACAGACCCATCTCCAACCTTCCATACCTCTCTAAACTTCTTGAACGACTTGTGCTTCGCCAGCTTTTCTCCCATTTGACCTCTCATTCACTTCTCAGCGATCACCAGTCTGCTTACAGGCCTGGCCATTCTACAGAAACTGTTCTTTTACGCATTGTAAATGATCTTTTGAATGCTATTGACCAAGACAAAATATCTGTTCTTCTACTTTTGGACCTTTCTGCTGCCTTTGACACAATAGATCATGACATCCTTCTCTCACGCCTGAATACAACATTTGGAATTACAAATATCGTGCTCAACTGGTTTCGATCATATCTCTCTGACAGAAAGCAAATTGTTCTAGTAGACGGAAATAGATCCTCTGAATCTACTCTCACTTTCGGCGTTCCTCAGGGCTCTGTTCTGGGCCCTGTTCTTTTCATACTCTACACCACTCCACTCACTCATCTCATTGATACTCATTCCATTCGTCATGAAATGTATGCTGATGATACTCAACTGGAACATTCTGATACGCTTTCAAACTACGATAATCTCATTCAATCTCTCCAAGATAGTGTCACAGAAGTTAAAAATTGGATGACCGAAAACAAACTGAAACTAAATGATGACAAGACTGAAGCTCTTAGACTCCTTCCTCCATCAGTTGATGCCACTTCCCTACCTCCTACTTTTGACCTAGGAAATACGCCCGTCTCATTTTCAGACAATGTACGTGACCTTGGCTTTTTCCTTGATAAAGAGATGTCCATGAAACATCATATCAGTAAAACCTGTCAAGTAGCCTACCATGAACTCAGACGCATCAGCTCTATACGTCGCTACCTCACAGTTGATGCAACAAAAACACTTGTCAGTTCTTGTGTACTATCTAGACTAGACTACTGCAATTCTCTTCTTGTCGGTTCTCCACATACCCTGATCAGACCACTACAACAAGTACAGAACTCAGCAGCCAAAATAGTGTGCAAAGCAAAAAGATCGGCACATTGTACACCCCTTCTACGAGAGTTACACTGGTTACCTATTGAACAAAGAATCAAATACAAAGCTTCTTGTCTCTGCTACCAAGTCATAATTGGCACTGCGCCTAAATACCTTTCTGACATCTTTACGATCTATGTACCACCCAGATCTCTTCGCTCTGCTACCGATGATAGAACATTCCGCGTTCCAAAATATAAACGAGAGAGGCATGGTGGTCGAGCTTTTTCATCATCTGCTGTGCAGATGTGGAACTCCTTGCCTCACAATCTCCGTCACAGCCCTTCATTTCCCTCCTTTAAAACTAGTCTGAAGACTTTTCTCTTCCAGCAACATTTCTTGTAGACCCTCTTTCTGCCGCTCTGTATTCTTGATGTGCGTGTTTTTGGGTGTGAATGCGTGCGCGTGTGTGTTTGTGTGCGTGCGTGCGTGCGTGTGTGTGTGGTTTGTGTGTGTGTGTCTGTGCGTGTTTGTGTGTGTGTTGGTGTGTGTCTGTGAGTTCGTGTGCTTGTTTTACTTTTTATTGTTGTTGTAAAGCGCTTTGTGCAAGTGGAAAGCGCTAATAAATAACCATTTAATTATTATTATTATTATTATTATAATTATATTATTATTATTATCATCATCATCGTCATTATCATCTCAGTTTTCGTCTTCTCTTTCGTGGTCAGACAGGGATGTGACCTACTCCCTCCATCCCCTTCTCAAGTAAACCTTGGGTAGATGTGTTTTAGTGGGTATGCGCTCTCAGATGACAGATTTTTTTTTTATTGTGTATGTTTTGGACCGGTTATAGCCCTAATGTGGCTTTATGCAGTCTGTGGGCTTAAAGCAACAATAGCAGGTAACAGGCAATGGGGTGGAGCCCATATGGAACTAAATAAGCTCTATGACTCCATTTTGAACAGACACAAAACTCGGTGTTCCCGATTTTCTGTCATTTCTTCAGACTGATATGTGTTTTTGTTGTTATATATCAAAAGGACATTGCACTATGCAGATTTTATGTCACTTCTTCAGACTGGTTTTTGTTGTTACATACCAAATGGATATTGCACGATCTAAAGAAAAACAAGATGTTTGAAAGTAAACCACAAAACCTCAAACACTCAGATGTCAATACATTCTTCTTTTTATACAAAGCTCCTGAGAGCACTGTCTGTCTTAGCGTATAAAATCATATAAACCTACCTACTTAGCAGAGGGAGTGAACTCTTGCTTGTATAACCGTTCTTTATCCGGTCTTAAAGGCAGTCATACTCCATCTCCGGGGAGCCAGAAAATGTGTAAGAAGTACAGGTGAATGATCTGGAAGGCAGAAGTAAGAAAGAGTGTTGTGAGGACAAGACAGCATGATAGGAAAGAGGAACCCCTGACTACCTTACAGCAAACTAGACAGCTCCTGTGATTCCTAAACAGGAGGGGGCATTAATTTCTACATCCATAGTACCCCATGGTTTGAGAGGAGGGTGGGAAGTCAACAAGTCTGCCCTCCTTTTCTGCCAGAAGAAATGGGTGATTATTAGAATGGCCTGACTGTTCTGGTGCTTTTGTTTGTGCTGATGTTGAATGATGTTTGACGCTGTTTTGCATTTTGTTAATTATTATTTGGAGAAAGGAAAAGTAAATAAGCCTGCACGATTTGAAATGTTATTTCTGTTTGTGTTCTTGCCTTTATTCTGAACAGCTGATGTCGATTCTCCCCTCTCCCGCTCTGTCTGTCTGTCTATATGTCTCTCTTTTTTGTCTTTTCCCTCTTCCTCATTTCAAGACCTCTTCTATTTGTCCCATTCTCCACGCCACCTTAATGGTGGCACAGTCTTTACAACCCGATGGTGATGATGATGAGATTGATGATAATGATAATGATGCTATGGAGTTCCATCTAAGATTCTGTGTGACAGGGCTGTACTTTGCGCTTACTATCATGATATATCCTGCCTTCAACCAGGCCGAGAGATACGGACACCTGTGATGTTAGTCAGAAGATCTGAGCAACAACCTCAATGACGCGTTGGTGAAGTGTATGAGACTTAGATTGTGTGGTCCCAGTCTTCCCAATAAGCCTTTAACACGCTCAACTCTGCGTAGGAGCTGAAAAATCCCACAATGATTTTTGAAGAGACTGATCGGGATTTGAACCCACAACCTTCCAGTCGGTTCAAGGGGTGTCAGATAATAGCTGGCAGATTTGGATAGTGCGCATATGGAATTGCCCAAGAGCGATGAGTCCTTCTTGAACACACCCCAAACAACTCCTCCATGACAGATAGTACAGACAAATAAACACACACACACACAAACAACAACAACAACAAAAACAAAACAGAATACATACAAATCATGATAGTACTACAACACAATATGATACAACAATACAGTTCCTCATAATATATTACAACACTTTATAATACACTGATATGACATGATATAACACAATATGATAAACACAAAACAGCATGATCTGATTTTCAATATAATACAAAGTAATATAATACATCATGCAATACTACAGGGCATGAGGCAATGCAATGCAATACAATACAATACAATGCAATACAATATAATATGATAAATATAATTACTATACTATACTATACTATACTATACTATACTATACTATACTATACTAATACTAATATTAATACTATACTATACTATACTATATTATACTATACTATACTATACTATACTATACTATACTATACTATACTATACTATACTATACTATACTATAATTAATATATACATATAATGTAATATATAATATAATGTAATATGATATGATATGATATATATGATATGATATATGATATGATATATGATATGATATATGATATGATATATATGATATATGATATGATATATATGATATGATATGATATATGATATGATATATGATATGATATATGATATGATATATGATATGATATATGATATGAAAATATGATACGATACGATACGATATACTATACTATACTATACTATACTATACTATACTATACTATACTATACTATACTATACTATACTATACTATACTATACTATATACTATACTATACTATACAATACTATACTATACTATAATAATAATAAATAATATTGGACATTTGTTGAGCGCCTTCCTCCCTCACAAGGAGGGAGCACAAGGCGCTTCACATAATAGACGCACAGAACAGCCACAGTGTACACATATAACATAAGACAAATGGACAGATATGTCACACTTCATACTGCAAAACACATCATACCGCATAATACCACATGATAACATAATAACACATCTCATACCACATCACTACACACAAATATGGAAAGGAAAACAGAACTATGCATGACAACAAAACACCACACACCACACACACACACACACACACACACACACACACACACACACACACACACACACACACACACACACACACACACACACACACACACACACAGCATGCACCCTCTTCAACAATGGGATAAGGAGGAATGATAGAATCAAGAGTGAATATGGAGTGTTGTCTCAAAAGCATTTTTGAACAGGTAGGTCTTGAGACCGGTTTTGAAAGATGTGAGAGAAGGAGCATGGCGAAGGTCATATGGGAGACTGTTCCAAAAGAGAGGAGCTGAGAAAGAGAAAGAGCGTTCACCAAACGACTGAGTTTTTACACGAGGTACAATTAGCAAACGGGTGTCAGAACTTGATCGGAGCTGTCGTGATGGCAGGTATGTTGAAATCATTTCTGAAACATAAGGGGGAGCTGTGCCTGTAAGAGACGAGAAAGTCAGAGTAGCTATTTTGTATTGTATCCGTGCAGATACTGGTAACCAGTGAAGAGACTGCAGAAGTGGTGTAATATGATCTTCCTTTTAGCCCTACAGACCAGTCTAGCTGCCGCATTTTGGACTTTCTGTAGTTTTTGGATCAGGTAGTGTGGACAGCCAACAAGGAGGGAATTACAGTAATCAAGTCTTGACAGTATCAAAGAACAAACCAGGGTTTGTGCTGCCTGAGTAGTGAGAAGATGCCGAATGGAACTGATTTTCCGGAGTTGGAGATATGCGGCTTTGCAAATATTATTTACATGCTGCTTCATGGAAAGATTGCAATCAAGAGTGACACCTAGATTTTTCACTGAGGAAATGAAATTGACATCAGATTGTCCAATGCGAAGAGAAGAAGTAAAGTGCTGTTTACAGATTGTCTGCCAGAAGAAATGATAATAGCTTCTGTTTTACTGTCGTTTAACTGCAGTTTGTTTTCATTCATCCATATCTTTACATCTTCAGTACAGTTTTGGATAGAATCAGTACAAGAATCGATGTCACGAGGATGCGTTTCTTTGTAAAGCTGATTATCATCAGCAAAAGCGTGATGATTGACCGAATGTTTTCTGATCACATCAAAAAGCGGTTGGGTGTACAAGATGAACAAAACCGGTCCAAGCACAGATCCCTGGGGAACGCCATACTGAATGTTTGAAGGAAGAGAGTGGTTGCCATTTACGGAAATTGTTTCTGTTCTCTCTGTGAGATAAGACTGAAACCATGAGAGTGCAGAGGCTGAAATACCAAAAGTGTTTCTTCAAGCTGATTGTGAGACCAAACTCTGTGGGCCAATTTCCACAATTTCCGTAAACTATAATACGATACGATAGAATAAGATACGATACAATACGATATAATACGATATGATATATTGTAATATAATATAGTGATAAATATAATATAATGATAAATATAATACAAAAAATAAATATAATACAATATAACAAAATATAATATAATATAACATAACAAACAACATATAATATGATATGATTGATATGATATGATATGATATGATATGATATGATATGATATGATATGATATGATATGATATGATATGATATATGATATGATATGATATGATATAATTAATATAATATGATACGATATAATGTAATAATATGATATGATATGATATGATATGATATAATATAATGTAATGTAATATGATATGATATGATATGATATGATATAATACAATATAATATAGTATAATATACTATAATATAAGAACAGAATAGAACAGAACAGAGCATAACATAGTATAGTATAGTATAGTATAGTATAGTATAGTATAGTATAGTATAGTATAGTATAGTATAGTATAGTATAGTATAGTATAGTATAGTATAGTATAGTATAGTATAGTATAGTATAGATGATGCTGCGCTGGCTTCCCACAGTGAACAAGATCTCCAGAGGCTCGTTGATCGCTTCGCCCACGCTTGCAGAGAGTTTGGTCTCACAATCAGCTTGAAGAAAACTGAGATCTTAGGCCAAGGCTGTGAAGTACCACCATCTCTACACATTGGAGACTACGACCTCAATACTGTCCACAAATTTCAGTACTTGGGGTCCACCATAAGTGAAACCTCTCTCTGGACGCTGAAATCAGCGCCAGAATTGCAAAGGCCTCATCTGTTATGGCTAAACTGAACAAGCGGGTCTGGTCCAACAGCAGTCTCACTGCGAACACCAAAATGCAGGTGTACAGAGCATGTGTGTTGAGCACACTTCTCTACTCAAGTGAGGCCTGGACCACATACGCCAGCCAAGAAAAGAGGCTCAACATTTTCCATCTCCGCTGCTTGCGACGCATCCGATGGCAAGACAAGGTGACCAACACAGAGGTCCTCCGTCGTGCGGGCCCACAGACCATCTTTGCCCTCCTAAGCCAACGCCGACTACGCTGGCTTGGCCATGTGCGTCGAATGGAGGATGGACGCATACCAAAAGACGTTCTCTATGGCGAACTGGCAAACCGGAAGCGTACTCCAGGACGCCCACAGCTACGCTTTGTAGACGCATGCAAAAGGGACCTTAGAAGCTCAGGGATCGACCCAGGCTCTTGGGAGACTCTGGCAGAAGACAGGGCAGCGTGGCGGACAGCCGTTCAGCAAGGCGTTGTGAATGCAGAGAGGAGTAGAGCAGAAAGCGCAGATGAGGAAAGGGCTATTCGCAAGCAACGTTCCAGAAACCAGACAACAGTGACTAATTTGTTTGTGGCAGATGTGACAGAGATTGCCACTCAAGAATCGGCCTGCACAGCCACAGCAGAAAGTGCACGTCATGACCACAACGCCTTCTGGTGCAGACTATCATCTCCTGAGATGTAAAGAAGCCGACGACGACGACGACGAGTATAGTATAGTATAGTATAGTATAGTATAGTATAGTATAGTATAGTATAGTATAGTATAGTATAGTATAGTATAGTATAGTATATAGTATAGTATAGTATAGTATAGTATGGTATGGTATAGTATGATATGATATGATATATGATATGATATATGATATGATATGGGATATGATATGATATTATATGATATGATATGAATTATCTGATATATAATAATAATAATAATAATTACAATATTTATATAGCGCAAAATCTTGATAAAATCAAATCTAAGCGCTGAAGCAGACACACACGTAAGCACGCACGCACGCACACACACGCACGCACACACACACACACACACACACACACACACACACACACACACACACACACGCATGGCTACAAATGGGGAGAAAGAACAAAAGCAATAAAAGCAAGAATAAAAGCAATGGAAAATCACAGAGAGCACAGCACATACAATTATATATTATAACCATGTGATTCCCTCCGAGCGGAGACAGGCTGCAGAGGGGGGGGGGGGGGGTGTTGAGTGAGGTTAGGATTTTATGCGGAGGAGAAAAGGTGAGTTTTGAGAGCGGACTTGAAGGAGACAAAAGTAGGTTGCTGACGGACTGAGAGAGGAAGTTTGTTCCAGGAGAGTGGACCAGAAACAGAGAAGGCTCGTGGACCATAGGTATTGAGCTTAGTGCGTGGAAAGCGAAAAGTCAGAGGATCGAAGGCAGAGCGGAGGGTACGTGAGGGAAGATAGATCTCAAGTAGGCTCGACAGGTAATCGGGGGCTGCGTTATTGAGGCTTTTGTAGCACATGGTGTCTAGTTTGTACTGTATGCGCTTTGATACAGGGAGCCAGTGAAGTTGTGCCAGGAGAGGAGATATGTGGTCAGCTTTTTTCTTTTTGAGTACAAGGCGTACAGCATTGTTTTGAATGCGCTGTAGGATGTGAATGGTGGAGGCAGGAAGACCAGACAGGAGTGAATTGCAATAGTCAATGCGAGACATTATGAAGGAGAGAACGAGTTTTGCAGTTGTTTCGACAGAGAGATACTTCCTGATCAGCCTTATACGATGGAGATGATAGTAGCAGGATCTGGCAGTTTGAGAAACAAAGTTGTTCATGGAGAGGGTAGAGTCAATGCAGACACCAAGGTTTTTAGCTGAATCAGAAATTGGGACTGATGTGTTACATAATGGGAGAGAAAGAGGAGGCAGCTGAGAAAGTTTCTGACGGGTGCCAATGAGGATAGCTTCTGTTTTGTCGTCATTAAGCTGAAGTCTATTGTGTGTCATCCAGTTCTTAATGTCCGAGTAACACTCAGTGGTGCGAGTCAACAGGCGCTGTATGTTATCAGGTGAGTCACTGTCTTGAAGTTGGGTGTCATCAGCATAGAAGTGGTGTTTTATAGAATGGGAGTTGATGATGGTGGACAGGGGGGAGGTGTAAAGAGTGAACAGAACAGGGCCAAGGACAGATCCTTGTGGAACACCACAGGTCAGGTATGCAGGTTGAGAGTAAGTGCCATTGATGAGAACGGTTTGTTTTCTGTTGATATATGATATATGATATGATATGATATGATATGATATGATATGATATGATATGATATGATATGATATGATATGATAAGAAATGATATGATATAACATAACAGCCTAACAGAAGAAAATGGATTTGGATGAGTCCAGGAGTAATACGAAAAATCAGATATACTTCATCCTCATTAATAAAAGATTTAGAAATTCTTTACTGTCAGCAAAAACACTACCAGGCGCAGACTGCAACAGTGACCACAATCCTGTAGTGGGAAGATTTAGGCTGAAATTAAGGAAAAGGAAACAGACCAAAAGCAACATCAAACTAAATCTTGGACTCTTGAAGACAGATGAAGTGATATGTAAAAAAAAAATTAACGTACATGTTCAAAACAAATTCAGTGCTCTGGAAGACGTTAGTGACAGTGAGGAACTATGGACAAAGTCGAGAAATTCGACAAATGAAGCTGTTGAAGAAATCCCTGAAGTAGATAGAAAAGCAAAAAAGAACTGGATGACAAAAGAAATTTTAGGCTTGATGGAGAAACGGAGGAAGGCAAAGGGAAACGAGGAGATATACAGGAAGATAAACAAAGAAATCAGGAATAGGTGCAATGAAGCTAAGGCAGCTTGGCTGAAAACAAAATGCAAAGAAATAGAAAACCGACACAAAATGGATCCTCAGGGTATGTACAGACGAATTGAAGAAATTGTCCACAAGAAAAATACATGCACATCAACAGGTTGCTTAAAATCGAAAGATGGTATGCTTATCATGGAAAAATACAAAATATTAGAAGATGGGGAGAGTACATTAAAGATTTTTTTGAAGATGACAGAAACAAAGAACACATTATAAGAAAGAACTTTGAAGGATCACCCATAAGGAAAGATGAAGTTAGAGCAGCACTGAAAAAGATGAAACCAGGAAAAGCCCAGGACCAGACAACATTACTACAGAGATGATTGAAGCCCTGGAAGATTTGGGTATTGATAAAATAACAGTCCTCCTAAATGAAATTTACGACACTGGAAAAATCCCCAAAGATATGTTAAAATCAATTTTCATTCCTCTTCCAAAGAAGACAGGGGCTATAGAATGTGTGAACTCCATCGCACGATCAGTTTATTGAGTCATGTAACAAAAATCCTATTGAGAATAATCGTGATGAGGGCAAGGAATAGAATCAAAAGAGAAAAAGAGGATGAACAGTGTGAATTTGTAGAAAGGAAAGGAACTATGAATACCATATGCATGCTAAGAACTATCATAGAGAGGTCAATCGAGAAGAATACAGATTTATATTGATGCTTTGTTAATCATACCAAGGCTTTCGATCGGGTAAGACATGAAGAATTGATCAACCAACTAGAAAGACTCAATATTGATGGAAAAGATCTACGAATAATCAGAGACATGTATTGGGAACAAACAGCTGCAATGAGAATAGAAAACGATATAAGCTCTTTCCAAAACATCAAAAGAGGAGTCAGACAGGATTGTGTTTTGTCACCAGATCTGTTTTCACTTTACAGCGAAAACATCATGAGAAACCTAGAGGAAGACCCTGGATTAAATGTTGGAGGGAAAATGATAGATAACATTCGACACGCAGATGACACCGTGCTAATTGCAGAAAATGAAAGGGACCTACAAGAACTTGTGAATATCCTAGAATTAGAAAGCAAAGGTAAAGAGTTGGAACTAAACAGCAGGAAGACTGAAATCATGATGATCAGTAAAAAACATGAAATCCCCTCACGCAAAATAACAGCAAACGGCACAACCTTGAGACAGGTTGATAAGTTTAAATACCTGGGAACGATCTTTTCACCAGACGGCAGATGCACATCAGAAATTGCCAGCAGAATCGGCCACGCCAAAACAGCATTCAAGAAGATGAAAAGCATTTTTACCAACAAATGCCTATCAATTAACATCAGGAAGAGAGTTTTTGAATGTTATATAGAACCAATACTGTTATACGGTTGTGAGGCGTGGACAGTCAACAAGCAAAGCCAGAACAAGATTGAGGCAGCCGAGATGTGGTTTCTAAGAAGAATGTTGAGAGGTCCATGGACAGCAAAGAAAACAAACGAGACAGTCTTGATGGAGGCAGACACAAGAAAATCATATATAAGGAAGATTAGGAAAAGACAGGCAACATTTGTAGGCCATTTTATGAGGAAAGGGGATTTGGAGCACCTGGTCACAACGGGAAAGCTGGAGGGAAGAGAGCACCAGGTAGACCCAGGGAGAAAATACTAGACAGACTTGCAGAGTGGCTGAAGACAAGGAGGGTGGAAGAGATGCTTGAGCCAACAAGAGATAGAGACAGATGGAAGTCCAAGATCGCCAACACCATGCGGCAGGGCACCGGATGATGATGAGAAAAGAATAGAATAGATGAATAGAATAGATAGAATAGAATAGAATAGAATAGAAGAAGATTGACACAGATTTTGTCGGTGTGTTTGTCAGTGTGTATGTGTATGCATGTCTGTGTGTACATCATGTATGTGTATGTCTGTGTATATTTCTCTGTGTGTGTATGTCTGTCTGTCTGTGTGATGGTATGTTTGTATAAGTGTGTATTTCCTTGTACATGTATGTCTGTGTATACATATGTCTGTATGTCTGTCTGTCTGTCTGTCTGTCTGTATGTATGTATGTATGGATGGATGGATGGATGGAATGTACTTTTGTGTTCGTATGTGTGTCTATGTATGTATGAATATGTGTATATGTCAGTGTATTTTGTCTGTGGGTATGTGTGTGTTTGTGTGTATGTCTGTGTGTTTATGTCTGTATGTCAATGTTTATCTGTGTGCACGTGTGTGTGTGTTTGTGTGTATATTTGTGTGCTTGTATGTGAGTTCGCTTGTGTGTGTGTTTTTTTTTTTCTGCGTATATGTGTACATGTCTGTGTGCATGTCAGTGTGCATGCGTTTATATGTTTATGTCTATGTGCATGCGTGTGAATGTCTATGATTATGTGTGTACATGTATGTGCACATGTCTGTGTTTTTCTGTATCTAAACAGTATTACAATACTGACAGTGACTTTGGCGCTCGTTCTCTCATCCATTGAACAGTCTTTGACACGAATAAAGGGAAATCACTGAACGCAAACACTGCCACTCACCGTTCTAGCGTTTACCTCCCTTATATTACAAGCGGCACGCTCTACCCAGAGGAGGAGAAGAGGGCAAGGAGGAAATGACAAGCGAAAAAAGAAATAAAGAAAAACAAAAAGCAAAGAATAAGATGATAAGAAATCATGGGAATACTGATAGTCCCTCGCTTTTTAATTTTTTGTATTAATGTGTATTCTGATCTCTCTCTCTCTCTCTCTCTCTCTCTCCTCCTCTCTCTCTCTCTCTCTCTCTTCTCTCTCTCTCTTTTGTTACACTCTGTGACTTGTAAAATGTGTGACGCACAATAAGTCCAAATTGCTATGGAGAACAGTGCTATATAAGAATGAAACATCATCATCAACATTATTGAATAATGATAATAATACTAAATAATGATAATAATAATAATAGTATTATTATTATCATCATCATTATATTATCGTTATCATCGTTAATATTATTATCATCATCACTCTTATTATTATTATCATTGTTATCATTATAACTATTATCAGCACCATCATTACTACCACAATCTTTCTGATTTTTTTTATTACTGTTATCATCATTTCTGTTATTATTATTATTATTAACTGTAATTATTATTATCATAATTATTATTACTATTACTATTATTGTTATCATTATTATTTTTATCAGCATAATCATTTACCTTCTTCTTCTTCTTCTTCTTATCCATTTGTTTACGGCGACCTAAACTGTGCAATGCATATTTAAGTACACATTAAAATGAGAACAGTTGTTTTAGTCGTTTTTGTTTTTTGTTTGTTTGTTTTGTTCTGTTTTTCGTTTTGTTTGTTTGTTTGTTTTGTTTTGTTGTTTTGTTTTTGTTTTGTTTTTTAAAGAGAGAGAGAGAGAGAGAGGGAGAGAGAGGGAGAGAGAAAGGCAGAGAAGAGTGAAGAAAGAAAGAGAGCGAGGAAGACAGACAGACAGACAGACAGACAGAGACACAGAGAGAAAGAGACACAGAGAGAAAGAGAGACAAAGTGACAGACACAGAGAGGCAGAGACAGAGAGAGACAGAGAGACAGACGGACAGACAGACAGACAGACAGAGACAAAGAGAGACAGAGAGAGACAGAGAGGGACAGAGAGAGAGGAGTGGTGTTAGTCGATACACCAATAAGAATGATGGATTAACCTACTACCGCAGCTGGTGGTATCTCCAGTTTCACAACAA
The DNA here is from genome assembly GCA_030674185.1 of Monoplex corrugatus. Taxonomy (NCBI): domain Eukaryota; kingdom Metazoa; phylum Mollusca; class Gastropoda; order Littorinimorpha; family Ranellidae; genus Monoplex; species Monoplex corrugatus. The sequence continues at coordinate 37,841,176 of JAPXFY010000022.1, forward strand.
TAACAGGCCCAGCTTTTCACCTTAGCCCGAATCACACAGGTGGGATGCATGTACTTGTGCGATTGATCTCTCAGAGACAGGGAGAGATGCACAGACACGGAGGGGGGGGGGGGGGGAGAGAGAGAGGGGGGAAAGAAAAAAAAAACAAGAGAACAAGAGGATAGAGCAGGGAGAGAGAGAGGGGAGAGAAAGAGAGAGGGAGATAGAGGGAGAGGGAGAGGGAGAGACAGAGACAGAGAGAGAAAGAGGCAGAATGATACAAATAGAGACACAGAGAGAGGGGGAAGCTGAGGAGGGAGAAAGAGAGGGAGAGAGAGGGGGAGGGAGGGAGAGAGAAAAAGAAAGAGAGGAAAGAAAGAGAAAGGAGGAAGAGAGAAAGAAAGAAAGAAAAAGAGAGGGAGGCAGGGAGAAAGAGAAATGCAGAGAAAGAGAGAGAAAGAGGGAAGAAGAAGCTCGAGGACAGAGAGAGAGAAATAGGAGAGAGATAGGGGAAAGAAAGAGACACAAATGCCCTGCTCTTCATGATTTTCAACTGCCGTGGGATCTTAAGCGTGTGCAGGTCAGAAGGCACACAGGTCCGACTCTTTTTTTCGTCCACTTCTGAAGGGCAAGACGTTCAATATGATTTTCTGGTCAAACTGAGAAGAAAAGTCGAAGCCTCAACGGGAAACAAGTCCTGGAACTTCGAGTTTAGTTATTGGCAGACAAACGTCTGAACCATTCTGCCACTCTTCTCCTCACACAGACTGAAGGTGAAGGTTTCTTCGTTGTCGTTGTACTGTCCCAACTTCCATACAGCCCAGCTGCCTTGGTATAAAACATTGGAGAGATAGGTTGATTTCCCAGCTCCCTTTCCTTGAAGGCTAGTTGGCCTTCTTACCTTTCTGAAATCTTGATTAAAAAAGAAAGGTGGCGCTGCACTGCGGCAACACGCTCTCAAAAGGAAGAGCATCCCGAATTTCACGTGGTAAATCCACAATCCACTGTGACAAAAGAAACGAAAATGAATGTAAACATGAATGTAAATATCCACACTCAGTATTACTGCACGCTTACAGTGCACACTCAGTACTGCTGCACGCTTACAGTGCACACTAGTTCTTGTGCACGCTTACAGTGCACTGTTCTTCTGCACGCTTACAATGCACACTCAGTACTGCTGCACGCTTACAGTGCACATAAGTACTGCTGCACGCTTACAGTGCACACTCAGTCAGTACTGCTGCACGCTAACAGTGCCCATCTTTTGGGATAAACTCTGCACTGAGTTGTTCGTAGATATCTAAACAGTGCAGTGCTGATGCACGCTTAAAGTGCACGTCTTTCAGGGTGTATTCTTTGCTGGGTTGTTTGCAGATCTTTTCCTCTAGCAATGAGTGCCCACAGACAGTACTGATGCACGCTTAAAGTGCCCACAGACAGTACTGATGCACGTTTAAAGTGCCCACAGACAGTACTGATGCACGCTTAAAGTGCCCACAGACAGTACTGATGCACGCTTAAAGTGCCCACAGACAGTACTAATGCACGCTTAAAGTGCCCACATTCAGTACTGATGCACATTTAAATTGCCCACATTCAGTACTGGTTCACGCTTTAAGTGCTCACTTTTATTATTAGTGCACGCTTAAAGTGCTCACATTCAGTATTAGTGCACGCTTAAAGTGCCCCCATTTAGTTTTAGTGCATGCTTAAAGTGCGCACATTCAGTACTGGTGCACGCTTAAAGTGCCCGCATTCAGTACTGGTGCACGCTTATAGTGTCCGCATTCAGTACTGGTGACGCTTAAAGTGCCCACAGACAGTACTGATGCACGTTTAAAGTACCCACATTCAGTACTGGTGCACGCTCAAATTGCTCACATTCAGTACTGATGCACGCTTAAATTGCCCACATTCAGTACTGGTTCACACTTAAAGTGCCCACGTTTATTATTAGTGCACGCTTAAAGTGCCCATATTCAGTATTAGTGCACGCTTTAATTGTCCATATTCAGTACTGGTTCACGCTTAAAGTGTCCACTTTTATTATTAGTGCATGCTTAAAGTGCCCACATTCAGTATTAGTGCACGCTTAAAGTGCACAATTCAGTTTTAGTGCATGCTTAAAGTGCGCACTTTCAGTACTGGTGCACGCTTATAGTGCCCACATTCAGTACTGGTGCACGCTTAAAGTGCCCGTATTCAGTACTAGTGCACGCTTAAAGTGCCCACATTCAGTACTGTGCACGCTTAAAATGCCCACATTCAGTACTGGTGCAAGCTTAAAATGCCCCATTCAGCACTGATGCACGCTTATGAAAATGAACGTCTTTCAGGGCCTGTAACTGCCCTGCGTCGACATGGATCGTCTTGCCTCCCTTGAGCACGCCGTTCTTCCTAAACACACTTCCCTGCCCCTTTTCGCCATAATAGTGGTGTCAGCACGTGTACTGAATTACCTCCCGTGGGAGGGAAGGGGGTTGATTTCAAAGCCAGGAGAAGAGACAATCGCCCGAGGAAGATTGTTGTGATGTGAAGACTAAGGCTGTGATGGTGGGGGCGGCACAGGTGTTTTGAGTAAACACAGGCAAGTTTCTGTGTCAATAGGCAACTGGGTCTTTTTTTTCTGCTCCATTTTCTGTTCAGTATCTGTATCATTGCCCCTGTATCACTCAATGTCAGCTCTCCAATACACATTCAAATCATTAAAAACTGAGTTCACAATGAAAGCAGGACATGAAAGGGCCACAGAATCTGATACAAAATTTCAGTTTGTTATGATGATGAGGATGGGGGTGATAGACCTGATGCTGTGGATTTTCTTTTGTGAATGTGACTGCGTGACAGGACTACTCTAAGCTTACATTCATAAAATGTCCTGG
>JAPXFY010000022.1:37846539-37854039 GCA_030674185.1 Monoplex corrugatus
TAAGGCTTGTACCATGACAACCCTCAGGACCTGGCCAGCTCATGGGTTTATGTGCAGGCTCAAAGCTTGTACTATGACAATCCTCAGGACCTGGCCAGCTCATGGGTTTATGTGCAGGCTCAAAGCTTGTACCATGACAACCCTCAGGACCTGGCCAGCTCATGGGTTTATGTGCAGGCTTAAGGCTTGTACCATGACAACCCTCAGGACCTGGCCAGCTCATGGGTTTATGTGCAGGCTCAAAGCTTGTACCATGACAACCCTCAGGACCTGGCCAGCTCATGGTTATGTGCAGGCTTAAGGCTTGTGCCCTGATGACCTCAGAACTTGCAGCTCATGGTTTATGTGCAGGCTTAAGGCTTGTGCCATGATGGACCTCAGAACTTGGCCAGCTCATGGGTTTATGTGCAGGCTTAAGGCTTGTGCCATGATGGACCTCAGAACTTGGCCAGCTCATGGGTTTATGTGCAGGCTTAAGGCTTGTGCCATGATGGACCTCAGAACTTGGCCAGCTCATGGGTTTATGTACAGGCTTAAGGCTTGTGCCATGATCGCCCTTAGGACCTGGCCAGCTCATGGGTTTATATGCAGCTTAAGGTTTGTGCCATGATGGACCTCAGGATCTGGTTTATATGCAGGCTTAAGGCTTGTGCCATGATCACCTCATGACCTGGCCAGCTCATGGGTTTATGTGCAGGCTTAAGGTTTGAGCCATAATTGGCCTCAGGGACTGGCCAGCTCGTGGGTTTACGTACAGGCTTAAGGCTTGTGCCATGATCACATTTAGGACCTGATTAAAAAACACCTGACTACAAATTGAAACATAACCAAGGAGTCTATGACATATAACAATCGGCCTAAAATTCCTTTTTCACATAACATTTTCTCAGAGCCAAAAATGCACTCAACTCAATGCATGTACTCAATTATCATTCCTAAGAGAAAGTATGTAAGGCTTTGTAAGAAAACACACAGGTGAATGGACCAGTAAGGCAGAAAATAATAGGAAGAAATGACAGAAAGCAAATGGAACAAGGCAGAAAAAAATGAAAGTGACAGAAAAGAGGAAATTTCTAGCTCAGAATTTCCAGAAGTGGGGATACTGTTTGTACTGAAAGAGCCCCTGGTATCCCCCCCCCCCCCCGGGGAACAATACAAGCGGGTAGGGGAAAAATGAATGCAAATAAATAAGATTTTTAGATTTCAATTTATTTGACTTACTGATGATTTGTGCTTTTATGGAATCTAAATGGCCTCTTGCATTTCGTTTAAAAGACGGAATGAAGACAACGTTTAATCCTTTCAATCTCGCACCCTCTCCATCAGCGTTCTGCATTTTCAACCATACCAGCAAAGCAAAGCTTCCTGGTGTATAGGGTGAGGAAATCAAAAGGTTAAGTTCCTGCATTTGGTGGATAGGGTGCGGGAGTCAAAGGGTTAAAAAAAAAGCCCTGCCATCTGGAAGCAGCTCCCATTTGTTGGTAAGACATTCAAGTCCTGGCAGTCTTTCAAAACCAAATTGAAGACCTATTTACTCTCAAAGTAATGATATATTGTTCTCTCCTACCTATCTGTCTCAATTCTCTTTTATGCTATATTACTGCAGCTTTTCTTCTTCTCCTTCTTCTCCTCCTCTCTTCTTCTTCTTCTTCTCTCACTGTCTTCTGTCTGTCTGTCTCTCCCTCCTCCTTTGTTCTCTAACACTTTCTAAGTACACTGCCTTTTCTATCGTCTATTAGGTGTGCATATAGTATTCATGATGTACTGTTGTTGTAAACTTCACGTAGTTGAATTTCGTCCATTGACTGAAATGTCGGACTTTATGTGTGTTGAACCTATGAATTTGTGTTGCCTGCTGAAGTTAAGTACTTTGATTGTTGTGTTGAAGTTTAAGTACTTTGATTGTTGTGCTGAAGTTAAGAGTATTTTGATTGTTGTGCTGCAGTTAAGTACTTTGATTGTTGTGCTGAAGTTTAAGCACTTTGATTGTTGTGCTGAAGTTAAAGTACTTTGATTGTTGTGCTGAAGTTAAGTACTTTGATTGTTGTGCTGAAGTTTAAGCACTTTGATTGTTGTGCTGAAGTTAAGTACTTTGATTGTTGAGCTGAAGTTTAAGCACTTTGGTTGTTGTGCTGAAGTTAAGTACTTTGATTGTTGTGCTGAAGTTTAAGCACTTTGATTGTTGTGCTGAAGTTAAGTACTTTGATTGTTGTGCTGAAGTTAAGTACTTTGATTTTGTGCTGAAAGTTAAGTACGTTGATTGTTGTGCTGAAGTTAAGTACTTTGATTGTTGTGCTGAAGTTAAGTACTTTGATTTTGTGAAGTTAAGTACTTTGATTGTTGTGCTGAAGTTAAGTACTTTGATTGTTGTACTGAAGTTAAGTACTTTGATTGTTGTGTTGAAGTTAAGTACTTTGATTGTTGTGCTGAAGTTAAGTACTTTGATTTTGTGAAGTTAAGTACTTTGATTTTGTGAAGTTAAGTACTTTGATTGTTGTGCTGAAGTTATGTACTTTGATTGTTGTGCTGAAGTTAAGTACTTTGTAGTTGTGTTGAAGTTTAAGTACTTTGATAGTTGCCTATGTGTGCGTGTTTTGATTTTGTGGTTTTTTAGTTGTGTCGAAGGTGAATATAATATATCAGTTTATGTTGGTCTGTTATTTGATTTTGTTCAATTTTGTGTTGCGGTTTTTACTTTGACTATTGTTTGTAACGTCTTGATCTTGTACATGCCTAAGTCTGTCTTGTTTGTAACGTCTTGATCTTGTACATGCCTAAGTCTGTCTTGTTTGTAACGTCTTGATCTTGTACATGCCTAAGTCTGTCTTGTTTGTAACGTCTTGATCTTGTACATGCCTAAGTCTGTCTTGTTTGTAACGTCTTGATCTTGTACATGCCTAAGTCTGTCTTGTTTGTAACGTCTTGATCTTGTACATGCCTAAGTCTGTCTTGTTTGTAACGTCTTGATCTTGTACATGCCTAAGACTGTCTTGTTTGTAACGTCTTGATCTTGTACATGCCTAAGTCTGTCTTGTTTGTAACGTCTTGATCTTGTACATGCCTAAGTCTGTCTTGTTTGTAACGTCTTGATCTTGTACATGCCTAAGTCTGTCTTGTTTGTAACGTCTTGATCTTGTACATGCCTAAGTCTGTCTTGTTTGTAACGTCTTGATCTTGTACATGCCTAAGTCTGTCTTGTTTGTAACGTCTTGATCTTGTACATGCCTAAGTCTGTCTTGTTTGTAACGTCTTGATCTTGTACATGCCTAAGTCTGTCTTGTTTGTAACGTCTTGATCTTGTACATGCCTAAGTCTGTCTTGTTTGTAACGTCTTGATCTTGTACATGCCTAAGACTGTCTTGTTTGGTAAGTCTTGATCTTGTACATGCATAGACATGTCTTGTTCGGCTCAATGTTCATTACATTTTAATGAAAATTGGACAATATAGGGCTGAATATGATTGGATTTTTGCTATTGTTTTTTTTTCTATTTTTTTTTACAAAACAATACAAAATCAAACATACTTACTGTACACAAGCTTTGGATAAATCTACCATGGATGAGACTTAAAGCCAGGCATCGCTGTCGTGTGCGCAAGAGGTGGGGGGGGGGGGGAGCGGGGAGTAAGGGGGCGGGAGAGGCTAAGTTGTGAGCACTCCTCATAGATCGAAATATTGTTCCACAATCGAGGCCTGAAAATTATTGTTATTGTTTTTAAAGCCCAGCCGGCTGCGTAGAGCCATATCAATGCTAAAATAACTTCAAAACATAAAACTTCAACAGGAAAAAACAAGAAAAAAAAAGAAAATTAAGTACACATATGAATGCATTCGCTCTCATAATCTTAGGACATGCCCGCAGCGTTAATCACTCCGTCCAATTCATCGCACAAGGATTTAAAAAACGCACCAGAATACAAATTTAAGCATACCTAAGGACACCAAAACATATCGCATGTCTCACCATAAATGCACTTAATACATGTACCCAATTATCGATCCCACGGAAAAGTACGTAAAACTTTATTGAACACATACAGGTGAATGGACCAGCAAGGCAGAAAATAATAGGAAGAAATGACAGAATACAAAGGAACAAGACAGAAACAAAGAGACTGACAGAAAAGAGAAAATTTCTAGCACAGAATTACCAGAAGGTGGGGATACTATTTATACTGAAAGCGCCCCCGGCATCCCAACAGGAGGAAGCCTAAAAATTGTGCAGTGCCTAGATGCGCTGATTACAGACAGCACACACTTTCTGTACACTGGGCCACTGGTATACACCGCGCAGAACAGAACAGACAGTTCGAGTTCAAGTTCATACTGCTTATAGCCCAGCCGACTACTACAGCCTATCAGCGCTAACATCACATAAAAAAACACCCAAGTTCAGATTCATACTGCTTATAGCCCAGCCGACTGCTACAGCCATATCAGCGCTAACACCACATTAAAAAACAACACTCAAGTTCAGGTTCATATTGCTTATAGCCCAGCCGACTACTAAGCCATATCAGGGCTCCCACCACGTTAAAAACAACTCCAAGTACGATTAAAAAGACAACGATTGAAAACTACACATACTAAAATCCTTTCAAGCATAAATGCACTTTAAAAAAAGTCTTTCCTATACGTATCATAAAAAGATGAGATCTATCGATCTTGTGTTAAAAAAAATGAAGATTGCAAGTGAAGGAACATCTTTGAAGAGATTGTTTTAAAGACTGTGTTGCATAGTCCTTACATCTCACATCCTGAGATCAGAGGGTTAGGGTAGAGTGAAGGGTTAGTACATGATCTACGTCTTTTCTTGTTTTGTCTGTGCATGAAGTCATGGTAATCAGTAAAAAACATGAAATCCCCTCATTCAAAATAACAGCAAACGGCACAACCTTGAGACAGATGGATAAGTTTGAATACCTGGGAACGATCATCTCACCAGACGGCAGATGCACATCAGAAATAGCCAGCAGATTCGGCCAAGCCAAAACAGCATTCAAGAAGATCTAGAAGATGAAAAGCATTCCTTCCAACAAATGCCCAAAAGTGCTCGAGTGGCTCCACAAGATGATTCGATCAGCATGGAGGAACCAGAAGATCAGCGACCAATGGATGAGAGCTGAAGGAGTGTACATTCCGAAGGAGCAGAACTCCAGCAGCATCAATCAGTTCAGGCCAATATCACTTCTGAACGTCGAGGGGAAAATCTTCTTCTCTGTTATGGCAGCAAGATTGACAAAATACCTGACTGAAAACAAGTATCTGGATATGTCAGTCCAAAAGGGAGGCATACCAGGAATGCCTGGATGCTTAGAACATGCCACGTTGATTTGGGATGCCATCCAAAAAGCAAGAACAGAGAAGAGAGACATTGACGTAGTTTGGCTTGATCTGGCGAATGCATATGGATCAGTTCCACACGATATGATCCAGCTGGCTCTTGAAATGTATCACATCCCAGAAAACATCCGAACAATGCTGAGGAAGTATTTCCAAGGGTTCTCAATGCGGTTCTCTACCAAAGAATACACCACGGACTGGATAGACCTAGAGGTGGGCATTGCAATGGGCTGTGCAATCTCTCCCATACTGTTCGTGTTGGCAATGGAAGTCATCTTGAAAGCTGCAATGAAGAGTTCAGGTCCAGTGAATCTGGGAGATGGATACCAGATGCCTCCTCTGAAAGCTTTCATGGATGACACAACAGTCTTGTCCACGGATGAGGAAGAGACACACCAAATCTTAAAGCAGCTGGATGAGCTGGTGGCCTCTTCAAGAATGAGGTTCAAACCTAAGAAATCCCGAAGTCTCTCACTGCGAAAAGGAAAAGTGGCAGATTCAGTCAAATTCATGGTAGCCAACCAAGCCATCCCCACTGTCACAGAAGAGCCAGTAAAAAGTCTCGGAAGATGGTATGATGACTCCCTGAAAGACACACAAAGGGGATGTGAAACCAAGCAAACAGCAGAAGAAGGCCTGAAGAAAATAGATAACTGCGGACTGCCAGGCAAATACAAAGTCTGGTGTCTACAGTTCATGCTGATACCAAAGCTGCTGTGGCCACTGCTAATCTATGACATTTGCACCAACACAGTCGAAGCAATGGAAGCCAAAATCAACAAATACACAAGAAAATGGCTCGGTGTCCCACCTGGTCTCACTGATGTTGCATTCTACTGTCGTCAAGCAATGCTGAAGCTACCTCTCAAATCCATAGTGGAGGAATACAAAGTTGGAAAAGCAAGACTGTTGAGCATGCTGGAGGAATCGGAAGACAATATCGTGAGATCAGTTCATCCAAAGCTGAGAACTGGCAGAAAGTGGAAAGTCCAAGAGGCTGTAAACAATGCCAAGAGAAACCTCAGCATCAAAGAAATAATTGGACACACGCAAACCAACAGACAGGGACTGGGAGCAACAAAAATGCAGTGGTGGTCCAAAGCCAAAGGGAAGGAAAAAAGAGACATGATCATACAGGAGTTGAAGGAAGAAGAAGATGTCAAAAGAGTGCAGAAGGCAGTCCAGCAAGGTCAACAGGGGCAATGGACAACATGGGACAGTGCACTCCAAAGAAGTCTCAGCTGGAACGATATGTGGCACATGGCTCCTCTAAGGATAAGCTTCCTCCTCAGATCTGTATATGACCTGCTCCCCTCGAATGCAAACTTAGTGAAATGGGGGAAATCAGACGACCCAGCATGTCCGCTCTGTCAGAAGAAACAAACAGTGGAACATGTCCTAAGCTCTTGCAAAGTAGCGCTAGCCCAAGGAAGGTATACATGGAGGCACAACCAAGTTCTGAAAGTGATCACAGATGTGGTTAGCGAAAAAACCATGACCCCAAACGCACCAATTGCTATGACAACGTTCTACAAAGCAGGAGGGAAACAGGTCTGGCCCGAAAGTGCTATGACAACCAGCACATTGCCAAAGGGTCTTCTGGATGGAGCAGTCGACTGGGAGTGTACAGCAGACCTCCCAGAGTGGAGAAATTACCCAGATGTCATCAGCAAGACAGGCATGAGACCAGACATCGCTCTCCACTCTGACTCCTCGAAACAAGTGATTCTGATAGAACTCACTGTGCCATACGAAAGCAGAATGGAAGAAGCACATATCTACAAGACCGAAAAATACGCCGGTCTTGCCAGCACCCTGAAGAAAGCAGGTCTGCGGGTCAAAATCTTCGCCATAGAGGTCGGGGCAAGAGGGTTTGTGGGCACCTCCGCTTATGATCTCATGAAACAACTCGCCATTTCTGGGAAGAAGAGGACTAGAGCCCTTAAAGCGATGGCAGAGGCAGCAGAAAGGAGCTCAAGCTGGATCTGGGCAAGGAGGAACGAAAAAAGTGAACTTCATAAGGATTAAATTCCCTACAGATGATGTGTGCCCCGTTAGCACATTGGTAAAACCGCGTACCGCAGTTCTGAAGCGCAGAATCGCCCAGGTTCGATCCCCGGCGTGGGAAAAAAAATAGACAACAGCAGAAGGGCATCC
>JAPXFY010000022.1:37859039-37861539 GCA_030674185.1 Monoplex corrugatus
TCCCCCGGTGACACACTGGTGAGTGGTCAACGCCAGGGCCACCTATCCTTAGGCTATGCACTCGATCGCACTGATATGTGAACTAAATTTTATTAGTTTTTCACGGTCAACAAAATCTCGTATACTTCTTACGATGGTTACACCCCTGCTATCAGCCAATCTTTAAAAATTAACAACAATAACAACAACAACACTACTACTACTAATAATAATAGTAATAATGATAAATAATTATAATAATGATAATACCAATGATGATAACAGTAATATTATTGATAATAATAACAATAAGAATTATAACAATAACACGAATGCCTCTCCTCATTTTAACAATACTAATACTACTAATAACAACAATAACAATAAATAACAGTAATAATGACAATGATAATACCAATTATGATAATAATAATGTTGGTGATGATAATAAATAATAATACTAATGCCTCTTGCCAACGGTCTGACGATGACGTCATCACCACTTACAGTTATCGTGTCAGAGGAGTGATGACGTCAAGAACATTATCCCCCTTGGCACCTTGTCTTAAAACAATGTCCAGGATGCGAGGGCCGATGGTATCAAGGAATTAGGTTGTGTATGGAGGTGTGTGTGTGTGTGTGTGTGTGTGTGTGTGTGTGTGTGTGTGTGTGTGTGTGTGTGTGTGTGTGTGTGTGTGAGTGGGGTGTGTGTGTGTGTGTGTGTGTGTGTGTGTGTGTGTGGTGTACCTTTGTGTGAGTGTGTGTGGTGTATGTGTGTGTGTGTGTGTGTGTGTGTATCTTGAGTGAGTGTTGTGTTGTGTGTATGTATGTTGTGTGTGTGTTGTGTGTGTGTGTGTGTGTGTGTTGTGTGTGTGTGTGTGTGGTGTACCTTCTGTATGCGTGTGTGTGTGTGGTGTATGTTCTGGTGTGTGTGTGTGTGTGTGTGTGTGTGTGTGTGTTTGTTTGTGTGTGTGTGGTGTGTGTATCTTGTGTGTGTGTTGTACGTGTGTGTGTGGTGTGGTGTGTGTGTGTTTTGTGTGTGTGTGTGCGTGCGTGCGTGCGTGTGTGTGTGTGTTGTGTTGTGTGTGTGTGTTGTTTGTGTGTGTGTGTGTGTTTGAGTGTGTGTTGTGTGTGTGTGTGTGTGTGTCTTGCGTTGTGTGTGTGTTGTTGTGTGTATTTGTGGTGTGTGTGTGTGTGTGTATATTTGTGGTGTGTGTGTGTTGTGTGTATTTGTGCTCTGTGTGTGTGTTTGTGTTGTGTGTGTGTGTGTTGTGTGTGTGTTGTATTTGTGTGCGTGGTGTGTGTGTGTGTGTGTGTGTCTTGTGTTGTGTGTGTGTTGTGTTTGTGTTGTGTGTGTGTCTTGTGTTGTGTGTATGCGTTGTGTGTGTTCTGTGTGTGTATTGTGTGTGTGTGTGTGTGTGTGTGTGTGTGGTGTGTGCGTGTGTGTGTGTCTTGTGTGTGTGTGTCACGTGTGTGTTGTGTGTATGCGTTGTGTGTGTGTTGTGTGTGTGTGTGTGTCCGTGTTAGTGTGTTGTGTGTGTACGTGTGAGTGTGTTGTGTGTGTGCGTATTTGTGTGTGTGTGTGTGTGTGTGTGAGAGAGAGAGCGAGAGCGAGAGAGGTTGTGTCCGTGTAAGACAGTGTGTGTAAGAGTTAGGAGAAACAGAGTGAGAGAGAGAGATGGGGGAGGGACAGAGACAGAGAGAAAGAGTGAGGGAGAGAGAGTGAGAGAGAGAAAGACAAAATAGAGACAGAGGGAGAGGGAGAGAGGGAGAGAGAGAACAGAGAGAGAGAGAGAAACAAACAGACAGAGAGAGGCAGGCAGACAGACAGATAGACAGACAGACAGACAGACAATGTTCAAGGACAGATAAAATTGTGGTTATGTGTTTCGCGATTTCTCACTTTGTTGTCGCCCCTGCCGAGCTGTCGCTATGTGTATTTCTGTCCTTTTGCTGAAAACAGACTGGCCAGGATGTGTATTGGTATTGTAAGTTGTCTTGATGTTGAATGCATTTCTTTCAAGGCTCCAGACTCGAAGAGTTTTTTTTTTATTTGCACTTTTCCAAAACAGCAAAGGAGTTTTGTCTGCAGAATATCAATGTCATATCATGTTGATATGCCACAACAACAACAACAACAATGACAACAATACCCCCCCCCCCAAAAAAAAAATCTCGAATCTAGGGCCTTAAAAAACACACAAACACACGTACATTACACACGCATACACACACACAAGGCACACACACAGACACACTCCATCTGAACTCCACAGAAACAATAAAATGTTTGACCATGCCCCTCTCCCCCCTCCATCCCCATGCACACACACAAACGCACAAAGGCGGGCACACAAGCTCTCTCACACATACGCACACGCATAAACGCACACAGCACACGCTTACACAGATATAAAACTTATCCTTCATCACATCATCATGTGCCCTGCTGCATGGCTTTGGCAATTATGGCCCTCCATATGTATCGATCTCTTGTTGCCGCAAGCACATCTTCCAACCT
>JAPXFY010000022.1:37864039-37899039 GCA_030674185.1 Monoplex corrugatus
TATAATGTGTATGATATGTTCACTCTTTCAAATGTGGTTTTGACCTTACCGAATAAATGTCTGATTCTGATTCTCTCTCTCTTGTGTATGTGTGTGTGTCTCTCTCTCCATCTATCTCTGTCTCTCTCTCCCTTCCGTTTGTCTCTCTTTTCTTTTGTCTTTCCTGCTTTTTTCTGATGAGCAGGAATGAACATGCAAAAATGGGGAAAGATCTGGGTCACTTTTCAATGTTGATGCAGTTCTGTCTTCCTACGCATATAAATAGATAGAAGTGCTCCAAGAGAGAGATTTTGAACTGATTCAAGTTTTTTCGATGTCTCTATTTCTTTCTTGATTTCCCTAAGCGCAAATAAACAGGGAATGGGAAAGATTTGGGCCCGTTCAAATTTCGTGTGTGCGTGCAGGTGTGTGTGTGTGTGTGTGTGTGTGTGTGTGTGTGTGTGTGTGTGTGTGTGTGTGTGTGTGTGTGTGTGTGTGTGTGTGTACGTGTGTGTACGTGTATGATTTTGTGCGTGTATGAGAATGTGTTCTCTCCCTCTCTCGTGTGTGTGTGTCTGCATGTATGTGTACGTGTCTGTGCGAGTGTGTTTGTGACTGTGTATCTGTGTGTGTGTGCGTGCGCGCGTGTTTTGTGTGTATATATGTGCATATGTGTGTGAGTGCGTTCGCGTGTGTGTGCGCGCGCGTTCGTGTTTATGTGTGTGTGTTTGTGTGTGTGCGCGCGTGCGCGTGTGTGTGTGTTTGTATGAGATAGCCTAGGAAAACACTGATCAACAAACAGGCGCATTATTATTTCTTGGGTTCATCGTCTCGCACGCCGTGTGTCCGTACACGTGCTGTTTGTCCTTAAACGCATATTACAATCTCTACTTGCTCCCATGTCGGATGGGAAATCACAAACCAAGATCCAGAAAGCTAAAAACACCAGGTATCAGCTAGTTCCACTCGTGTAGCATCCCCCAGCATTCCTATCAAAACAAAACCTAAACTGGCTAATTCCTTCTTCACACCCACCCTGACATAGATGAAAAGCATTCTTACCAACAAATGCCTATCATTAACATAAGGAAGAGAGTTCTTGAATGTTATATAAAACCGATAATGTTACACGGTTGTGAGGCGTAGACAGTCAATAAGCAAAGCCAGAACAAGATTGAGGCAGCAGAGATGTGGTTTCTAAGAAGAATGTTGATTGTTCCATGGACGGCAAAGAAAACAAACGATGGAGCCAGACACAAAAAGATTATTCATAAGGAAAATTAGGAAAAGACAGACAACATTTATTGGCCATTTTATGAGGAAAGGTGAAATATGAAGTTTACAATGCAAAAGTAATCATACCAAGAAAAGTAATACGAATTTTACGACGTTACAGTAATCATATGGGAGAAAAGTAATACGAATTTTACGACGTTACAGTAATCATACCAAGAAAAGTAATACGAATTTTACGACGTTAAAGTAATCATACCAAGAACAGTAATAGGAATTTTACAACGTTAAAGTAATCATACCAAGAAAAGTAATACGAATTTTACGACGTTAAAGTAATCATACCAAGAACAGTAATAGGAATTTTACAACGTTAAAGTAATCATACCAAGAAAAGTAATACGAATTTTACGACGTTAAAGTAATCATACCAAGAACAGTAATAGGAATTTTACAACGTTAAAGTAATCATACCAAGAACAGTAATAGGAATTTTACAACGTTAAAGTAATCATACCAAGAAAAGTAATAGGAATTTTACAACGTTAAAGTAATCATACCAAGAAAAGTAATACTAATTTTACAACGTTAAAGTAATCATACCAAGAAAAGTAATACTAATTTTACAACGTTAAAGTAATCATACCAAGAACAGTAATACTAATTTTACAACGTTAAAGTAATCATACCAAGAAAAGTAATACGAATTTTACAACGTTAAAGTAATCATACCAAGAAAAGTAATACGAATTTTACAACGTTAAAGTAATCATACCAAGAACAGTAATACTAATTTTACAACGTTAAAGTAATCATACCAAGAACAGTAATACTAATTTTACAACGTTAAAGTAATCATACCAAGAACAGTAATACTAATTTTACAACGTTAAAGTAATCATACCAAGAAAAGTAATACGAATTTTACAACGTTAAAGTAATCATACCAAGAAAAGTAATACGAATTTTACAACGTTAAAGTAATCATACCAAGAAAAGTAATACTAATTTTACAACGTTAAAGTAATCATACCAAGAACAGTAATACTAATTTTACAACGTTAAAGTAATCATACCAAGAAAAGTAATACGAATTTTACAACGTTAAAGTAATCATACCAAGAACAGTAATACTAATTTTACAACGTTAAAGTAATCATACCAAGAACAGTAATACTAATTTTACAACGTTAAAGTAATCATACCAAGAAAAGTAATACTAATTTTACAACGTTAAAGTAATCATACCAAGAAAAGTAATAGGAATTTTACAACGTTAAAGTAATCATACCAAGAAAAGTAATACTAATTTTACAACGTTAAAGTAATCATACCAAGAAAAGTAATACTAATTTTACAACGTTAAAGTAATCATACCAAGAAAAGTAATACGAATTTTACGACGTTAAAGTAATCATACCAAGAAAAGTAATACTAATTTTACAACGTTAAAGTAATCATACCAAGAAAAGTAATACTAATTTTACAACGTTAAAGTAATCATACCAAGAACAGTAATACTAATTTTACAACGTTAAAGTAATCATACAAGAAAAAGTAATACGAATTTTACAACGTTAAAGTAATCATACCAAGAAAAGTAATACGAATTTTACGACGTTAAAGTAATCATACCAAGAAAAGTAATACGAATTTTACGACGTTAAAGTAATCATACCAAGAACAGTAATACGAATTTTACAACGTTAAAGTAATCATACCAAGAACAGTAATACGAATTTTACAACGTTAAAGTAATCATACCAAGAAAAGTAATACTAATTTTACAACGTTAAAGTAATCATACCAAGAAAAGTAATACTAATTTTACAACGTTAAAGTAATCATACCAAGAAAAGTAATACGAATTTTACAACGTTAAAGTAATCATACCAAGAAAAGTAATACGAATTTTACAACGTTAAAGTAATCATACCAAGAAAAGTAATATGAATTTTACAACGTTAAAGTAATCATACCAAGAAAAGTAATACGAATTTTACAACGTTAAAGTAATCATACCAAGAACAGTAATACTAATTTTACAACGTTAAAGTAATCATACCAAGAAAAGTAATACGAATTTTACAACGTTAAAGTAATCATACCAAGAAAAGTAATACGAATTTTACAACGTTAAAGTAATCATACCAAGAAAAGTAATACGAATTTTACAACGTTAAAGTAATCATACCAAGAAAAGTAATACGAATTTTACAACATAAAAGTAATCATACCAAGAAAAAGTAAGATAAATTTTGCAACTAAAAGTAATCATACCAAGAAAAGTAATACGAATTTTACAACATAAAAGTAATCATACCAAGAAAAAGTAAGATAAATTTTGCAACTAAAAGTAATCATACCAAGAAAAGTAATACGAATTTTACAACGTTAAAGTAATCATACCAAGAAAAGTAATACGAATTTTACAACGTTAAAGTAATCATACCAAGAACAGTAATACTAATTTTACAACGTTAAAGTAATCATACCAAGAAAAGTAATACGAATTTTACAACGTTAAAGTAATCATACCAAGAAAAGTAATACGAATTTTACGACGTTAAAGTAATCATACCAAGAAAAGTAATACGAATTTTACGACGTTAAAGTAATCATACCAAGAACAGTAATACGAATTTTACAACGTTAAAGTAATCATACCAAGAACAGTAATACGAATTTTACAACGTTAAAGTAATCATACCAAGAAAAGTAATACTAATTTTACAACGTTAAAGTAATCATACCAAGAAAAGTAATACTAATTTTACAACGTTAAAGTAATCATACCAAGAAAAGTAATACTAATTTTACAACGTTAAAGTAATCATACCAAGAAAAGTAATACGAATTTTACAACGTTAAAGTAATCATACCAAGAAAAGTAATATGAATTTTACAACGTTAAAGTATCATACCAAGAAAAGTAATACGAATTTTACAACGTTAAAGTAATCATACCAAGAACAGTAATACTAATTTTACAACGTTAAAGTAATCATACCAAGAAAAGTAATACGAATTTTACAACGTTAAAGTAATCATACCAAGAAAAGTAATACGAATTTTACAACGTTAAAGTAATCATACCAAGAAAAGTAATACGAATTTTACAACGTTAAAGTAATCATACCAAGAAAAGTAATACGAATTTTACAACATAAAAGTAATCATACCAAGAAAAAGTAAGATAAATTTTGCAACTAAAAGTAATCATACCAAGAAAAGTAATACGAATTTTACAACATAAAAGTAATCATACCAAGAAAAAGTAAGATAAATTTTTGCAACTAAAAGTAATCATACCAAGAAAAGTAATACGAATTTTACAACGTTAAAGTAATCATACCAAGAAAAGTAATACGAATTTTACAACGTTAAAGTAATCATACCAAGAAAAGTAATACGAATTTTACAACGTTAAAGTAATCATACCAAGAAAAGTAATACGAATTTTACAACATAAAAGTAATCATACCAAGAAAAAGTAAGATAAATTTTGCAACTAAAAGTAATCATACCAAGAAAAGTAATACGAATTTTACAACATAAAAGTAATCATACCAAGAAAACGTAAGATAAATTTTGCAACTAAAAGTAATCATACCAAGAAAACGTAAGATAAATTTTACAATGTAAAAGTAATCATACCAAGAAAACGTAAGATGAATTTTACAATGTAAAAGTAATCAAACATTTTTATCATCGTTTTATCCTGTGGAGGATGTGTGGAGGTCATTTTCTCCTGGTTACCAAAACATCAGGACATTTTTTTCTTTTAAATCTCCTTTTTTGTTGCCTTTTTCCCTCGTTCTTTGTCACCTTTTTATCCCCCTTCTTTGTTGCCTTTTTTAATCTCCTTCTTCGTCTTTTTCATCTCCTTCTTTACCCGTTTTATCTCCGTCTTTGTTACCTTGTTTTAAATCTCCTTTGTAGCCTTTTTATCTCCTTCTTTATCTTTTTATCTCCTTTGTTGCCTTCTTTTAAATCTTTTTAACCTTTTATCTGCTTCTTTGCCTTTTTATCTGCTTCTTTGTTGCCTTTTTATCTGCTTCTTTGTCTTTTTCATCTCCTTTACCCGTTTTATCTCCGTCTTTGTTACCTTGTTTTAAATCTCCTTTGTAGCCTTTTTATCTCCTTTATCTTTTTATCTCCTTTGTTGCCTTCTTTTAAATCTTTTTAACCTTTTATCTGCTTCTTTGCCTTTTTATCTGCTTCTTTGTTGCCTTTTTATCTGCTTCTTTGTTGCCTTTTTATCTGCTTCTTTGTTGCCTTTTTATCTGCTTCTTTGTTGCCTTTTTATCTTTCTTTTTCATCTCCTTTTTTGCCTTGTTATCTCCTTTGATTTTTTATCTCCTTGTTGGCTTTTATCTCCTTTGTTGCTTTTCGTATATGCTTGACAAAGGCCAGTTGACGAAAAATGTGATCCGGTTTTTTGTGTGTGTGTAAATTAATATTACCCATTCTGATTCTATTTTGGTGTAGTCTAAATCAAAGCCACCTTTAGCAATCAAGCAAACAGGAACCAGAAAAACAAAAATAGAATCACAATGCGTATTTAATACAACACAAAAGACAGACACAAATTTTCAGACAACTGTCCTTTGTCAAGTGTGACTGTTCAACGCTACTGTTTTTTTTTTTCTATCAAGTTTCATGCATTTATTCATTGCCGACCTTTTTTTCTAATAAACACTCCACAAGGGCCAACTGGCCGAAAATGTGCTCCCGTCCAGTTGTATTACATCAAATCCGCGTTCTGGGTCTATTTTTGTGCAATACTATTTTCGCGTGTGTCTGTTTTTGCATTTTCTTGCACCCTGGTAGTCGCTTTGATTTAAGCCACTAATTGATAAACCTTGTCTGCTAGTGTTCTTCTACGTCAAACCAGCACGTGCAGCGCGTGAAACCCGTGCCAAACGTGGAACCGTGACCCTTCGCGTGTAGCCTCCTGGGCCTTGTGTTCCAGAGTCTGTGGCGGCTCTCATGGGGGTCAGGTTTGATAATGACGGCAGTCATGTTTGTCTTTGATGCTTTCTGGGAGAGGGAGGGGCGGTTGTAGAGAAAAGAAAATGTCAGAAAACTGCTGTTTGTGTGGTTGAGGGGTCTTGCTGAATGAGTGAGTGCGTATGTGTGCGTGCGTGCGTGCGTGTGTGGTGTGTGTGTGTGTGTGTGTGTGTGTGTGCGCACATGTGTGTATGTGTGTTGTGTGTGTGCGTGCGTGCGTGCGTCCGTGTGTGTGCGTGTGCGTGTGTGTGTGTGTCGTGTGTGTGTGTGTGTGTGTGTGTGTAGAGAGAGAAAGAGAGGGAGAAGAAGAGTTTATTTTCCAACACTGTGGATATTAGCACATAGGACACGTCACCAATCTGATGTGGTGGGGGTGAGAGAGAGAGAGAGAGAGAGAGAGAGAGAGAGAGAGAGAGACAGACAGACAGACAGACAACAGACAGAGACAGTCAGGCAGACAGACAGAAAGAGAGAGAGTGAGAAAACAGAGACAGAGAGAAACAGAGACAATGTGAGGCAGAGACAAGGGGAGAGAGAGAGAGAGAGAGAGAGAGAGAGAGAGAGAGAGAGAGAGAGAGAGAGAGAGAGAGAGAGAGAGAGAGAGAGAGCGAGCTTTCATGCAAAGTGCGATCGTGTACATTGTTGTTGTTGTTGTGTGTGTGCATGTGTGTTCTTCAGCTATCTGTAATGTTAGTGTGTTAGCACCAGGTCATCTCTCCCAGATCAATATAAGTAATAAGTATGATGATGATAATGATGGTGATTATGATGATAGTAATAACAACAATGATAATAATAATAATAACAATAATAATGACAATAACAGTAGTAGTAGTCACAATAATTATAATTAATCATCATCATAATAATCATCATCATAATCATAACCATAATAATAATCACAATCAGAAGAAGACTAGAAGAAGTAGTAGTAGTAGTAGTAGCAGTAATAATAATAATAATAATAATTACAATATTTATATAGCGCAAAATCTTGATACGCACGCACGCACACACACACACACGGCTATAAATGGGGAAAAAGAAGAAAAGCAATGGAAAATTATAGAGGATATTATATACAATTATATATTACAATGTGATTCCACTCCGAACGGAGACAAGCTGCAGAGGGGGTTGAGTAGTAGTAGTATAACAAGAGGGAGTTTGGGTGTCTCCACCATCTATGGCAAGAAGGGGTTTGTGTGTTGTCATCTATAACAGGTATATGAATTTGGGATGTATATAAAGAAGTGTTTCTCTACTTAACAGTCACACACACAACAAGGAGGAAGGAGAGAAGAGAGTAGAAGCGCACTAAGCATACTAGCAATAAGTTTCAAAAACAGTCCACACATGGCATTACCATTCAATATTGTTTCTTTAATTAAACATATTCAACTGAAAGCATAATCATTCATCCTCTTATTCTTATTTGCCTACGTCCTAAAGCAACCTTACTTCTTTACCTATCAGCCCTAAACCCTACATTGAAATAAAATATCAACGTACCTTTACTACATGTTCTGGCAAAGGCTCAGCACCTCTGCCAAATTGAGTGGCCCATCTCCAAACACAGCCGTGACTGACTGACCGTTCTGTCTCTCTGTGTCTTCTCTGTAGGTCTCTATTTTCTGTTCATTTATAGCGCGTGGATCAGATCACGCTGGGGCTCTGACCCCGCCTATCTTACGACGACTTTTCGAGAAAGTTCTACCAGTGAATGCATGAAGGAGGGGTTGACGTGGACAAACACAGGCCAGACCCTGTCCACTGAAACAATGGACCGCTCTCATCCACTGTGGCGATCTTTGAAAACGTCCCAGCAGAGCTGTGATTGCAGATGGCTCTATTGATTAACTGTACAGTGTACATAAGTGTGAGAACGGCTGTGCTACCCGATGCTGGTGTACACTGAAGTACACGTAAGGGCCTGTTTCTACTTGAGTCATTTCTGCGATAGTAGTAGTAGTAGTAAAAGTTGTAATAATGATAATAATAATAATTATGATAATGGTAATAATAATAATAATGTAATAATAATAACAATAATAATAATAATTATTATGATTAAGTTAGTTATTTTTCCTTTTATCCCTGTTGAAGTATAGTGCATGTTTTGAAACGGTTATAGCCCTGATATGGCTCTATGCAGTTGGCTGGGCTTTAAACAAAAATAAGAGTTTAACAGGAGAATCCCATGAAGAAAGATTTGTTCAAAGAAACAGAGGAATCTCATTTCGGTTGTATGGACCAGACACAGAAAATGAACGGCGACAGACTGTGGGACATCTGTGTCGAGGACATTTGTAAATAAATTGTTGTTATTGTTGTTTAAAGCCCAGTCGACTGCGTAGAGCCATATCAGGGCTATAACCGCTTCAAAACAGACAAAACTTCACAGGAAAAAAGAAAAGAAAAAATTGAGTACACATATCAATGCATTCGCGCACATAATCTAAAGAGATACCCCTGGCGTTGACCAATCCGTCCAATTTATCACACAGGAGATCTTAAAAAAACATACCTGAATATAAATTTAAACATAACTAAGGACACCAAAACATATATAAAAACAGGCATAAATTACCTAAAATTGCTTCTGCATATCTCACCTCCCTAGGGCCAAAAATGCACGAAATACATGTACCCAACTATCAGTCCTAAAAGAAAGTACGAAAGATTTTATCTTTATCGAACACACACAGGTGAATGAACAAGGGTGAACCTTCAGAGGTGGACGCCGTGAGAAGTTGGAGCAAAACCGTTAATACGCTCACAACAGAACAAACTGATGTTGTGTAAAATTCTTTGAGTAACAGGCAACCAGTGCAAAGCCAGAACAAGATTGAGGCAGCCGAGATGTGGTTTCTAAGAAGAATGTTGAGAGTCCCATGGACAACAAAACAAAAACAAAAACAAAAACAAAAAATCGAGACAGTCATGATGGAGGCAGACACAAGAAGATCATTGATAAGGAAGATTAGGAAAAGACAGGCAACATTTAAAGGCCATTTTATGAGGAAAGGGGAATTGGAGCATTTGGTCACAACAGGAAAGCTGGAGCGAAAAAGAGCACCAGGTAGACCCAGGGAAAAAATATTGGACGGATTTGCAGAGTGGCTGAAAACAGAGAGGGTGGAAGATGTGCTTGCGGCAACAAAGGATCGAAACAGATGGAAGGCCAAGATCGCCAACGCCATGTGGCAAGGCACTTGATGATGATGAGTGGAGGCACTGGAGCAAAGGAATGACGCTTCTTTTTATATGGAACAATACGGGCCACAGAATTCTGGATACGCTGAAGGTAAGTGGCAAAAGCAGCTAACAATTTTTATCTACATACTCCTACATACTCCTATATTTTGTATTTATATATTCACCTATTTACGTATATAGTTACTTCTTTCTTACTTACTTATTTACTTATGCACTTACATATCTATTTCCTCTTTTCTTTCCTTCGAAGTGAACGAGAGACCGGAGAAACTATGAATAAGAAAACATTGACACGTCAAGTGAGACGAGTTTTAAACAGAATAGCTAGTTGGGTTATGATTCAGACCATTAATTGTTTATTTCATTACTTTTATACATATATATATATATATATATATGTGTGTGTGTGTGTGTGTGTGTGTGTGTGTATGTGTGTGTGTGCGTGCGCGTGTGGTGTGTGTGTGTGTGTGTTCCTTCTTTTTTTTTGAAGATAAGATACACGTGTCATTCACATGTAGCCAAATTTATTTCAGTGATAGGCTGATACGATGCCAGAATAAAATATAGACTGGGTAAAACATAGGCAGGGTAGGACCTCAGGACCCGACCAGCTCATGGGTTTATGTGCAGGCTTAAGACTTGTGCCATGATCACCATGCACATGGCACCTGTGACGATAGTGCATACGGAATTTGTTCCGAACGTGGAGACATCTTGAGAAACTGAAACTGAGACTGAAGGAGCAAACAAATGAGCAACAAGAGCCTCAGCAGCAAAAGTCAGCACAAAACAGAAACATCAACAAATCATATATAAAAGCAGCACCAGTCGCTGTGGTGTAGTGGTTAACGCAACGGACTACCAACTGGAAGGTTGTGGATTCGAATCTCCATCACTCCCTTCAAAACTATAACATTGTGGGATTTTTCGGCTCTAACCGGCTCCTACCCAGTGTTGGGCGTGCCATGGGCTCATTGGGAAGACTGGGACCACACAGTCGAGTCTCATCCACTTCATGGGTGCGTCACTGAGATGTCTGCATCGCTCGGGCCTGGTTGACGCCAGGATATTTATGATAGTAAGCGTAGAATACAGCCCTGTCACGCAGTCTCAATCCTAGATGGAACTTCATAGCATCATGATTATCATCCTCATCGACATCATCATCTTCATCGCATTCCATAAAAACAAAAACAAAACAAAACGAAAACAAACAAAAACAAACGAAACAAACAAAACAAAAACAAAAAACCTGTGCCAGTTTCTGTGGCCATTAAAGATGAGTAGAAAATGGGACGAAAAAAAAAAGGTGAGCACAAAGGTAACCTCCTTGAGTGCGATAATCCTAAAATATATGTATACATATACTCGTGATATATACATACATACATATATATATATATATATATATATATATATATATATATATATATATATATATATATATACAAGCAGCAAAAAACATCTAGGGATACTAGATGGAACCCAGAGCATGAATGCCTGACCTCTGACCAATCACCTCCAAGATCCCGACCCTACACAGCAGCCAGGCGAAGGGGGCTGTCCATGCACAGTCATTTACTGTTATTTTTGTTTAAAGTCCAGCCGACTGCGTAGAGTCTCATCAGGGCTATAACCATTTCAAAACATACACATTATTCCAAGAACAAAAAAAGAAAAACAAAAACTAAACAACAAAAAACAAAAAAAGAAATATAAAATCAACTACACACATCACATAATCTAAGATGTCCCTGGCGTTGACCACTCTGTCCAATTTATTCCAATTTAAACATAACTAAGGACACTAAAACATACATAAAAATGGGCCTAAATTACCTGAAGATTTCTTCCGTATATTTCATTTCCCTAAAGCCAAAACATGCACGTAATATATGTACCCAGTTATCAATCATAAGAGAAAGTACGTATCGAACACATACAGGTGAATGGCCCAGCAAGGCAGAAAATGATAGGAAGAAATGACAGAAAGCAAAGGAGGAAGGAAGAAAGAAAGACAGTGACAGAAAAGTGGAAACTTCTAGGACAGAATTTCCAGAAGGTGGGGATACTGTTCATACTGAAAGAGCCCCCAGCATCCCCACGGGGGTAGTCCATGCGCTACATGACCTGTCTGGATCTAATACAATAACAAAGGCTCTGCACAGGAGTTAGCACAACAATACCGACACCATCACTATGTCTGTGAAACAAACGGTAAGACAAGAACATAAAGATGGAGAGAATAACAGGAACCGGGAGAGGAGTTCTTTGCCCCTGCCTTAAAACAACCATCTTCTCTCCGGAGGTTCCTGTCCCGCACTCTTTCATGTCTATTTACAGCACAAAGTTTATTGTGACTGGCAGAGACGGGGGTGGGGGTGGGGGTGAGGAGAGGAGGGGGAGGTTGAAGGGGCCGGTGGGAGTGAGTGGGGTGGGGTGGGGGTGGGGGGCAGTGTGTTCCTTGTTTTCTGGCACATCTGAGGGTGGTCCCTGGTCCTTGGTGTCTGACAGACCTTAAGTCTTTCTGTCTGTCTGTCTATCCTCTGCTTGTTCGCATTTTCTTCGTCTTTTTGAAGGTGCCTCATCAGTCTAGCCATGTCTCCAAAGACAGTGATCAAAGATATGCCATGAAATAGCTGGGATTTTCAGTCCTGACATCATCATCTTCATCTGTCCTGCCGCATGGCGTTGGCGATCATGGCCCTCCATATGTATCTATCCCTTGTCGCTGTAAGCACATCTTCCACCCTCTCTGTCCTCAGCCAACCTGCAAGTCCAATATTTTCTCCCTGAGTCTACCTGGTGCTCTCTTTCCCTCCAGCTTTACTGTTGTGACCAGGTGCTCTAGTTCCCTTTCCTCATAAAATGGCCTATAAATGCTGCCTATCTTTTCCTAATCTTCCTTATCAATAATCTTCTTGTGTCTGCCTCCATCAAGACTGTTTTGTTTGCTTTTCTTTGCTGTCCATGGAACTCTCAACATTCCTCATAGAAACCATATCTCGGCTGCATCTATCTTGTTCTGGCTTTGCTTGTTGACTGTCCACGCCTCACAACCGTATAACATCATCAGTTCTATATAACATTCAAGAACTCTCTTCCTGATGTTAATTGATAGTCTTGATGTCCTGACAAGTTTCTGAATAATATTGACGGCTCTGGGCTCGTTGGATTTCGAGTTTGTTCAAGAGAGATTCATCGCATTCGGACAATCCCATACGCGCCCCTCCCAAATCTGTCAGCAAGTATCTACCGACCTCTAAGTCTGTGCCGAACCCTACGTGCTAGCAAGGCCTTGGACTGGAGAGAGAGAGTGTGTGTGGGGGGAGGGGGGAGAAGGTATCTATGAAACATTAAGCTGACACCACCACAATGATAGAAACATTAAGATGGACAGCAAACGACACTAAAGCTGATACCACCAGAACGATGGAAACATTACGATGGGCAGTGAACAACACTAAAGCTGACATCACCAGAATGATGGAAACATTAAGATGGACAACGACCAACACTAAGCTGACACCACCAGAACGATGGAAACATTACGATGGGCAGTGAACAACACTAAAGCTGACATCACCAGAATCATGGAAACATTAAGATGGACAACGAACATCACTAAGCTGACACCACCAGAACCATGGAAACATTAAGATGGACAACGAACATCACTAAGCTGACACCACCAGAACCATGGAAACATTAAGATGGACAACGAACATCACTAACTGACACCACCAGAACCATGGAAACATTAAGAGGACAACGAACACTAAGCTGACACCACCAGAATGATGGCAGCTGACACTACCATAATGATAGAAACATTAAGATGGGCAGCTAACAGGCCAGTTTTTAATGCTGCCCTGCTGGGATTGAACTCGAGATAACAGATCTTGAGTCCTTGGCTCTATCGAAAGTACCAATCAGGCCGCATCGGGCTCGTTGGGAAGACGTGGACCAAGTCTCTCGAGCCTGGCTGACACCTGGATATACTATAACAGTAACTGTAGAGCACAGCCCTGGCAAACAGTCTCATTCCGAAATGGAACTCTATAGCATCATGATCATCATCCCTCACCTGTCGACGTTACAGGGTTCGGAGTTGGCCACTGCACACTTTGTCACCACCATCTCCCTCCAGGCCGCTCTGTCTTGACTTTTGTGGACAATTTCGTGAATATTTAGGCCACTGATGTTGGTTATGTTCTTGATGTATGAGACTGGAGGTCTGCCTTTCTTCCTTTTTGCCACGTTTTTCCTTGAAAGATGGCTGCCATGAAGTCCGTGTTCTTGCTGAGTGACATGGCCAATCTTCTCTTGTTGATGTCTGCTAGTAGTTTTCTGGTGGTATCAATTGCTTCCAGGATACTTTCATTAGTTCTTCTACTGTCTACTTGACACGTAGTGGTCTCCGATAAAATCACATCTCTGCTGCTTCTATTCTTCTGCAATCAGTTTTTTCTCAGAGTCAAGGTTTCGCAGCCATAAATCAGATTTCAGCCCATTTGTATGCCTCTGTCTTTCCAGATGTTGCCGAGTTGGACCATTTTTGGCTTTGTCATTCCAATTGTTATTTCGATGTCTCTGGAGCAGGCATCATCATCCCTACTCTCCTGACATCATCAATCTTCATAGTATTGTGACAGCTGTCCCACATTCTGTGGTCGTTCATGCTCTGCTTTCGTGGTGCCCTGAAACATACAGAGCTGACAATATGTACGACTCAAAATACACACACAGACACACACGCGCGCGCGCACGTACGCGCGCACACACACGCACGCACGCACGCGAGCGCATAGATACACACACACTCACACACAAGCACATTAAGACAACACACACACACGTTTACACACACACTTACTCACTCACTTATACATATACAAACACACCAGCATAAGTCCTTTAATGTATGTTTAACATAAAAGTTGTACTGCCTACGTACACACACACACACACCATCATGATCCTTTACTGTCAGTTTAACATAAAAGTTGTATACACACACACACACACACACACACGCACGCACGCACGCACACACACACACACACGCACGCACACACACACACACGCACGCACACACACACACACGCACGCACACACACACATCATCATCATCATACATCCTTTACTGTGAGTTTAGCATAAAAGTTGTACTGATTACAGAAACGCCCCCCCCCCCCCCACACACACCCCACACACACCCCCACAAACACGCACCACACCACACCACCCCCACACGCACGTACACACGCACGTACACATATACACACAAACACAACACACGCAAACACACCCACAACCACCCCCCCCCCCACACACACACAAACACACACACAAACACACGCGCACACAAACACAGATACTAATTCACAGCAGGACGAAACAACAGCAGTGACCATCACTTTCTTTGAGGCTGGTGCCTGGTGTTGCGTGGTTTGCAGATTCTACAGAATTGTCCGCATCCAAGCTCTGCCAGTGCCTTGTGTAAACCCAGGAGATAGAAAATTGAAATGATAGGCATAGACCAAGGATGGCGGCCTGCTCACTCCAAAATGGGAAAAGCGAACAACAACAACAACGAGAAAGGACCTTTAGACTTTTCACATGAAAAAGTCCTGTATAAAACGTAACACAAGTTAAGCTGAAAAGCGTATATAAGAATGGTGGCTTGCTAGCTTAAAAAACGAATAAGTCAATAACAGCAACGAAGAAAGGATTTTCCATTTTCACCAAAAACGCTGTTTGTCAAACATTGAACCAAAAAGCAGAGACAAATGATGGTGACCTTCTAGCTTCAAAAGAGACAAGTAAACAACAGCAACGAAAAAAGGATTTTCGATTTTTCTTACACCAGATAAATTGTTTAACAAAACAAAACTTGAACCAAAAAGCAAAGACAAAGGATGGTGGATTGCTAGTTTAACTATGAAATAAACCGAGAGACTTTTTTTCATGAAAATTTGTTTATCAAATAATAAAGTGAAAGGAATGACACTCTCCAAGGCTGGTTACCTGCTAACTTCATAATGAGGTAACTTGAAAGAGAAGAAGTTTTCAATTTTCTTAGAAAAAAAAATCATCAAAGAAAAGTAAAAATAAAAAACAAAACAAAACTAACCGAAAGACGCAGACCAAGGATGGTGGAATGAAAATTCCAGATGGGAAAATTCAAAACAGAAACGATTTGGAAAGAAAATGTTTAATGACACTAAGACAAGCGCGAGTTTGGTTGTTTTTTTTAACGGATACGCCATCGTGTCTAAAGCAAAAGCCTGGTATCATGTCATAAAATGAGCTTTTACAGTACAAAATCAGTGCTAGCTCGAATGTGGGTTGTGTAAGATATACACACGAGTAAAATTCATAACCTTACCTGATCAATGTGACGTGTAACAGCATCTTTCAAAATCATCAGAAAAGAGTTGCGAGACTGGATGTTGTACTTCACTTCCATTCATGAAAACAAATGATTCTAACTGAACTCATTGTTCTTTACGAAAGTAGAATAGGTGAAAAGCATATACACAAGACTAAAAAATATGCCAGTCTAACAAGCACTTATACGGTTATACGGTTGTGAGGCGTGGACAGTCAATTAGCAAAGCCAGAACAAGATTGAGGCAGCTGAGATGTGGTTTCTAAGAAGAATGTTGAGAGTTCCATGGACAGCAAAGAAAATAAACGAGACAGTCTTGATGGAGGCAGATACAAGATCATTCATATGGAAGATTAGGAAAAGACAGGCAACATTTTATGAGGAAAGAGGAATTGGAGCACCTGGTCACAACAGGAAAGCTGGAGGGAAACAGAGCACCAGCAGGGAGGAGATATTGGACGGACTTGCAGAGTGGCTGAAGACAGAGAGGGTTGAAGATGTGCTCCCGGCAACAAGGGATAGATACATATGGAGGGCCATCATCGCCAAAGCCATGTGGCAAGGCACTTGATGATGATGATGAACTAACAATTTGAGGAAGTCTGACTTCCAAACCAACGTTTCCGCCATGGAGGTTAGAGCAAGAGGGCTGGTAGGCACACTGCCTGTGGCCTCATAAAACAGCTTTAGTTTCTGGGAAGCAGAGAATCTAGGAATGAGAGGACCAGAGTCATACAGGCAATGGCAGCTGAAAACGGTGTCAACTGGACCTGGTCGAGGGGTGGGCCTCAGTAGGTCAGTTTGTTTGAGCGTTGGATTCACATGCTAATGGTTTTGGGTTCGAATCACGGGGTGCGTTACATTAAAACTGGCCTTCTCACTGTTCCATCTTAACATCATGGTTGTTCTGGTGGTGTCGGTATAGGATTAGATAAGTCCTCCTGTCCCACTTCCCTGGGATGCTTATCCCTGTCGCCATGTCACCAGAGGTGGGTCATCATCATCATCACCATCAAGTGCCTGCCGCATGGCGTTGGCGATCAAGGCCCTCCATATGCATCTATCCCTTGCTGCCGCAAGCACATCTTCCACCCTCTCCGTCCTCAGCCACTCTGCAAGTCTGTCCAGTATTTTCTCCCTGGGTCTACCTCATGCTCTCTTTCCCTCCAGCTTTCCTGTTGTGACCAAATTCCCCTTTTCTAATTCCCCTTTCCTCATAAAAAGGCCTATAAATAATGCCTGTCTTTTCCTAATCTTCCTCATGAATGATCTTCTGAGGTGGGTGTCGACGTAAAACTGAACCAAATCGATCAATAACTGGTCGAGGTCGTGAAGATTACAGTTTCCCTATGTACATGTGGTGTCCAACGTCTTCACGGTGTAGACATCTGTCACAAGGGAGACAGAGCCCTGAGGCACCCGGCCACCTTGGACACGTAGGTTCCAGCCCAGGAGGAGAACAAAAATGGCAGCAGATGATCATCCAGGAGTCATGACCTGGAGTGAATGGGGGGACCATTTGCAGAGATCCAGGCTGTGCCACACAACTAACAGAGCTTTAGGAATCTGGTGAACAGCTGGTTAGAGCGGCGCCCCAAGGACTTTTCATGAAGTCAGAGGAGAAGAAAAAGAAGAAGAGAAGGACGAGGAGGAGGAGGAAGAAGAAGAAGAAGAAGATGATGAAGAAGAAGGAGAAGGAGAAGGAGAAGAAGAAAAGAAGAAGAAGAAAGAAGAACAAGAAAAAGAAGAAGAGGGAGAAAAAGAAGAAAGAAGAAAAAGAAAGAAAAAGAAGGTAGAAGAAGAAGAAGGTAGAAGAAGGTAGAAGAAGAAGATGAAGAAAAGAAAATGAAGAAAAGAAGAAGAAAAAGAAGGAAGAAGAAGAAAGAGAAGAAGAAAAAGATGAAGAAGAAGAAGAGGGTAGAAGAAGAAGAAGAAGGAAAAAGAAGAAGTAGAAGAAGGAAGAAGAAAAAAAAGTAGAAGAAATAATCACCTTTAGTCTCAAGAGACTTTGGTTCTGCAGTCTTTCATGTCAATATATCGCAATATTGTGATTGGGAAAGCCAGGGGATGAATGACTAATGTTTGTTCCAACCACATCTCAAGGTGATCTTAACAGTTTAAGTGGTGCTTGCCAAAAGTCTGCATGTCTTTTGCTGTTGGTACCAGTATTCTTTTCCTTTCTGTAGATTTTATACGAGCTTCGTGTCTTTGCATGCTTCGGTTTCCTCCTTGCAAATGTCTTTTTGGTAATGTCTTGTATTCCACATAAAGACCAACACCAGGCATTGAAGATCTCTGCAAAGTCTTACGAATTTTCTCTTAGAAGTGATGACCGGATACATGTATTAAGTGCATTTTTGGCTCTGGGGAAATGTGATATGCGGAAGCAATGGTAGATAATCTAGGCTGTTTCATATATGTTTTAGTGTCCTTGTTTATGTTTAAATCTGTATTTTAAATTTGTTTTTTAAATCCCATGTGTAATAAATTGGATGGAGTGGTCAACGCCAGGGGCATCTCTTTTGATAAAGTGCGCGATTGCTTTGATATGTGTACTTAATTTTTCCCCTTTTTTCTTGTTGAAGTATTGTATATCTCTTGACATGGTTATGGCCCAAATATGGCTCTACACAGTCGGCTGGGCTTTGAACAAAAATAATAAAACCTTTATATATAAATATGGTTTCAAATCAAATACGGAACGAAACATTATATACACAAGAAATCTGTCATGGCTTGTAATATGAAAATCCCATTCTTGGTCTCTTCATGCACTCACTCTATTACACCAGAGAGACATGACCTGAAATATTCGTCATATTGATTTGTCAATATAAATCAAAGCCTGTAGCTATACAACTTATAACAAATATACGACATCCAGTTGATTTTTTCTTGTACAACAAAATCAAAACATCATCATTTTGTTAACTTTCTGAGGTAGTCTTTTGGTATAGTTTCAGTTTCTCAAGATGACGTTTCCACGCTCGGAACGAATTCCATATGCGCTAACATCACAGGTGCCATGTATGTGGTGATCATAGGCACAAGCGTTAAGCCTGCACATTAATCCATGAGCTGGCCAGGTCCTGAGATACAGAAACTTTATGAAACTGATACCTGGTTGTTCCTTTGGTTTTAGAAGTTTGCATTTCTTCAACATTTAGAAACTGTTTTTCTTAGAAAAAGTAAAGATTTCTCGCAATGGTAGAATGCATTTTCAATTCTACTAATGTCTGCGAAATAATGCACATTAGACTGAATGAACTATCTGGATCTCAATTTTCCCTCCGTTTCTCTTTCACACACACACACACACACACACACACACACACACACACACACACACACACACACACACACAAACGCGCGCATGCACACCACATAAATAATATACAATATATAATATAATATACAATATTTTATATAGCGCAAAATCTTGATAAAATCAAATCTAAGCGCTAAAACAGACACACGCACGCACGCACGCACACACACGCACGCACACACACGCACACGGCTATAAATGGGGAGAAAGAATAAAAGCAATGGAAAATTATAGAGCATATTATATACAATTATATATTACAATGCGATTCCCCTCCGAGTGGAGACAGGCTGCAGAGGGGATTGAGTGAGGTCAGGATTTTATGCAGAGGAGAAAATGCGAGTTTTGAGAGCGGACTTGAAGGAGACAAAAGTAGGTTGCTGACGGTCTGAGAGAGGAAGTTTGTTCCAGGAAAGTGGACCAGAAACAGAAGGCTCGTGGACCATAGGTATTGAGCTTAGTGCGTGGAAAGCGAAAAGTCAGAGGATCGGAGGCAGAGCGGAGGGTACGTGAGGGAACATAGATCTCAAGTAGGCTTGACAGGTAATCGGGGGCTGCGTTATTGAGGCTTTTGTAGCACATGGTGTCTAGTTTGTACTGTATGCGCTTTGATACAGGGAGCCAGTGAAGTTGTGCCAGGGGAGGAGATATGTGGTCAGCTTTTTTCTTTTTTAGTACAAGGCGTGCAGCATAAAGAAACAATTACCCACGCACAATCTAACCTCTCGCCTCCTCCCTATCACACTATACATACACATCTCCAATGCCAACACACACACACACACACACAAACAACTACACCTTACTGAACCCACAAGACCCAACACCACTAACAGACGTTTTCTGACACACACACACTCTCTCTCTCTATCCCTCTCCCCCCCCCCCCCCCCAGAGAGCATCAAAGACAAACGTGACTGCCATCGTTATCAGACATGGCCCCAAGACAGCCGCTACAGACTCTGGAACACGAGGCCCAGATCACTGCATAGGAAGGGTACGGTTCCACGTTTAGTACGTGCCTCACGCGCTGCACGTGCACTGTGACACAAGCGGACAAGATTTAAGGAGTCTTCGATTAGTAGTGCGCCAATTCGGAGGATATTTTTTTAAAGGATCATGATGCTAAGTTTTATTTGTGCTCAAGCCCCCCCCCCCCCCCCCCCCCCCCGGTCCCATTTTCTATTCTATCTTAATGGCCACAGAAATTCGGACAATGTTCACAATGAAATGATGATGATAACGATGATGACAAAGGGGATGATAGTCATGATGCTACGGATTTCCATCAAGGACTGAGAGATTGCGTGATATGACTGTACTCCACGCTTACTGTCATAATGTATATACTGGTGTCAACCAGGCTCCAGAGAAACAGACACCTGTGGTGTTGGTCAGATTTAAGCAACATCCCAATGATGCGTTTGTGAAGGGGATGAAACTGGACTGTCGGTCCCAGTCTTCCCTGTGAGATCACAGCACGCTCCACTCTGGATAAATGCCGGTAGGGGCCAAAAATTCCCACCATGATTTTGAGGGGACTGATGGGGATTTTAACCCACAACCTTTTGGTTGGTAGCCTCTTGTACTACACACTGCACCATGGCGATGGTCCATTTTGGAAGTTAATGTCGCAACCGGAAGTATAAATGCCCCCTCCCATATATATTTATATGTATACACACACATAACACACACAGATATATGTATATACACACATACACATATATATATATATATATTATATATATATTATATATATATATATATTATAATGTATACACATAATGTATGTACATATACATTTTTATTCTTATAGTTGCTTAAAGCCCAGCCGACCACGTAAAGCCATACATACATACATACACATCGATATATATAGATATATTCTCCATTCATTAATTTATCCAGTATCTTCTTTTAAAAACTTGACAAAACACACAATATATCGTATTCATCAAAATCAACGAAGTGCACAAAATCATACTTTTAGTATGATCCTGTTACACACGTAAATCCATGTGTACACCTATGGTTTACGAGTGGTTTCCTCCACCTTCACCCCATTACTACACCCCCGTCCTATCTGCTACCCACAAACACAACCCACCCACAAACATTACCACCACAGTTCCCCAACTTATCTCCGACAGTTTCCTGTATTTACCCACTGGGGTCTTTACAAATCGCTTCCCACTGAGTGTACGTGCTTAGTGTCTGGGAAAGACAGGTTTTATGGTGAGCAGTTTGGTGCACTGTTCATGCGAGATGATAAAAGACTATACGCCTATCAGTGATACCCAACTCCTACCCCTTCCTCTTGAAGGCCAAACACTTATTCATTATATATATATATATATATATGTTTTTTGTTTTTTTTTGTGGTCAGAATGGAGTTCACCATGTGAAACTCAGGTTGCTCTCCCCGTTGAGAGCGAGTGACTGAGGTGCAGAGCCACACATTTTGTTTTTTACTGAGACTTCTTACAGGCCATTTTATGAGGAAAGGGGAATTAGAGCACCTGGTCACAACAGGAAAGCTGAAGGGAA
The DNA here is from genome assembly GCA_030674185.1 of Monoplex corrugatus. Classification (NCBI taxonomy): domain Eukaryota; kingdom Metazoa; phylum Mollusca; class Gastropoda; order Littorinimorpha; family Ranellidae; genus Monoplex; species Monoplex corrugatus. The sequence goes on from JAPXFY010000022.1 coordinate 37,885,756, forward strand.
AGAGAACACCAGGTAGGCCCAGGGAAGAAAATATTGGCCGGACTTTCTGGGTGGCTGAGGACAGAGAGGGTGGATCGGAAGATGTGCTTGCGGCAACAACGGATAGATATATATGGAGGGCCATGATCGCCAACGCCATGCGGCAGGGCACATGATGATGATGATGAGACTCACAAAGGCAAGAAGGCTTGTTGGCCTTCAAGGGAAAGGAACCTGAAAATGAATATGTCTCTACAGCATTTGATGCCAGAACATCGGGAAGAACGCCCTGCTCTTCACGATTTTCAACTGCCTTAGAATATTTTAGCGTGAGCAAGCCAGAGGTCACACGGGTCCGACTTGTTTTTCGTCCCCTTCTGAAGGACTAGACGTTCTGTTCGGTTTTCCTGTCAAACTGAGGAGAAAAGTCAAAGCCTCTATCGGAAACGAACTCTGGAAGCTCAAGTTAAGTTACTGGCAGGTGAACGTATGAACCATTCTGCCACTCTTCTCCTTACATCCTATCTGTTGTGTCTAACTCCTTCGAGCAGTCTGTTTCCACGTTCGTGACTGTGGCGATGGTAACTTTAATTCCATGATGGGGGATGTGGGAGGGGTGATGGTGGAGTGCACAAGCGCTATGATTCTGAAAAAAAAACTTGCCATTGTTATTTTTGTTTAAAGCCCAGCCGACTGCGTAGAGCCATATCAGGGCTATAACCGTTTCGAAACATACACAATACTTCAACAGATACTTCAACAGGGCCGGGGGGGGGGGGGAGGGGGGGAGGGGGGGGGAGACGAAAGAAAATTACAGATCAATACATTCACGCACATAATCTAAGGAGAAGCCCCTGGAGTTGTACTTCAACAGGGCCGGGGGGGGGGGGGGAGGGGGGGGAGGGGGGGAGACGAAAGAAAATTACAGATCAATACATTCACGCACATAATCTAAGGAGAAGCCCCTGGAGTTGACCACTTCATCCAATTTATCGCACAGGGGATTAAAAAAAAAAGACCTGCATACAAATTCAAATGTAACGAAGGACACTATATACATAAACGGGCCAAAGTTAACTGAAATTGCTTCCGCATATCACATTTCCCTACGGCCAAAAACTGCACTTAATACGTGTATACAACCATCAATCCTAAGTATGCAAGACTTTATCGAACACATACAGGTGAATGGACCACAAGGCAGAAAACCATAGGAACAGATGACAGAAAGCAAAGGAGGAAGGCAGACACAAAGAGAGTGACAGAAACGAGGACATTTCTAGCACAGAATTTCCAGAAGGTGGGGATACTATATGTACTAAGAGATCCCCCTCCCCCCGGCATCCCCACGGGAGAAAGAAAAAGTGAGACTTTATTGAATACACAGAGGTGAATGGACCAGCAAGGCAGAAAATGATGGGACGAAATGGCATAATAGTAAAGGAAGAAGAAACAAAGAGAGTGACAGAAACGAGAAAATATCTAGCACAGAATTTCCAGACGGCGGGGATAATATTTATGCTGAAAGATCCCCCGGCATCCCCACGGGAGGAAGAGAAAGTAAGACCTTACTGAACACACACAGATAAATGGACCACATGGCAGAAAATGATGGGACGATATGACAAAGCAAAGAAACAAGGCAAAAACAAAGACACAAAAGAGGAAATTTCTAGCACAGAATTTCCCGGTGGGGACAGTATTTATACTGAAAAATCCCCCAGCATCCCCACGGGGTGAAGAAAAAGTAAGACTTTATCCAACACATAGAGGTGAATGGACCAGCAAAGCAAAAAATGATAGGACGAAATGACAGAAAGCAAAGTAACAAGGCAGAAACAAAGAGAGTGACAGAAAAAAAGGAAATTTCTTGCACAGAATTTCCAGAAGGCGGGAATACTATTTATAGTGAATGAGCCCCCGGCATCCCCACGGAGGAAGGGGGGGGGGGTGATTCTAAAAAATAAAGATTGGTTTGGGGTTGGCTGGTTCTTGTAATAATAGCCGTGGACACAAAACCCGATTCCTTGAGTTCTATCTCAGCCAACCATAACACTGTCCATCTTGATGCTTCATTCATTCTGGTGGTGTCAGCTTACTGTGTCAACGGGTCCTCTTCCCCCTCCCTCCATTTCAAAACATTGGCAGTGCAGAGAGTTCTGCACAAGCTCAAGGAGTCTACCAGATCTGGGATGGCAAATCGGGTGGAGCGTATATGGACCTGTCCAAGCACAATGGCTCCTTCTTAAATAAATGCTGGATTTCAAAAGTTTGTTCATCTCAGATCGTATCTATATGTTCTTAATGGGCCAAAGTCACATGCGTGTTAATCTTTGTGACCATGTTATACGATCATAAAAACGTCTGATTATTGTCTGTTTTATTTCTTGCTTCTTCTTCTATGAGAAACTTTAAGACTCATAAGGGAATTGTTGAACGCTAACTGGCAAATTTCACTTATTTTGTTTTTGATACTCCATCTTCTCTTCTGTAAGTATTTGTATTGGTTTCTTTTGCATCTTTTTTTTTTCAGCCTCATTATTGTCTAATGGCACAAAAATTGGTTAATGAAGGCTAGTATGTTACTAACGTCAGCTGGTGAACGAATTAGCCTAAGCGTTCACCAACTGTCAAAACGAGACTAAATGTAATGGTGCTACACTGAAAATAATCATCCAGAAAATGTAGTTCATCATCAATGACTCCAAAGACTGTGTAACACCGTTCCTGTCTGGGTAAGTTATGGTAACGACCTCTGCCAAGTCCACATGCAATTAATCGTTAGAGACCTATGTGGGGATGCTGGGGGCTGTTTGAGTATAAATAGTATCCCCACCTTCTGGAAATTTTGTGCTAGAAATTTCCTCTTTTCTGTCACTCCCTTTCTTTCAGCCTTTGCTTTCTGCCATTTCTTCCTATCATTTTCTGAATTGCTGGTCCATTCACCTGTATGTGTACGATAAAATCTTACGTACTTTCTCTTAGGATTGATAATTGGGTACATGTATTAAGTGCATTTTTGCGTCCAGGGAAATGAGACATGCGGAAGCAATTTTAGGTAATTTAGACCCGTTTTTAGATATTTTTGGTGTCTTTAGTTATGTTTTAATTTGTATTCAGGTATGTTTTTAAAATCCCGTGTGCGATAAATTGGACAGAGTGGTCAACGCCAGGGGCATCTCATTATGTTCATAAATGCATTGATACACGTAGTTAATTTTCTTTTCTTTTTTCCTGTCGAAGTATTGTGTATGTTTTGAAACGGTTGTAAACCTGATATGGCTCTACACATTCGGCTGGGCTTTAAACAATAATAACAGTAACAATGACAATAATCGTTAGTGGCAACAGTCTATTCTAGTTTTGCAGCTTGTGCTTGGAACTGATGGACTTTCCCGTCGATCCAAAAGGTAAGCAGGCACAGTGCTGCTTCACCGCCCAGTGTGGGTCTTCCATGTGGAACACAATACCTATCCTGAGGGCACATATTCTTGCTTAGGCCAGGAACATCCAAACATTCACATAAATCAAACAGACTTAGAAAATGTCCATCATTTCACGTATCTAAGATTTGTAAATGCAAATGACGGCTCTTGCAACAAAGATGTGAAAACAAGAATTGGCATGGCAAAACAAAAAATGGTCCAGTTAAACAACGTATGGAAAGGCAAGAGGGCTTCCCAAAGATTCAAAACTAAAATCTTTAATTTGGCCTGTTTTAATGTACGGTTGCGAAGCCTGGACACTAAGAAAAGACGAAGAAAATAAAATTGATGCAGCAGAAATGTGACTCTATAGACGACTTCTCAGAGTCAAATGGGCAGACAGAAGAACAAACGATAGCATGTTGAAGGAACTGAATGTCAAGCGCCAACTGCTAACAGAGATCAACAAATGAAAGCTGAAATATGTAGGCCATGCGACCAGAAACACCAAAACAGATCTGATGTCAACGGTCCGCAGGGGAAAGTTGAGGCGAGGAGAAGAAAGGGACGACCGCACACTTCCTACTTCAACAACATCGCTGATGTCTGTGGTCTGGGGATCCAGGTTGCCCACAGATATTTCAATCGTGTGACCTGGAGAAGACTTGTGACGACGAGTGTGGCTCCTCCCGCCGATCCTGGCGAGGGAGAGAGGTAAGGTGATGCGTGGGAAGGAATTCTGTGGCCTTGAGTTCTGTTTCTGCTGGTCCCTGTTCTGTTGAATATAAGCTGTTGTGCGCTGTTCACATGTGATTGTGCCCAGTGCTGTCACCAGCTTACTCTGTGGTGGGCAATGTCCTCCAATGATACTAATGCCACAAGCTGATGAGGTTGGCCATCAGAATATCTCTGTATCGTGTGGTGGGCAATGTCCTCCAATGGTACAAATGCCACAAGCTGATGAGGTTGGCCATCAGAATATCTCTGTATCGTGTGGTGGGCAATGTCCTCCAATGATACAAATGCCACAAGCTGATGAAATTGGCCATCATCATATCTGTGTATCGTGTGGTGGGCAATGTCCTCCAATGATACAAATGCCACAAGCTGATGAAATTGGCCATCATCATATCTGTGTATCGTGTGGTGGGCAATGTCCTCCAATGATATTGATGCCATAAACTGATAAAGCTGGCCTTCAGAGTATCCTTGTATTGATTTAATGGTTTCCTTGGTCATTGAGTCCTTGCTTAACGTATCCCTACTGAAACACTTTAGACGATGAGTGTCTTATATTTCACTCCCGTTACTGTTCTTCTCAAAAGAAGATAGCTTAGTTGGTTGACCGTCGGATTCACATACTTATCGTCGTGGGTTCGAATCCCGGGGCGCGCTACATTAAAACTGACCTTCTCACTGTCCCGTCTTAACATCATTGTTGTTCTGGTGGTGTCAGTATAGGATTAGATAAGTTCCCCTTCCCCCCACTTCCCTGGGATGGTTATCCCTGTCAACCGTATCACCTGAGGTGGGTGCCGACGTAAAAAGTGAACCAAACCAAACCAATTCTCAAAAGCCAGCAATTCACAGCTAATCTAATGTGAGTATCTTAATGGAGTTTTAAATGTGTTCTTTATTACCTTGTCACATTCTGTAGGTCTATCTTTGTGAGCCAAAGCCACATCTGTATTTATATATTTGTGGCTAAGCTATATTCACGTCTGTTTACTGTCCAAATTATTTGCTGATTGCTTTTTACTATGGGAAGCTGTCAGTGTCAAGAGGGATTAAATATAACATTTCTTGGGAAATCTGAGTTAATTTTTCACGAATGTATTTCTTCAATGTATCTTTCACAAATTGAAACACACACACACACACACACCACACACACACACACACACACACACACAATGTATCTAACACACAGCACAGATATGTACAAATCATACGCTCAACACTATCCTTCTCTCTTATATGACAAGCGCAGTCCTCCCAGAAGTCACTTTTTTTATTCAGCTGTAACGCCATGACAGTTTTCTGCTTTTGACACGAATACGCCACCATAATCTTTTCCATCAACATTGAGTCTCTCCAGTTGGTTGATCAATTCTTCATGTCTTACCCGATCGAAAGCCTTGGTATAGTCAACGAAGCAAAAACACAAATCCTTATTCATCTCAATTGAACTCTCTATGATAGTTCTTAGGATGTATATGGCATTAATAGTTCCTTTCCCTTCCACAAATCCACACTGTTCTTCTGCTATTTCTCTTTTGATTCTAATCCTTGTCCTCATCATGATTATTCTTAACAGGATTTTTGTTACATGACTCAAACTGATTGTGCGATAGAGTTCGCATTCTATAGCCCGTGTCTTCTTTGGAAGTGCAATGAAAATTGATTTTGACATATCTTTGGGGATTTTTCCAGTGTCATAAATTTCATTTTTTTCTATGCCAAATTCCTCCAGGGCTTCAATCATCTCTGTAGTAATGTTGTATGGTCCTGGGGCTTTTCCTGGTTTCATCTTTTTCAGTGCTGCTCTAACTTCATCTTTCATTATGGGTGGTCCTTCAAAGTTCTTTTTTATAATGTTCTTCGTTTCTGTCATCCTCAAAAAGGTCTTTAATGTACTCTCCCCATCTAATATTTTGTCTTTTTCCATGATAAGCGTGCCATCTTTCGATTTTAAGCAACCAGTTGATGTGCATGTATTTTTCCTGTGGACAATTTCTTCAATTCGTCTGTACATACCCTGAGGATCCGTTTCGTGTCGGTCTTCTATTTCTTTGCATTTTGTTTTCAGCCAAGCTTCCTTAGCTTTTATGCACCTATTCCTGATTTCTTTGTTTATCTTCCTGTATATCTCCTCGTTTCTCTTTGCCTTCCTCCTCTCTTCCATCAAGCCCAAAATTTCATTAGTCATCCAGCTCTGTTTTGCTTTTCTATCTGCCTTAGGGATTTCTTCACAAGCTTCATTTATCGAATTACTCAACTTTGTCCATTGTTCCTCACTGTCACCAACATTTTCCAGAGCACTGAATTTGTTCTGAACATGTACATTACATGTTTGACGTATCACTTCATCTGTCTTTAAGAGTCCAAGGTTTAGTTTAATGTTGCTTTTGGTTTGTTTCCTTTTCCTTAATTTCAGCCTAAACCTTCCCACTACAGGATTGTGGTCACTGTTGCAGTCTGCACCTGGTAGTGTTTTTGCTGACAGTAAAGAATTTCTAAATCTTTTGTTGATCAGGATGTAGTCAATCTGATTTTTGGTATTATCTCCTCGACTCATCCAAGTCCATTTTCTTCTGTTAGGCTGCTCAAATCAGGTGTTTCCTACTATGAACTCATTCATCTGTGCCCATTCTACAAGTTTCCCTCCCTTTTCATTTTGTGTACCAAGGCCATGAGGTCCAACTACATCCTCCACCCTATCCTGTCCCACTTTACAAACGTACATACATATACAAATACATACATACATACATGCATACGTCCCTACGTACATACATACGTATATACATAGCTACATACATACATACCTTCGTACATACATACTTTCATAATACATTACATACATAGATACATACCTACATGCATATACATACACATACATACATATACGTAGTACATACATACATACGTACACATACATACACACATTACATGCATGCATACATACATACATTTCATACATTTCATGCATACATACATGCATACATACATACATACATACATACATACATACATACATACATACATACATACATACATACATACATACATACATACATACATACATACATACATACATACATACATACATACATACATACATACATACACTACATACATACATACATACATACATACATACATACATACATACATACATACATACATACATACATACATACATACATACTCATACTACATACATACATACATACATACATACATACATTACATACATACATTACATTACATACATACATACATACGCACCAGGACATGTCAAACGCTACAACTGAAATAGAAGGAATGAGAAAGAAACATTCATTGTGGTTTTTTTCTGCCTGCATGCAACTGAGATCCACTACAAAAATGTAAAAATATATATATAAAAAAGGAAAACATTCATAAGCATTTTCCTCTTCTTTCTTTTCTTCTTCTCTTTCCATTTCTTGTTGTTGTTGTTGTTGTCGTTGTTCTCCTTAAAGTTTATGAAAAGTCATGGGGCCACTGCACTAAAGGACTGTTTACTAGATTCTTCCAGTTCTGTCGGTTATGTGCCAAAACCTGAGTCCCCGAAAATAGTTCCATACAAAAAACACATGGTGTATAAGTATATAGTCACACATGGCATGTGTCACAGTGGATAGTCGTGTCATAACACTTCAGGTGTTCTGTCGTTAACTGTCAGCCATTGCTAATGGACTCTTCACTCACACCAATGGAAAAGGAATGGTGCCTTAGGTACTGGTGAAGGATGTGGTAATATACTGCACGTAATCTGCTGGTTGTGATATGCCCTTGAACTTCCTAAAACGAGGTGTTTGGTTGTTTGTTTGTGTGTGTGTGTGTGTGTTTTGTTTGTTTGTTTGTGTGTGTGTTTTGTTTGAGTGTTTTGTTTGTTTGTTTGTGTGTGTGTGTGTGTGTGTGTGTGTGTGTGTGTGTGTGTGTGTGTGTGTGTGTGTGTGTGTGTGTGAGAGAGAGAGAGAATTTGTGTGTATTTGTATTTGTGTGTATCTCTCTCTCTCTCTCTCTCTCTCTGTGTGTGTGTGTGTGTGTGTGTGTGTGTGTGTGTGTGTGTGTGTGTGTGTGTGTGTGTGTGTGTGTGTGTGTGTGTGTGTGTGTGTGTGTCGTGCGCGCGTTTTGTGTATGTATAAGTTTTGTGTGTGTGTGTGTGTGTGTGTTTGTGTGTGTGTTGTGTTTGTTAGTGACGTGAGTTTGTGTGTTTGTTTGTATGTGTGTATGTATGTATGTATGTATGTATGTATGTATGTATGTATGTATGTATGTATGTATGTATGTATGTATGTATGTATGTATGTATGTATGTGTGTGTGTGTGTGTGTGTGTGTGTGTGTGTGTGTTCTTTTTTGTTCGTGTTTGTGTGTTAGTATGAACCACGATTTTACATCTCTTTAGACTACGTGTTACTAGACAAAAATAAATCAATAAATAAAACAGACAAACAAATAAAAAAGCAACGAAAACAAAATTAACTATTAGAAAACTAACAAAACTTCAACCCTTTGACTCCTGCACCCTGTCCATCAGCATCTTACACTGTCAACCACTGTCAGGAAGCTGGTGAATAGGATGAGGAAGTCAAGGGATCAAGTTTCGCAATTGGTGGAGAAGATGGGGGAGTCTAAGGGTTAACAAACAATAACAACCCAAACGGAAAAATCAAAAACCCGACTACCACCACCACCTCTACTATTAGCCTTGCCATCAATATCACGAATTACCGCAGCTACCAACCTCCACCGGTACATCAGTATCCGTGGTGTAGTTGTTAGTGGTTGTTAAGTTTAAATACCTGGGAACAATCATTTCACTAGACGGCAGATGCACATCAGAAATAGCCAGCAGAATCGGCCACTCCAAAACAGCATTCAAGAAGATGAAAAGCATTCTTACCAACAAATGCCTGTCAATTAACATCAGGAAGAGAGTTCTTGAATGTTATATAGAACCAATACTGTTATACGGTTGTGAGGCGTGGACAGCCAACAAGCAAAGCCAGAACAAGATTGAGGCAGCCGAGATGTGGTTTCTTCTAAGAAGCATGTTGAGAGTTCCATGGACAGCAAAGAAAACAAACGAGACAGTCTTGATGGAGGCAGATACAAGAAGATCATTGATAAGGAAGGTTAGGAAAAGACAGGCAACATTTGTACATGTAGGCCATTTTATGAGGAGGGGGGAATTGGAGCACCTGGTCACGACGGGAAAGCTGGAGAGGAAGAGAGCACCAGGCAGACCCAGGGAGAAGATAATAGATGGACTTGCAGAGTGGCTGAGGACAAAGAGGGTGGAAGAGATGCTTGAGGCAACAAGAGATAGAGACAGATGGAAGTCCATGATCGCCAACGTCATGCGGCAAGGCACCTGATGATGATGATGATGATGAGTGGTTAGTAAAACTGACTACAGACTGGAAGATTGTGGGTTCAAATCCTCATCAGTGCTATCTAAATCTGTGGGATTCTTCGGCCTCAACAGGCTTCTACTCAGAGTTGAACATGCTGTGGGCTCCGTGGGAAGACTGGGACCACACAGTTGAGTCTTGTCCACTTCACGGATGCGACATTGAGAGTGTTGCTCAAATCGTCTGACCAACACTGCAGGTGTCTCTCGGGCCTGGTTGACTCCAGGCTATATTATGGTAGTGGGCGTAGAGTATAGCCCTGTCACGCAGTCTCCATCCTAGATGGAACTCCATGGCGTCATGGTTATCATCCTCATCGTCGTCGTCGTCATCAAAGCGTTGCAGAATTTGTCCCAGCTTCTGTCGATGTTAAGGTGGCGTAGAAAATTATTTCTATAGTTATTATTGTTTAAAACCCAGCCGACTGCTATAGCCATATCGGGCCTATAACCCTCCCAAACATGAAAACCTTCACTAGAAAAAAAAAGAAAGAAAATTAAGTACACATATCAATGCATTCGCGCACATACTCTAAGGAGATAGCCCTGGCGTTGACTACTTCGTCCAATTTATCGCACAGGAGATTTAAAAAACACCTGACTACAAATTTAAGCATAACTATGGACACTAAAACATAATAAATCGGGCATAAATTAACTTAAATTGCTTCCGCATATCTCATCTCCCTAGAGCCAAAAATGCACTTAACAAATTAACCCCAATTACCAATCCTAAGAAAGTATGTAAGACCGTATCGATCACATGCAGATGAATGGACAAGCAAGGCAGAAACTAATAGGAAGAAATGACAGAAAGCAAAGGAATAATGCAGAAACGAAAGAGAACGACAGAAAAGTGGAAATTTCTAGCACAGAGTTTCGGATACTATCTATGTTGAAGAGCCCCCCGGCACCCCACGGAGGGGCGTGGAAAATGTTGGACAAATAAAAAAGCACAGACAGAACTATCTTAGTGCTATGGTTCTTAAAATATCCATCGATACCTTTCACACACCCCACTCCTCCTTCTGCCATCTTCATTACCCAGTTTTAGTTTCAGTTTCTGAAGATAACGTCTTCGCGCTAGGAATGAATTCCATATGTACTAATGTCACAGGTGCCACGTGTATGGTGATTATGGCACAAGTCTTAAGCCTACACATACACCCATGAGCTGGCCAGATCCTGAGATGGTGATAATTGCACAAGTCTTAATAGTCTGCACATAAACCCATGAGCTGGTCAGGTCCTAAGGTCCTACCTAGTCAATGTTTACCTGAAGTCCTACCTAGCATATGTTTATCTGAGGTCCTACCTAACCTATGTTTACCTGAGGTCCTACCTAGCCTATGTTTACCTGAGGTCCTACCTAGCCTACGTTTACCCGAGGTCCTACCTAGCCTATGTTTACCTGAGGTCCTACCTAACCTATGTTTACCTGAGGTCCTACCTAGCCTATGTTTACCTGAGGTCCTACCTAGCCTATGTTTACCTGAGGTCCTACCTAACCTATGTTTACCTGAGGTCCTACCTAGCCTATGTTTACCTGAGGTCCTACCTAGCCTATGTTTACCTGAGGTCCTACCTAGCCTATGTTTACCGGAGGTCCTACCTAGCCTATGTTTACCAGAGGTCCTACCTAGCCTATGTTTACCGGAGGTCCTACCTAGCCTATGTTTACCAGAGGTCCTACCTAGTCTATGTTTACCAGAGGTCCTATCTAGCCTATGTTTTACCTGAGGTCCTACCTAGCCTATGTTTACCTGAGGTCTATCTAGCCTATGTTTTACCTGAGGTCCTATCTAGTCTATGTTTTACCTAGTCTACATTTTTATTATACTAGTATTGTATCAGTCCATCTTCACTACCGTCACTACGAACACTACCCCCTCCCCCAATTCAAAACAAAACGAAACAAACATTCGTGACGGCAGCATGGAATCCAGGAGTCATGACTAGGATGCAGCATGGACGACTTAGATTGTAGGGAGGTTTGGCCCAGAACACTTACTTCAGGGAAACTTCAGTTCAGTTCATATTGCTTATAGCCCAGCCGACTACTAGAACCATATCAGGGCTAACACAACGTCAAAAAACAAACAAAAAAACAAACAAAAAGCGACAACCCGTTAAGATAAAAGACAACAGTTAAAAACCATGCTCACCGTTAAACATGCAAATTTAACATGCAATTAAAGATAAACAGATGTAAAATAATATCAGTTGAAATCTACTGACCTCTTGTAAAAACTGGAAAATTGCATCAGGAGGGACGTCTCGGAGGAGGTTCTTTAAGGAGTCCGCCGTGTAGTGCTTTTGTCTCACATCGTACAAGTCCCAGCAATCGAGAAGGTGTCTGATGCACTTGAGGGAGGCGGGGGGGGGGGGGGAGGCTTTTCCTTCTACTGTCCAGCTCACCCCAGAGCTTCTTGCCACAGAGTATGCAGACTCTGCAGACACACATGTCTGCACCGTGTGGGCCACATGAACGTGAACACTCACATCCCAGACAACTTGACTAGGCCTCAAACCGAATTGTTGTCATTTTTTTTGTTTAAAGCCCAGCTGACTGCGTAAAGCTAGATCAGGGTTATAACCGTTTCAAAACATACACAATACGTCAACAGGAAAGAAAAAAAGAAAAGAAAATTAAATACAAAACCCAGCCGACTGCACAGAGCCATATCAGGGCTATAACTGTTTCAAAGCACACACAACACTTCAACAGGGAACAGAAAAGGAAAAGAAAATAAAGTATACATAATCAATGCCATCACACATGTAATCTAAGGAGCTGCTCCAGGCGTTCAATTTATCTCACAGGGAATTTAAAACAAATTTAAACGTAGCTAAGAACATGAAATAAATTATATAAAAACGGGCCTAAATTACCTAAAATTGCTCCTGCATAGCATATTTCCTTTAAGGCAAACATGCAGTCTATACATGTACCCAATTATCAACATTAAGACAAAGCACGTAAGACTTTATAGAACTCACACAGGTGAATGGACCAGCAGGGCAGAAAATGATAGGAAGAATTGACAAAGTAAAGGAGCAAGAGAGAAACAAAATGAAAGTGACAGAAAATAGGAAATTTCTAGCACAGAATTTCCAGAAGATGGGGAGCAAGGTAGAAACCAAGAGAGTGACAGAAAAGAGGAAATTTATAGCACAGAATTTCCAGAAGATGCGAGTTAAGACAGAAACCAAGAGAGTGACATAAAAGAGGAAATTTCTAGTACAGAATTTCAACAAGGCCAGGATACTATTTATACTGAAGGAATCCCCGGCATCCCCACAGGGATATGTTGCAGGCAAGGATCCGAACTCGAAATACCAGATCTTGAGTCCAGGCCTCTGTCACAAGAAGCAGCCAGCCATGCAATGACTTACACGCAGTGCAGTACAATGAGTGGCGGGTGTCAGGAAACTAACTGCTACAGTGAGCGACGGCTTAATGTATCAGTCGTCACAGGCAGTCACTAACAACAACAATCCTGGCACTCTTGAGTACCACTATCTTCTCCATCAGTGTACTTGGCCACCAAGGTCAGGCGACACAAACAAGAAAACAGACACACATATAGGCAGGCAGACAGACAGACATACATATAGGCAGACAGACAGACAGACAGGCAAAGAAAGAAACAAGTAAAGAAAGGAAAACAAAGAAAAATACATAAACAAAACACAAAGATAGGAACACAAATCA
>JAPXFY010000022.1:37901539-37911539 GCA_030674185.1 Monoplex corrugatus
GGAAGGAGGAGGAAGGAAGGAGGAGGAAGAGAAGAGAGAAGGAGGAAAGAGAAGGAGAGGATGAGGATTAGAAGAAGGAAGGAAGGAGAAGGGGTGCAGGAGGAGGAGGAGGAGAAGGAGGAGCAGAAAATGAGGAGAAGGAGAAAAGAAGGAGTGTAGGAGGAGGAGGAAGTGAGGACAAGGAGAAGTGAAGGAGAGGAGGAGGAGGAGGAAGAGGGTAGGAGGAGAAGGAGAAAATCCACCAATGTAAATATTTCTGTATTTAAAGACATTATGAGAATAGGAAAATTTACCAAAGTATATTCAGCATGAACAGCATCAACGTTCGTAAAAGGTAACAATACACTGGGGGTTATAACACAAGATTGAAACTCAAAGACTGTTTTCTTTAGGATCATGGCACTTACGGACATTTTCTTCCACCTCATGTTTTGTTTTGTTTTGTTTTGTTTTGTCCCATTTTCTACGCCACCTTGATGGCCACAGAAGCTGGCACAGTTTTTACAACGCGATGATGACGATAACGATGAGGGTGATAATCATAATGCTATGAAGTTCCATCTAGGATTGAGACAACGTGCCAAGGCTGCATTCCACGATTACTATTGTAATACATTCCGACGTCAACCAGGCCCGAGAGATACAGACACCTGCAGTGTTTGTCAGATGATTCACGCAACGCTCTCAATGACGCATCCGTGAAGTAGAAGAGACTCGACTGTGTGGTCCCAGTCTTCCCAATGAGCCCATAGCATGCTCAACTCTTGAGCAGGAACCGGTTGGAAACGAAAAATCCCACAATGACTTTTAACTCTGACTCCTGTACCCTATCCACAGCTGTAAAAACCTTAACTCTTGGACTCCCTCATCCTATACACCAGCTTCCTATAGGAAGCTGGTGGATAGGGTGAGGGAGCCAAAGGGTTAAGTTTCTGCTTTGCTATCATTGATGACGATGCAGAATGCTAGTGGACAGGATGAGGAAGAGAGTTCTTGAATGTTATATAGAACCGATAATGTTATACGGTTGTGAGGCGTGGACAGTCAACAAGCAAAGCCAGACCAAGATTGAGGCAGCCGAGATGTGGTTTCTAAGAAGCATGTTGAGAGTTCTATGGACAGCAAAGAAAACAAACGAGACAGTCTTGATGGAGGCAGGCACAAGAAGATCATTGATAAGGAATATTAGGAAAAGACAGGTAACATGTATAGACCATTTATGAGGAAAGGGGAATTACAGCACCTGGTCACAACAGGAAAATTGGAGGGAAAGAGAGCACCAGGTAGACCCAGGGAGAAAATATTGGACGGACTTGCAGGGTGGCTGAAGACAGAGAAGGTCGAAGATGTGCTTGCGGCAACAAAGGATAGATACATATGGAGGGTCTTAATCGCCAACGCCATGCGGCAGGGCACTTGATGATGATGATGAGGGCGTCAAAGGATTAAAGGGACTGATGGGGATTCGAACCCACAACTTTCCAGTCGACAGTCTGTTTCGTTAACCACTACGCCAAGGCGACGGGTATGACTCAAGATCGTAGCTGCACTTGCAGAATAAGGAGCCTTCAAGTCAGTGCAGTGAAAACATTCAAACAGCGCAGTTATGGCTCTTTGAGTAGAACACAGCCCCTTGGCAAACTGTCTCCAGGTGAAGAATTAGCCCCCAAACACCCGACAGCTCCGCTTCAGGCTTCAGGCAGGTGAGGGGGGAGGGGGGAGGGGGCGGGGGGATAGGCTGAGGTCGGCTAACTCCACTTCATCACGTTTCACAGCCAGGCAAAGCCACAGTGATGAAAGGCCAGACGTGTTTCTAGTTCACTGGGACCTCGAGTTGTGCAAGAACAGCAACCTGCACATTAACCCTTTTGACTCCCACATCCTATCCACCAACTGCAAAAAACTTTGACTCCCTCACCCAATCCACCAACTTCCTGTTGGTGGATAGGGTGAGGGAATCAAAGGGTTAAGTTTTCGCTTCGATAGCATGGTTGACAATGCAGAATGCTGGTGTTTTATTATTTATTGCTATTGTTGCTTAAAGCCCAACCGACTGCCTAGAACCATATTTGGGCTATAACCAGTTCAAAAACATACACAATACTTCAACAGGAAAAAAAAGGAAAAGAAAATTAAGTACGCATATCAATGCATTCCCGTACATAATCTGAGGAGATGCCCCTGGCGTTGACCATTTCGTCGAATTTTTCGCACAAGTGATTTAAAAACATATGTTAATACAAATTCAAACATAACTAAGGACCCTAAAACATATAAAAACGGAACTGAATTATCTAAAATTGCTTCTGCATATCTCATCCCTAGAGCCAAAAATGCACTTAATACATGTACTCAATTATCAATCCTAAGAAAAAGTCCGTAAGACTTTATCGAACACATACAGGTGAATGGACCAGCACGGCAGAAAATGACAGGTAGAAACGACAGAATGCAGAGGAGGATGGCAGAAACAAAGAGTTACAGAAAAGAGGAAATTTCTAGCACAGAATTTCCAGAAGGTTGGGATATTGTTTATACTGACAGAGCCCCCGGCATCCCTTCGGGGGGAGCAACGAAGATTTTCCATCCCTGTCTGTTCTGACCCAGCTTCTATAGAGTACTCCAAGACCTTAATAAAGATGTTACTACCTAGAGTTATTCTCTATGGTAACAGCAGCATAAACCTGAACATGAACCCTATTCTCAGTGTATGGGGTAATTGAAGGGAAAGTGCGAATGGGTGGGAGTGTATGCCTGAACTGGTTCGTCTAACAACATAAATTCCGTTGTTGTGTACACACTATGGAATCCTGTGTGTTTATATAGAAAATAACTGTACTTTCTGTTTTGACGATTGCTCTCCTCCTTCGTAATATCGTTACTGAAGAGAAAAGAACATTCTTTGCAAAGAAAAAAACAAGATCATGGATTGTTTTAGCACTGTGTTAATGTTGACACTCAGACATGCAGAGTTGAAAACAGAAAACACGTGTAGCACTAATCCAATCTCTCTCTCTCTCTCTGTCTTTCTGTCTGTCTGTCTCTCTCCTTTCTCTCTGTGTCTTTCTTTGTCTCTCTTTCTTTCTCTCTCTCTCTTTCTCTCTGTCTTTCTCTTTTTCTGTCTCTTTCTTTCTTTCTCTCTCTGTGTCTCTTTCTTTCTCTCTCTCTCTCTGTCTCTTTCTTTCTCTCTCTCTCTCTGTCTCTTTCTTTCTCTCTCTTTCTTTCTGTCTGTTTTTTTTTCTCTCCGTCTTTCTCTTTCTTTCTCTCTCTCTGTCTCTTTTCTTTCTCTCTTTCTCTGTCTCTTTCTCTCTTATATATAAACATCTTTTTCTCTGTCTGTCTCTCTCTCTCTCTCGTTCTCATTATCACTAATGTTGTAATTTTAATTTTGATGCCTTTATGCTATTATAAACCGGGTATGTAAATACAGACGCTGTGTGAATATTACAGTGTATTTTTGTTACTGTAGACCTTTCATGGGCGAGGGTTGACTGTTAAAAAGCATTTGTCTGCTTATGCCACTACTCTCGAAAATATGCACTCTCTCTCCCTCCGACCCCATCCTCTGTCTGTCTGTCTGTTTCTGTCTCTCTCTCCTCTCTTTCCTTCATTCCGCTCCCCTCCTTCCCTCCCTCTCTCCCTTCCCCGTCTCTCTTCCCGCCTCCATTCCACCCTTTCTTTACCTCTCCCTCTGCTTGAGAGACAGAGAGAGACAGAGACAGAGAGAGACAGAGACAGAGAGAGACAGAGACAGAGAGAGACAGAGAGACAGAGACAGAGACAGAGAGAGAGAGAGAGACAGAGAAAGACAAAGAGAGACAGAGACAGAGAGAGAGAGAGACAGAGAAAGACAGACAGACAGAGGGGGGAGAGGAGAGAGAGAGGGAGAGAGAGAGACGGACAGAGAGAGAGAGAGACGACAGAGAGAGAGAGAGAGAGAGAGAGAGACAACAGACACAGACAGAGACACAGACAGACAGAGACAAAGAGAGAGACAGACAGACAAGAGACAGAGAGAGAGAGACAGAGACAGAGAGACACAGACAGAGACACACAGAGAGTGAGACACAGAGAGTGAGACAAAGAGAGTGAGACAGAGACAGAGAGGCAGAGACATAGAGACATAGAGACAGAGACAGAGACAGAGAGAGAGACAGACAGACAGAGAGAGACAGAGTAGAGATCCCTCCCCCCCTCCCCCCATCATTTTTGTTTTGGGGTAATGAACTCATTTTTTGGTAGCACTCTCTTCCTGTCAGAGTCGACTTGTCAGCACGGCGGTAAGAATTGTGATGAAGTAAATAAAACGGTCCTATGAAAACCTGTCTGTAATAATGCGCAGCAGATGCTGCTGAGGGGCTGATTGCGTGAGACTGCCGTGTTGTACGTGATGTTTTGTGGATAAGCAGTGGGCGACATGGGATATGTATTACAACGTTATGTCGGTTTTGTTAGCGTGTGTGTGTGTGTGTGTGTGTGTGTGTGTGTGTGTGTGTGTGTGTGTGTGTGTGTGTGTGTGTGTGTGTGTGTGTGTGTGTGTGCGCGCGCGCGCGGTGTGTGTGTTTGTGCTTGTGTGTGTGCGCGTGCTTCTGTGTCTCACTCTCTTTGTCTCACTCTCTGTGTGTCTCTGTCTATGCTATTATAAACTCACTCTCTGTGTCCTAAGAAAAAGTCCGTAAGACTTTATCGAACACATACAGGTGAATGGACCAGCACGGCAGAAAATGACAGGTAGAAACGACAGAATGCAGAGGAGGATGGCAGAAACAAAGAGTTACAGAAAAGAGGAAATTTCTAGCACAGAATTTCCAGAAGGTTGGGATATTGTTTATACTGACAGAGCCCCGGCATCCCTTCGGGGGGAGCAACGAAGATTTTCCATCCCTGTCTGTTCTGACCCAGCTTCTATAGAGTACTCCAAGACCTTAATAAAGATGTTACTACCTAGAGTTATTCTCTATGGTAACAGCAGCATAAACCTGAACATGAACCCTATTCTCAGTGTATGGGGTTGCACTAAACTGTTTACCAGAATCCTCCAGCTGTGGTGTGTGTGTGTGTGTGTGTGTTTATTGTGTGCGTACCTGAGACAGAAAGAGGGGGATATGTATATATGAGAGAGAGAGAAAGTGTGTGTGTGTGTGTGTGTGTGTGTGCACACGCGCGTGTGCATGTGCGTGTGTTTGTGTGTGCGTGTATTAGCGGGCGAGAGAGAGAGAGAGAGAGAGAGAGAGAGAGAGAGAGAGAGAGAGAGAGAGAGAGAGAAGACAGACAGACAGACAGACAGACGACAGAGACAAAGAGAAGACCTTGCCAACACAGTGTTTCGCGCAGGCCCAAGGAATCTGCCAGATCATCGTTGGCAGATTTGGAAGGAGCTCATATGGAATTCCTCGAGTGTGAAGAATCTCTCTCGAACTAATTCCAAAACTGTAAAACTCTCCAAAATTTGGTTTTCGTCATCACAATTTTCATTTAGTTCCTACCAAATCAGAGGTAAGCCATCTACTCCCATCCACTGCCGTGGTGTAGTGGTCAGGGCAACGGACTAACGACTGGAAGGTTGTGGGTTCGAATCTCTATGAGCCCTGTCAAAATCATCGTGGGGTTTTACGGACATCAACCGGCTCCTACCCCGAGTTGGGCGTGTTATGGGCGTGTTATGGGCGTGTTATGGGCGTGTTATGTAGGCTCATTGGGAAGACTGGGACCACACAGTCGAATCTCATCCACTTTCAAGGACGCGACACTGAGGGTGCCGTTTAACACTTTGAATCCCGCACCCTATCTACCAACGGAAAAAAATTAACCTATTTCCTGCAGAAAGCTGGTGGATAGGGTGTGGGAATCAAAGGGTTATGCTTTTGTTTCGTTAGCACGTTCGGCGATGTAGGATGCTGGCGGACGGGGCACGGGAGTCAAAGGGTTAAATCTCCAGATCAACAATGCAGGTGGCTGTATTTCTCGGGCCTGGTTTACGCCACGTTGTACTATCAGAAGCAAGCGTAAAATACAGCCCTGTCAGCAGACTCTATCTGGAAGGGAACTCCACAGCATCGCCATTGTCTTCTTACGCTGGCTGCAGACCATGCGGGCATTCCCTATCTAATCATCTGCATTCACACAAACCTACCTACCTAGCATATGGAGGGGATTTTGCTCGTATGACCGTTCTTTATCCTGCCTTAAAGGCAGTCATACTCCATCTTCGGGCAGCAATGGAGAGAATTTGAAAGAAATTCAAGTGAATGATAACGAAGGCAGTAATATGGAGTATTGTATTGTTATTGTTGTTTAAAACCCAGCCGACTGCATAGAACCATATCAGGGCTATAACCGTTTCAAAACATACAAAAACTTCAATAGAAAAAACAACAAACGAACGAACAAAAGGAAAAGAAAAATAAGTACACATATCAATGCATTCGCGCACATTATCCAAGGACATGCCCCTGGCATTGACCATTCCGTCCAATTTATTGCACAGGGGATTTTAAAAAAACATACCTGAATGCAAATTTAAACATACCATAAGACACCAAAACATATAAAAACGGGCATAAATTACCTAAAAATTGCTTTCTCACATCTCACATCCGTAGAACCAGAAATGCACTTAACACATGTACCCAATTATCAATCCTAAGAAAAAGTACGTAAGACTTTATCGAACACATACAGGTGAATGGACCAGCAAGGCAGAAAATGATAGGAAGAAATGACACAAAGCAAAGGAACAAGGCAGAAACAAAGACAGAAAAGAGGCAATTTCTAGCACAGAATTTCCCGGCATCCCCACGGGGGAACGATAGAGAAGTCTTGCGAGGAAAAGACAGCATGACAATAAAAAGGAATCCTATCTGTCTAAAAGCAAACAAGTCCTGTGGTTCCACCACAATTTCTGTACCTGCAGCATCCCAATCGTCGTCATCATCATCATCATCATAGGAATGTATATGCAAAAATTAAGTCTCTGATGCTGTGGCCATTGATATGATGTAGCAATTTAGGGACGGAGAGAGAGATAGGGGAGGGAGAAACACACAGAAAGAGAGAGAGAGAGAGAGAGAGAGGGGAGAGAGAGAGAGATAGCGGAGGTAGAGAGAGAGAGAGACAGATAGGGGAGGTAGAAACGGAGAGAGAGGGGGGGGGGAGAAACACACAGAGAGACAGACAGACAGAAAGGGGGACACACAGAGAGAAGACAGACAGAAAGAGAGAAAGAGAGAGTCGGAGACAAAAGGACAAAAATAGAGAGGAAACGAGAGACAGACAGACAGACAAATGAAAAAGAAGGGAAAGCCAAAACTAAAACTAGAACAAAACCCAAACCCTCACAGGAGTTCGTTCCTCCCGAGCAGAGTGTGAACACATAACACGTAATGGAAACAACCAACCAACCAACCAACCAACCGACAAACCAACAAATATGTTACGTATCTGCAGCGTGCCCAGACAGGCAGACGAGACACACAGCAGCACCCTGGACGCAAATGGGATGAGGTGTTACGCGTCAAAACCATTCTGCACCTACATCCATCCTTCCGATGTTTTATTTTATTTTATTGTCTCTCTCTCTGTCTGTGTGTGTGCGTGCGTGTGTGTGTCCCCCCTTCTCTCTCTCTCTCAATGTGCGTGTGTGAGTCCCCCCACTCTGTGTGTGTGCATGAGTGAGTCCTCCCCCCTCTCTCTCTGTCCCCCCTCTCTGTCTGTGTGTGTGTGCGTGTGTGTCCCCCCCCTCTCTCTCTCTCCCTTTTTTTGTTGTATGAAACACGCGTTCTGATTCTATACTGTTATATTTCATTGTCTCTCTGTGTGAGTGCGTGTGTGTGCCTCCCCCCCCCCCCCCCCTCTCTGTCTCTGTTCGTTGTCTTTGTTGTATCAAATACGCGTTCTGATTCTATTTTCGTGTTTTTCTGGTTCTTAGTTTATTTTGTTTTATTTTTTATTTCATTTTATCCTAAAGTTCTATTCTGCTGCCTCATCGTCTGCGTCGCCGCATTGGCGTTGACCTCATGCCGAGTATTTCAAGCTCCTCAGGGATAGCGGGGGGTCGGGGGTGGAAGTGTTCAGGGGAGGGAGAGGGGGGTTAATTCCGATTCGCCACTCTGTTTCGCAATTTTCCCCATTTCGCCAAAATGAAAAATGGCACATTGCTAATGTCCTATTTCACCACATACCTATACACCAAGCAGTACTTTTATTCTGTGAAATATTGTATTCATTTCTATTGTATAAACTTAAAAGACAAATTGTTATTGCTATTGCTGTTTAAAGCCCAGCCAACTGCGTACAGCCATATCAGGGCTATAACCGTTTCAAAACATACAAAACTTCAACGGGGAAAAAAAGAAAAGAAAATTAAGTACACATATCAATGCATTCGCGCACACAATCCAAGACATGCCCCCAGGGTCGACCACTCCGCCCAACCTATCGCACAGGGGATTAAAAAACAACAACACCTGAATACAAATTTAGGCATACATAAGAGCATCAAAACATATCTAATACCGGGCATAAATTACCCCAAATTGCTTCCGCTTATCTCTCCTCTCCAGAGCCAAAAACACTCAATACACGTACTCAATCATCAATCCTAAGAGAAATTACGTAAGACTATATTGAACACATACAGATGAATAGACCAGCAAGGCAGAAAATGATAGGTAGAAATGACAGAAATCAAAGGAACAAGGCAGAAACAAAGAGACCGACAGAAAAGAGTAAATTTCCAGCAGAGAATTTCCAGAAGGTGGGGATACTATTTATACTGGAAGAGCCTCCGGCATCCCTACGGGGGATAAAAGACAAATACACACGTGACAAACACACACAAATCGCACACACGCACACGCACACACACACACACACACGCACACACACACACACGCGCGCGCGCACGCACGCACGCACGCACCACACACACGCACGCCCCGTTGAATGTGATAAGAAAACCCCATGGCTATTGCCGTAAGTTTGTACAGAAACCTTACACACGGGCAAAAAGCCTTGGGGGATAGTTATCAAGTCTGGTCTATACATCACCACCATCATCATCGTTATTATCATTATTATTATTATCATTGTTGTCGTCATCATCATCATTCTAATTATCATCATTTTGTCAAACTAGAAAATAGCTTAGGTTTGATTTTTTTGTGAAGGAACACTGCATGTCTTACACCGCGGCCCCCTCGAACTCTTTCTCATTTTGCTTTGGATTAACGGACACAGGAGGAAGAAGCGGTATCCCGGCATGCAACTGTTGGTGCTGCGCATGCGTGCAGGAGGGGCAAGTATGTGTGGCATGAATGCCGAACATTTTTCCCCCGTGCAGACATATAAAGATTCCTCGCGATGTTTTGTGGATAGAGAAAGGATCATGGTGCTTTTTATTCTTCGTATTTAGTTACTTGTTTATGCAACACTGGTGGCATAATGTATCTAAAGCGAGACAGACAGACAGACACAAAGTACAGTTTCAATTTCTCAAGGTAACTTCTCCGCGCTCGGAAAAAATTCCATACACACTAACATCATTGATGGCCTGCGCTTCACGATTTTCAACTGCCGTGAGATCTATAGCGTGCGCAGCCAGAAGGCACACGGGTCCGATTCGTTTTTCGTCCCCTTCCGAAGGACTAGACATTCAGTTCCATTTTCTGGTCAAACTGAGGAGAAAGTCAAGGCCTCTGTGGGGAGCGAACCCTGGAACATCGAGTTCAGTCATTGGCAGGCGAACGTCTGAACCATTTTGCCACTCTTCTCTCTGATCACAGCATAAACCTTACTGTTATTGTTCCTTAAAGCCCAGCCGACTGCGTGGAGCCATATAAGGGCTTTGACCGTTTTAAAACATGCAAAATACTTCAACAGGGAAAAAAGGAAAAGAAAATAAGTACAGATATCAATGCATTCGCCCACATAATCTAAGGACATGCCACTGGCGTTGACCACTCCAATTTATCGCACAGGGGATTTAAAAAAAAACGCACTT
>JAPXFY010000022.1:37916539-38006539 GCA_030674185.1 Monoplex corrugatus
AACAGTTAAAAACCATGCTCACCGTTAACCTTGCAAACCTAAATTGCAGTTCAGTTCATATTGCTTATAGCCCAGCCGACTACTAGAGCCATATCAGGGGACACCACACACAAAAAAGACAACCTGTTAAGATAAAAGACGATTTAAAACCATGCTCACCTTTAACCCTGCACATCTAAAATACGATCAAAGAAAAACAGACGTAAAATCAGATCAGGTGAAATCTATTGATCTCTTGTTAAAACTGGAAAATTGCATCAGGAGGGACATCTCGGAAGAGGTTCTTTAAAGAGTCCGCCGTATAGTGCATATGTCTCACATCGCTCGCGCAAGTCCCAGCAATTGAGGAGTGAAAATGCAATTCAAGAAAAACAGACGTAAAGTCAGATGATTCTGACAGAAGTGTATGAAGAAAACATACTAGACGTGAGGATCCGAATCACGCAGAAACCTATAGCTGGAGTGATCAGCCTTTACGTTAGATCAAACGCCCGGTTTTTACGTAATAGGCAGGCGAGGTTATTGTTGTTATTTCTGTTCAAATCCCAGTTTCAGTTTCTAAAGACGACATCTCCACGCTCGGAACGAATTCCCTATGCACTAACGTCACAGGTGCCATATGTATGGTGATCATGGCACAAGCCTTAAGCCCGCACATAAACCCATCAGCTGGCCAGGTTTAAGTTCATATTGCTTATAGCCTAGCCGAGTACTAGAGCCATATCAAGGCTAACACCACGTCAAAAATGATAACCAGGTTAAGATAAAAGACAACAGTTAGAAACATGCTCACCGTTAACCTTACAAGTCTAAAATGCCATTAAAGAAACCCATACTTGAACGTAAAATCGTATCAGGTGAAATCTACTGATCTTTTGTAAAAATCGGAAAATTAGCTGGCCAGGTCCTGAAGCCCTATCTAGCCTATTGCTTAGAGTTCACCTGATATGATTTTACATCTGTTTTACTTTAAATGCATTTTAGATTTGCAAGATTTATGGTCAGCATGGTTTTTAACCGTTGTCTTTTATCTTGACCTGGTTGTAGTTTTTCAATGTGGTGTTAGCCCTGGTATGGCTCAGGGCTATAACCGTTTGAAAACATACACAATACTTCAACAGGAAAAAGGAGAAGACAAGTACACATATCAATGCATTTGCGCACATAATTTCAAGATGTGCTCCGTGCAATTCATCACCAACAGATTTTAGGAAAACACATCTGAATATAAATGTAAACATAACTAAGGACAATAAAACAGCAGCGGGTCTAAAATACCTAAAACTGGCTTCTGCGCCATCACATTTCCTTAGAGTCAAAAATGCACTTGATAGATGTACCCAGTTATCAATCCTTACAGAAAGTATGTAAGATTTATCGAACACATATATGTGAATGGACCAATTAGGCAAACTTCATATTGCTAATAACCCAGCCGACTACTAGAGCTATATCAGGGCTAACACCATGTTAAAAAACATCACCCGAGTTCATGCTCATATTGCTCATAGCCCAGCCGACTACAAGAGCCATATCAGGGCTAATGGCACATTAAAAACGGATATCGAAGCTTAAGTAAAAAGACAACGGTTAAAAACCAAACTCACCATTATCCTTGCAAGTCTAAAAAGCATTTCAAGAAAAAAAGTTCTCATACGTATAAAAAATGACAAAAAGCAAAGAAACAAGGCAGAAACAAAGAGAGTGACAGAAAAGAGGAAATTTCTGTCACAGAATTTCCAGAAGATGGGAACATTATTTATACTGAAAGAGGCCCTGGCATCCCCACTGGGGGGAAGGGGGGGACCTTTCGATTATTCAATTAATTGGTACATCAATCCATTGACTGAAAGGAACGGTCTCAATTCAATTTGTTAAATTACCTAATCATTCAATTATTGATTCATACTTTGATCAGTTGATGGATTGGTACATCAAAGTTCATATTGCTTATAGCCCAGCCGACTACTAGAGCCATATCAGGGCTAACACCACGTCAAAAACGACCACCCGGTTCAGGTAAAAGACAACAGTTAAAAACCATGCTCACTGTTAACCTTGCAAACCTAAAATGCAATTAAGAAAAATAGACGTAAAACCATGTCAGGTGAAATCTATTAAGGAGTCCGCCGTATGGTGCTTGTGTCTCACATCGTACAATTCCCAGCAATCATCAGTTGATCGATTGGTATATCAATCCACTGACTAAACAATCCCAATTCAAAATTTTTCAAAACATAATGACTCGTTTTATAGACCATTGATCAGTCGCTCGTTTATAAACTTGATTCATGCATCAATCCACTGAGAAACTCAACTCAGAACGCCAAATTACGTAACTCACTCTTTCTCTCAGTGCCACTGCAGAAACTCAATTACCTGTTCCATTCTTGTCTGGAACATTCAGCCATCTTCCCGTCTGTTACCGTCCTTTCTGGCTGGCTCACAGTCAGTTGTTCCCCTTTGAATTTCTAACTCAATTACTTTCCCTGCAATGACTCTCGGCAGGAGTAATTTGTTTGAAGATAAAATAGAAAAACAGTCTGAACGAAACGTGCGCGCGAGTACAGTGTTCCAGTGCTTGTCTGCATGCCAGACATTTTGCGCACACTCACTTACTTACTTACCTAAGATTAAGAAAATGTTGTATTCACCTAGTGATAGATGGCTGAGTATATGGGCATTGACTAGGGAGGGGGGGGGGGGGGTCTGTCATGCGAGATGAATGTATACAGAATAGCTAGTTGTGATTCAGAACTTTATTTACTTTATATAAATGTTCTTTTTTTGAAGGTAAGATACACACACACACACACGTCATTTACATGTAACCAAGATTATTCTAGTGGTAGGCTGATAACATACCAGTATAGAATGCAGACTAGGTAAAACATATTCTAGGTAGGGCCTCAGGACCTGGCCAGCTCATGGGTTTATGCGCACAGTCACCATACAAGCGGCACCTGTGACGTTAGTGCATATGGAATTCGTTCCGAGCGCAGAGACGTCATCTTGAGAAACTCAAACCGAAACTGAAACTGTGCACACGAGTACGCGTTTATATTCATGTGTGCATGCGCTCGTGCACAGACATACATCTGCGTATGTATGCACGTATACATTTATATACACTCTTTGCACAACTATGCGAGCACACACACACGCACACACACACAACGCACACACACGCATGCACACACACACATATATACTGATATACACACGTATACCCGCAATAATGCTAAAACGCTAACGGATATACATGTATTTATACACGCACACAGTAAACCTGCAAAAACACACTAACTCTCTCACGCACGCCCGTACACATACATATACACAAACACATGTACTCACATACACACGCGCACACACACGTTAACACACACGCCCTCTGCACTCACTCATTGACATACAGTTTACGTTTTACACACACACACACACACACACACACACACACACACACACACACACACACACACACAATTCAAGTTTTACACATACATACGTACACACATACACACGTACGCACGCCCCCCCCCCCCTCTCCACTCACGCAGATTACGTTTTATAAACAGACATACGCATGCGCGTGAGCTCACCACACAACACACATACACACACACACACACACACACACATACCACACACTCTGTCACACACAGAATTTATGTTTTACACATACATACGCACACACACACATACACACGTACGCACACTCCCCATCCCACCCCACTCACACAGATTACGTTTCATAAACAGACATAAGCATGGGCGTGCGCTCACATACACCCAACACCACACCACACAACACACACACACACACACACACACAAAACACACACACACACCCCTCACCATCTCGAGTTTAAACAAAGTTAAGTACCCATTACACATACACAAGCACGCACACACGCCCCTAACCCCCCCCCCCCCCCACACACACACCCACAAACATACGCACACACACAGAGATTACGTTTTATAAACACACACACACACGCACACACACATACAGACACACACATACAGACAGACACACACACACACAGCTACCCACAATACCCAAATAACACATTCTGCACCCATCAAGTTTAAACACAAGGTTAGGTGCCCATTCCTGACTTGTACAAATACCCATTGACCAGCCCCTAAAACAGACCACCCAGATCTGTATCTAGCAGGGATCTGCCCACCCTTCAGGGCTTCTGCTTATGGTACAGTTCAGTTCAGTTCATATTGCTTATAGCCCAGCCGACTACTAGAGCCATATCAGGGCTAACACCACATAAAAAACAACCCGTTCAGATAAAAGACAACACTTAAAAACCATGTTCACCGTTAACCTTGTAAATCTAAAATGCAATTCAAGAAAAACAGACGTAAAATCATATCAGATGAAACCTACTGATCTCTTGTAAAAACTGGAAAACTGCATCAGGAGGGACATCTCGGAAGAGGTTCTTTCAGGAGTCCGCCGTGTAGTGCTTTTGTCACACATCGTACAAGTCCCCAGCAATCATCAGTTGATCAATTGTTACATCAATCCATTGACTGAACAATCCCAATTCAAAATTTTTAAAACCCAACGATTCATTTATAGATCCACTGATTGATCCTTCGTTTATAAACTTGATTCATGCATCAATCCACTGAGAAACTCAACTCGGCTCGCCAAATTACATAACTCACTCTTTCTCTCAGTGCCACTGCAGAAACTCAATTACCTGTTCCATTCTTGTCTGGAACATTCAGCCATCTTTCCATTTGTTACCGTCCTTTCTGGCTGGCTCACAGTCAATTGTTCCCCTTTGAATTTCTAACTCAATTACTTCCCCTGCAATGACTCTCGGCAGGAGTAATTTGTTTGAAGATAAAATAGAAATGAAATAGTCTGAACGAAACGTGCGCGCGAGTACAGTGTTCCAGTGCTTGTCTGCATGTCCGACGTTCTGTGCATACATGTACACGTTTATATTCATGTGTGCATGCGCTTGTACACAGACATGCACCTGCGCATGTATGTACATATATTTTTATACACACTCTTTGTGCAACTATGCGCGCGCGCGCGCGCGCCACACACACACCACACACACACACACAGACAAATACATATATGTATATCCACACTAACGCTAACACACTAACGGATACGCATGTATTTATACACGCACACAGTGAACTTGCAAAAACACTCATTCGCACATACACATACATATATGTACACAAACACACACATTAACACACACATTAACACACACGCCCTCTGCACTCACATACATACTCACATACACATCCCGTCTAATATCACTCTCAGTGGAAAGACGTTAAACCAAAGAACGAATACGAACAAATTTCGTTTTACACACATACACATGCACATGCACACACATACACATGCACAACACACACACACACACACACACACACACACACACACACACACACACACACACGTTAAAACACACACACACACACGTTAACACACACACACACACACACACACGCATGTACGCGCACACACACACACAGATTACGTTTTATAAACAGACATACGCATGCACCCTGGATTAAAGGTTGGAGGGAAAATGATAACATTCGGTACGCAGATGACACCGTGCTACATGTAATTGCAGAAAATGAAAGGGACCTACAAAACTTGTGAATATACTAGAAATAGAAAGCAAAGGTAAGGGGTTGGAACTAAACAGCAGGAAAACTGAAGTCATGGTGATTAGTAAAAAACATGAAATCCCCTCATGCAAAATAACAGCAAATGGCACAACCTTGACACAGGTTCATAAGTTCAAATACTGGGAACGGTCATTTCATCAGACGGCAGATACACATCGGAAATAGCTGGCAGAATCGGCCAAGCCAAAACAGCATTCAAGAAGATGAAAAGCATTCTTACCAACAAATGCCTATCAATTAACATCAGAAAGAGAGTCCTTGAATGTTATATAGAACCAATACTGTTGTACGGATGCGAGACGTGGACAGTCAGCAAGCAAAGCCAGAGCAAGATTGAGGCAGCCGAGATGTGGTTTCTCAGAAGAATGTTGAGAGTTTGATGGACAGCAAAGAAAACAAATGAGACAGTCTTGATGGAGGCAGACACAAATAGATCACTCATAAGGAAGATTAGGAAAAGACAAGCAACATTTATAGGCCATTTTATGAGGAAGGGGGATTTGGAGCACCTGGTCACAACGGGAAAGCTGGAGGGAAAGAGAGCAGCAGGTAGACCCAGGGAGAGAATGCTGGACGGACTTGCAGAGTGGCTGGGGATGAGGAGGGTGGGGGAGATGCTGGGGCAACGAGAGAGAGAGAGATGGTTGGAAGTCCATGGTCGCCAACGCCATGCGGCAGGGCACCTGATGATGACGATGACGCATGCACGTGCGCTCTCACACACACACACACTACCCAAAATAACTGTCTAATATCACTTATAGTGAAAAGACGTTAAATCAAAGAACGAACAAATACCCAAATAACACATCCCACACCCTTCTCAAGTTTAAACACAAGGTTAGGTACCCATTCCTGACTTGTACAAATACCCACTGACCAGCCCCTAAAACAGACCACCCAGATCTGTATCTAGCAGGGATCTGCCCACCCTTCAGGGCTTCTGCTCATAGTACAGTTCAGTTCAGTTCAGTTCATATTGCTTATAGCCCAGCCGACTACTAGAGCCATATCAGGGCTAACACCACGTCAAAAAAAAAAAAACAACCCGTTCAGATAAAAAACAGTTTTGCTCATTGTTAGACACTTACCTGTTCCTCAGGCCTTCCACTGTTGATATCACTGTTTGTCGTCCACCAACATACACCACCATTTCTTTCTACAGATCACCGAACTTTGCGTGACTATATTCATGTATGTAAAGATATGTCAAAATCAATTTTCATTGTACTTCCAAAGAAAACAGCGGCTATAGAATGCGAACTCCACTGCACAATCAGTTTGATGAGTCATGTAACTAAAATCCTTAAAAATAATCATGAGGACATGGAATAGAATCAAAAGTGAAATAGCACAAGAACAGTGTGGATTTGTCGAAGGGAAAGGAACTATTAACGCCATATACATCCGAAAAACTATCATAGAGAGGTCAATCGAGATGAACAAGGGTTTATATTTATGCTTTGCTGATTATACCAAGGCTTTTGATCAGGTAAGATATGAAGAATTCAGTTCAGTTCATATTGCTTATAGCCCAGCCGATTACTAGAGCCATATCAGGGCTAACACCACATACAAAAACAACAACAACAAAACTCGTTAAGATAAAATACAACAGTTTTGATCATTGTTAAAGACTTACCTATTCACTCAGGCCTTCCACTGTTGATGTCACTCTTTGTCGTCCACCAACATGTATGTATATGTTTTTGACTACAAGATTGTAAATATGGTTTGACACTGTTAGTTTATGTATTAGTGTGTGTATTCTGATGTGTGTGTATTTGTACGACAGATTCGTGCTCTTTGTATGTATAAGACACTCTATCTTGTAAAATGTGTGATTTGCAGACAGTCCATATGAGTGTGTTCTCAATCTTACTGTTTAAAGCCCACCTGACAGCACAAAACAATATCAAGACTATATCTATTTAAAATTGTACACAACATCTGGCTGGAAAAAAAACTGGAAAAGAAATTTAAATACGCACGTCAATGCATTCACGCATATAATCTAATCAGACACCCCTGGTGCCGACCATTCTGTCCAATTTATCACCAGAGGATGTCAAAAAACATACCTGAATATAAATGTGAACATAACTTAGGACTCTGAAACATTAAAAATGGTCTACGTTACCCAAAACTGCTTCTGCCCAGCACATTTCGTTAAAGCCAGTCAATACATGTATCCAATTATCAATCCTCAAGTTCAGGTTCATACTGCTTACAGCCCAGCCGACTACTAGAGCCATATCAGGGCTAACACCACGTCAGAAACAACTCGGTTAAGACAAGTTATCAATCCTAAGAGAAAGAATGCAAGGCTAGAACAAATACAGGTGAGTGAACCAGGAAGGCAGAAATTGAGAAGAAGAGATGACAGAAAGCAAAGGAGGAAGAAAGAAACAAACTGATAGAACAGAGCAAATTTCTAGGACAGAATTTCCAGAAGGTGGGTATACTATTCACAGTGAAAGAGCCCCCTGCAGTGGACTTCAAGTAAGTTTGAAGAACAACGCTGAAAAACAATAGTTTATCATTATTATCAGAGTCAGCGCTGAACAAGAATAGTTTATCATTATTATCAGAGTCAGCGCTGAATAAGAATAGTTATTATTATCAGAGTCAGCGCTGAACAAGAATAGTTTATCATTATTATCAGAATCAGCGCTGAAAAAGAATAGTTTAGCATAATCATTATCAGAGTCAGCGCTGAACAAGAATAATTTATCATTATTATTATCAGAGTCAGTGCTGAACAAGAGTAATTTATCATTATTATTATCAGTCAGAGCTGAACAACAGTATTTCATCATTATTATTATCAGAGTCAGCGCTGAACAAGAATAATTTATCATTATTATTATCAGAGTCAACGCTGAACAAGAATAATTTATCATTATTATTATCAGAGTCAGCGCTGAACAAGAATAATTTATCATTAGTATTATCAGAGTCAGCGCTGAACAAGAATGATTTCATTATTATTATCAGAGTCAACGCTGAACAAGAATAATTTATCATTATTATCAGAGTCAGCGCTGAACAAGAGCAATTTATCATTATTATCAGAGTCAATGCTGAACAAGAATAATTCATCATTATTATTATCAGAGTCAACGCTGAACAAGAATAATTCATCATTATTATTATCAGAGTCAACGCTGAACAAGAATAATTTATCATTAGTATTATCAGAGTCAATGCTGAACAAGAATAATTTATCATTATTATTATCAGAGTCAACGCTGAACAAGAATAATTTATCATTAGTATTATCAGAGTCAGCGCTGAACAAGAATGATTTCATTATTATTATCAGAGTCAACGCTGAACAAGAATAATTCATCATTATTATTATCAGAGTCAACGCTGAACAAGAATAATTCATCATTATTATCAGAGTCAATGCTGAACAAGAATAATTCATCATTATTATCAGAGTCAATGCTGAACAAGAATAATTTATTATTATCAGAGTCAGCGCTGAAAAAAAAAAATTCATCATTATTATCAGATTCAGCACTGAACAAGAATAATGTAGCATTGTTATCAGAGTCACAACTGAACAAGAATAACTTATTATTATCAGTCATACAGTAAAACGAAAGGCCTTCCATACTACCTCTTTGAAGCAGCCATTCAGTCTAAGCTTTTGAGTAGGGTTTTTTGTTTTGTAATTTTTTTTCTCTCTCAAACTTGTGTCTTTCGTTTTAAACAGAACAACAGCTTCTAGATCTACACTATCGGCAAAGCATTAGATAAAAGATTCTAAATACAATACCTTCCTATCTCCATGGAGGCCAGCAGGAACTCGGACAGATTCATCACTGGATACGGCCTGACCATTAAGACGAAGAACGAAAAATAATTTGTTGTTTGTTTTTTTTTTTTTTATTGTTGTTTAAAGCCCAGCCGACTGCGTAGAGCCTTATCGGGGCTATAACCGCTTCAAAACAAACAAAACAGGAAAAAAAAAAAAAAAAAGAAAATCAAGAACACATATCAATGCATTCGTGTACCTAATCCGAGGACATGCCCCTGGCGTTGACCACTCCGTCCAATTCATGACAAAGTGGATTTAAAAAACACAACTGAATACAAATTTAAACATACCTAAAGACACGAAAACATATTACAAACGGGTCTAAATTACCTAAAATTCCTTCTGCATTTCTCACCTCCCTAGAGCCAAAAATGCACATGATACATGTACCCAATTATCAATCCTAAGAAAAAGTACGTAAGACTTAATTGAACACATACAGATGAATGGACCAGCAGGGCAGAAAATGATACGCAGAAATGACAGAAAGCAAAGGAACAAAGCAGAAACAAAGAATGACAGAAAAGAGGAAATTTCTAGCACAGAATTTCCAAAAGGTGGGGATATCATTTATACTGAAAGACCCCCCGGCATCCTCAGGGGAGGGGGGAGGTATATTTTTAAAAAATGATAAAAAAAGAAAATTTCAAAAAAGAAAAAAAGAAAAAACACCTTCCCAATGCCAAACCCAAAGAGACTCGAAGAACGACAACTCCTGTCTGACTTATCATATAAGCAGGTCAGTCAGTGAGAGTGACCGGCCCAAAGTAGATGTTAGTTTAATGACCTAGAGATTGATAGGGGGCGCGCGCGCGTGAAGAGAGAGAGAGAGAGAGAGAGAGAGAGAGAGAGAGAGAGAGAGAGAGGAGAGAGAGAGAAGAGAGAGGTTAGATGAACGACATACAAATTGACAGATGCGTGCATGCATGCGTGCGTGTATGTGTGTGTGTGTGTGTGTGTGTGTGTGTGTGTGTGCGCGCGCGCACGTGTGTGTGTGTGTATGTATGTGTGCACGCGCACGTGTATGTGTGTGTGCGTGCATGCGTGCGTGCGTACGTGCGTGCGTGCGCGTGTGTGTGTCTGTGTTAGTGTTGTATGTAGGGGGGGGGGGGGATACATCGATGTGTGTGGTAGACATACGAAACCGTATATGTAAAGAGGCGTTGCCATCTTGCCCTGCTTATTCATGTTCATATTGCTTATTTTGGTTATAGCCCAGCCGACTACTAAAGCCATATTAGGACTAACACTACGATGGAAACAACACCCAAGTTTAGATTCATTCTGTTTATAGCCCAGCCGACTACTACAGCCACACCAGGGCTAATATTACGTTAAAGAGTAGTACCCAAGTTTCAGCAAAAAGACAAGCTCACCATTATCCTTGCAAGTCTAAAATGCATGTAAAGGGGGAAAAAAACATTCTCATACGTAAAGTCGTATCAGGTGAAATCTATTGATCTCTTGTAAAAACTGGAACGTCGTAAGTTCATACTGCTTATAGTCCAGCCGACTACTAAAGCCATATCAGGGCTAACACCACGTCAAAAATGACAACCAGGTTAAGATGAAAGACAACACTTAAAAAAAATCATGCTCATTGTTAACCTTGCAAGTCTGAAATGCAGGAAGCTGGTGGATAGGGTGAGGGAGTCAAAGGGTTATGGTTCTGCTTTGCTATTATCGATGACGATGCAGTATGCTAATGGACAGGTTGAGGGAGTCAAAGGGTGAAAGAAAAACAGCCGTAAAATCACATCAGGTGAACTCTATTGACTCTTGTAAAAACTGGAAAATTACATCAGGAGGGACGTTTTGGAAGAGGTGTAGTGGTTATATCTCAAACTGTGCAAGTCTTAGCATTCAGTAAGGTGTTCAAGGAAGTATCTGATGCTCAACGGCTCGTCACATGGTATATACTAAAGTTACGATGTTTGTAAAAAAAAACAAAAAAACAGCGTTCAATTCAGAAAATATGCAAAAGACGTATCACATTTGTCGATTCTCTCTCCCCCCCCCCCCCCCCCCCCCCAATCTTCTACTTCCCCTTAATGACCACAAAAGCTGGGACAGCTTTTTACAATGCTGTCATGACGACGACGACGAAATTGACAACTGTGACACTGTGGAGATCCATTTAGCATCGACACTGAGGGACAGTACTGTAGTTTACGTTTACTATCAAAACATATCCTGGCATCAACCAGGTCTGAGAGATACAGACACCTGCGATATTGGTCAGGAAATTGAGCAACACCCCTCAAATGACGCATCCTTAAAGAAGACGAGACTGACTATGTGGTCTCTGTCTTCCCAATGAGCCCATAGCACGGTCAACTCTGGATAGGAGCCGGTTGGGGCCGAAAGATTCCATAATGATTTTAACCCTTTGACTCCCATACCCTGTCCACCAACTGCAAAAACTTCCTTTTGATTCCTTCACCCTATCCACCAGCTTCTTGCAGGAAGCTGGTGGATAGGGTGAGGGAATAAAAAGGCAAAGTTTTTGCTTTGCTAGCGTGGTTGGCAATACAGGATGCTGGTAGACGGAGTGCGGTAGTCAAAGGGTTAAATTAAAAGGACTGATGGGGAATCGAACCTACAACCTTGCAGTATGTGTTACGATTCCAATCACGTATATATATTACATCAAACAATCTAGATACATGCTCCCGGTACTGGCCATTCCGCCCAATCGTTATTGCTATTGTTTACAGCCCAGCCAACTGCGCACAGCCATATCAGAGCTATAACCATCTCAAAAAGTACACTATACCTCACTGGAGGAAAAAAAATTGGAAAAGAAAATTAAGTACACATGTCAATGCATTCGCGCACATAATCTAAGAATATGCCCCTGGCGATGATCAGTCTGTCCAGTTCAGTTCATTTTGCTTATAGCCCGGCTGACTACTAGAGCCATATCAGGGCTAACACCACGTCAAAAAAAAACAAACCGTTAAGATAAAAGACAACAGTTAAAAACCATGCTCACCGTTAACCTTGCAAATCCAAAATGCGAGTCATTCTGTCCAACTTATCACGCAGGGTATTAAAAAACCCCAAATATACACATAACGAAGGACGCTAAAATCACTTAAAATTGCTTCTGCATATCTCATTTCCCTAGACCCAAAAATGCACTTAATACATGTACCCAATTATCAATCCTACGAAAAAGCACGTAAAGACATTATCGAAAACAAACAAGTGAATTGACCAGCAAGGCAAAAAACGATAGGAAGCAATGGAGCAAGGCAGAAAGAAAGACAGAAAAGAGGAAATTTCTGGCACAAAATTTCCGGAAGGCGGGGATACTATTTATACTGAAAGAGCCCCTGCAATCCCCACGGGGCATGGGTGGGATTAATCAGACTTGGACCAGTTGATTAGATTGCATAATAATGTCTATCAATACCATGATTTATTGCCAGATCGATTGGTTCATTTATTCTGTCATCCTTTCACTCATCGATCAATTCATCCTTCGATCGCTGTTTCATCGATTGATACATCAATCCACTGACTAACTCAACTCAAAAACAGTTTGATAAATTACGTAATATATTCTTTCTATCAGCACCATGTCCCAAATGGAATTATCTGTTCTGTTCATGTCTGGAACGTTCAGCCACGCTCACTTGTTCCACTCTCCTCCCTGCCTGATTCACACTGAGTTGCTCCCCTTTGAATTTCTAACTCAATTACTTCCCCTGCAGTGGCTGCCAGCAGGAGTGATTTGTTTGAAGTTAAAAATACAATATCAAGGTGAAGGAAGTTGGGGGGGGGGGGGCACACAACACACGCTTGAACGTGAATAAATGAACACGCACACGAACACACACGCCAGACACGTGCACGCACACAAACACGCGTGAGAGCGAGCACATACACACGTACATAAACTCGCACACAGAAACACGCATGCAGTGATGGGAACGACAAAGTGTGTTAGAAAGCAATAAACGATCTATTTGTTAATGTCATTAACTGTTATTTTTATTCATAGCCCAGTCGACTTCATATCAGGGCTATAACCATTTCAAAACATACAAAACTTCAACAGGAAAAAAAAGGGAAATTAAGTACATATACCAATGCATTCACGCTTATAATCTAACTAAATGCCCCTAGCGTTGACTACCCGTCACATTTATGGCACGGGGGAATTAAAAAACATACTTGAATACAATTTCAAACAGAACTTAGGACACTAAAATATATATGAACACGGGCCTACACAACCTAAAACTGCTTCCGCATATCTCATTTCCCTAGAGCCAAAAATGCACTTAATACCTGTACCCAATTATCAATCCTAAGAAAAAGAACGTAAGACTTTACCGAACACATACAAATGAATGGACCAGCAAGGCAAAATAATGATAGGAAAAAATGACAAAACACATACAAATGAATGGACCAGCAAGGCAAAATAATGATAGGAAAAAATGACAAAGCAACGGAGGAAAAAGGAAACAGAGTGACAGAAAAGAGGACATTTCGAGCACATTATTTCCAGAAGGTGGGGACACTGCTCATTCTGAAAGAGCCCCTGGTATCCCCACGGGGTATAGGTTGATTAATAAAACTCAGATCAGTTGACTAGATTGCATAATAATACTCAGATCAGTTGACTAGATTGCATAATAATGTCTATCAATACCAAGATTCATTGACAGATCGATTGGTTCTTTATTCTGTTATCCCTTCGGTCGTCGATCGATTCATCCTTCGATCGCTGTTTCATCGATTGATACATCAATCCACTGACTAACTCAACTCAAAAACAGTTTGATAAATTACGTAATATATTCTTTCTATCAGCACCATGTCCCAAATGGAATTATCTGTTCTGTTCATGTCTGGAACGTTCAGCCACGCTCACTTGTTCCACTCTCCTCCCTGCCTGATTCACACTGAGTTGCTCCCCTTTGAATTTCTAACTCAATTACTTCCCCTGCAGTGGCTGCCAGCAGGAGTGATTTGTTTGAAGTTAAAAATACAATATTAACGGGGCTGAGGGAAGTTGGGAGGGGGGGGGGGGGTGAGACACACAACACACGCTTGAATGTGAATAAATGAACACGCAAACGCACACGAATGAATACGATGTGTGACCCGTGTGTAATCTACACAACACTGTCTCGTTCTTACGGTTTCCTGCAGCAGATTGGAGAATTTCCTTCAGGCTAGGGCGGATTTGGAAAAAATTGTTATCTGTCTGTCTGTTCCAATCCGGCTGCCACAGATTTCTCACGTAACTGTGTACTTTCGATTTGACATCTGAGTAAGGGATTAAGGACTTAGACATGTTCTCCATTGTGGCCTTTTTGGCCAGGTAATTGGCCTTTTCATTGCCTCCAATACCAACATGGCCAGGAACCCAGGCTAAAACAATCCCGTAACATTCATTTGTAAGAGTAAACAATGACCTTGAGAAGTACAAAATCTGGATGTTCTGTTGAAACATATGTACAAAAAAGGAGAGGGAGATTTTTAAAATGGTTCGACTGTCTTCGTTTCTCCTTTACCCCTTTTACTCCCGTACCCTACCCACCAGCTGGGAAAACAAACCTTTTACTCTCTCACCCTACAGGAAGCTGGTGGATAGGGCCAGGGGGTGAAAGGGTAAGTTTCTACTTGGCTGACTCACTGACAATGCGGGCTGCTGGTGGATAGGGTGAGGGAGTCAAAGGGTTGAGAGAGTTCAAGTTTACATTGCTCATAGCCCAGCCGACCACTAGACCCATATCAGGGCTAACACCACGTCAAAAAATGACAACCCGCTTAAAGATAAAAAACAGTTAAAGGGTTAAGAGCGGTTAGAGAAGCTTTCTGTAGGGTGAATCAATGAACCTTATATCGTGTAGAATCGCTTCACTGAGTCGGCAGCTGCTGTAGCTAATAGACAGACACTTAGTGCACGGTCCTTTGATGTCTGCTGCTTGCTGCAGTAAATGCTCTCTACCCATGAACACCGTTGTCAATGGATGTTGAAACAGATTGTAAGACTCCAAGTGAGTTATTGCAACGTTTACAACGAAAAGGAGGGAAAACACTAGAACTACGTGTGTTTTGTTTGTTTTTTCGAAAGTAGAGGCATAAGTGATGTACTTCTGTTTTCCATCCAGCCTTCACGGACAGAGAGAGAGAGAGAGAGAGAGAGAGAGAGAGAGAGAGAGACAGACAGACGGACAGACACAGAGAGAGACGGAGAGAGAGACACAGACACAGAGAGAGACAGACAAAGAGAACGAGGAGATAGAGCGAAAGAGAGAGAGAGAGAGAGAGCGAAAGAGAGAGAGAGAGAGAGAGAGAGAGAGAGAGAGAGAGAGAGAGAAAGACTGAGACAGTGACAGACAGACAGAGACAGGAGAGAGACAGAGTGAGAGAGAACGAGAGAGAAAGAGAGACAGAGACAGACACAGAGATAAAGAGTGAGCGAGAGAGAGAGAAAAGAGAAAAAGAAACAGAGAGAGGGTGGTAGAGGGAGAGACAGACACACACAGAGAGGGGGTGGGGAAGAGAGACAAGATACTTGGGAGTTTAACTGTCAATATTCTGTTACGACCCTTGCACCAAGAGGTGCATACCCGTTATATAACTTCCGTTCAATTTAACTCAATGCTCATTCAGTAATCCACACTTGGAAACTGAAACGTGCATTTGAAGGCCTGACATCATACGCCCATATGCTCCTCTCACATCCACTTAAATCTCAATCATCGGGAAGACAGATTTTTTTTTTTTCGTTTCTTTCTTTCTTGTTTCTTCCTCTTAGCTCAGTTGTTTAGATCAGCATGCTGATAACAGGTGTTTTAAGTTCGAATCTCCAGGGTAGCCAATGTTTTTACGGTTCAACACGGAGGCGGACGACTTTATTTTCTTTACACATGGGCTGGTTGGTTCTGTTATCAGAGCCGTGGACTCAAGATCTGATATCTCGAGTTCAGACCCAGCCTGCAACATTAAAAACTGGCCTGTTGGCTGCCCATCTTGTTTCCATCATTCTGGTGGTTGTCAGCCTGTGTTTTGTACGTCACTTCTCTTCCTTCTGTTCAGTTCAGTTCATATTGCTTATAGCCAAGCCGACTACTAGAGCCATATAAGGTCTAACACCACGTCAAAAAAACAAACAAAAAAACAACCCGTTAAAAGACAAACAGTTAAAAACCATGCTCACCGTTAACCTTGCAAATCTGAACTGCGATTAAAGAAAAACAGACGTAAAATCATATCAGGTGAAATTTATTGACCTCTTGTACAAACTGGAAAATTGCATTAGGAGGGACGTCTCGGAAGAGGTTCTTCAAGGAATCCGCCGTGTAATGCTTTTGTCTCACATCGTACAAGTCCCAGCAATCAAGGAGGAGGTATCTGTTTTTGAAAAGGTACGAGTGAGTGTAACCTACATATCACTGTCTTACGGTTTCCTGCAGCAGATGGGAGAATTTCTTTCAGGCTAGGACAGGTTTGGAAACGTTTATTATCTGTCTGTTCATTCTCTTCCTTCTTCCCATTTCAAGACTTTGCCAGCGTATAGAATTTTTGCACGCTCAGAAAGTCTGCATGATAACTGCTGGCAAATTTGATTAGAGTGTGTATGGAATTGTCCGGGTACCATGAATTACTGTTATTGTTATTTTGATTCAAAGCCCAGCTGACCGCATACAGCTATATCAGGGCTGTAGCCGTTTCGAAACAATGCTTCAACAGGGAAAAAAAGGAAAAGAAAATTAAGTACGCTTAAATGCACTTATTGTTCTTGTTATGTAAAGCCCAGCCGACTGCGTAGAGCCATGTCAGAGCTAAAACTGCTTCAAAACATACAAAACTTCAACAGGGGAAAAAAAATTAAGCACACATATCAATGCATTCGCGCACATAATCTAAGGAGATGCCTCTGGTGCTGACCACTCCATCCAATTTATCACAAAATGGATTTAAAAGCATACCTGAATACAAATCTAAGCGTAACTAAGGACACTAAAACATATAAAACAGGCCTAAATTACCTAAAACTGTTTCAATTCAATTCATATTGCTTATAGCCCAGCCGACCACTAGAGCCATATCAGGGCTAACACCACGTCAAAAAGAAAAGAACAACCCGTTAAGATAAACAGATAAAACCCATGCTCACCATCAACCTTGCAAATCTAAAATGCCATTAAAGAAAAACATGTAAAATTACATCAATTGAAATCTACTGATCTCTTGTAAAAACTGGAATATTGCATCAGGAGGGACGTCTCGGAAGAGCTCCTTTAAGGAATCTGCCGTGTAGTGCTTTTGTCTCACATCGTACAAGTCCCAGCAATCGAGGAGGAGGTGTCGGATGCTCAACGGCTCATCACACGGTATACACCATGGTGCTTCTTCATTTTTCAAAAGGTACGAGTGAGTGTAGGATGTGTGACCCGTGCGTAATCTACATAACACTGTCTCTTTCTTACGGTTTCCTGCAGCAGATAGAAGTTCTGTCAGGTTAGGGCGGATTTGGAAGAGTTTATCTGTCTGTTTATTCCAATTCTCCTGCCACAGATTTCTTACGTAACTGTGTACTTTCGATTTGACATCTGTGTAAGGGATCACGGACTTAGACATCTTTGCCATGCCATTGTAGCCTTCTTGGCCAGGTAATCAGCCTTTTCATTGCCTCCAATACCAATATGGCCAGGAATCCAGGC
Source organism: Monoplex corrugatus (assembly GCA_030674185.1). Taxonomy (NCBI): domain Eukaryota; kingdom Metazoa; phylum Mollusca; class Gastropoda; order Littorinimorpha; family Ranellidae; genus Monoplex; species Monoplex corrugatus. Next base: position 37,934,759 of record JAPXFY010000022.1, read on the forward strand.
AAAAACAATCTCGTAACCGTCATTTGCTAGAGTAGAATACAGTTCAAAGAACATCACAAGTTCAGGGTGACTAATGTTTCGGCAAGCGATTGCCTGCAAAGCAGAAAGGGAGTCAGAAAAAATAAGAAACTGTGTTTGGATTGGGACACCATTTTTAGTGCCAAAACCAGAGCAGTCAATTCAGCAGTGTAAACCGAACTTTCAGATGGAATACGTTTTAAAAATGCTCTTGGGAATCTCGGAGCAGAAGGCAGCGGCAGCCACACCTTCATCACACTTGGACCCATCAGTGAAGATTCTGCAGGATGATGGAGATTTTTTCACACAATTCTGCATAAAACGATTTGTACGCCAGAGCACTGGTATTGTCTTTACGGAAGGAAGCAAGATCAAAACAAACCTTCGGTGTTTTCAACGTCCATGGTGGACTATCTGGAAACTTGGAGAAGTCGTTAACAACTGCTAAATTTATATCTGCCTTTTCTAAATGGGGACGGATACGCAGCCCAAAGGAGGAGTCACTTTTGGATGTTTTTCAAAGTCACTTTCAAATCTGGGGTTGAAGACAGTCGTAGGCTGGGTTTTCCGGTTCAGAGAACAGTTTCAAACAGAAATTTAAACTTAGTTTCAGTCTACGGTTGCTCAGGGAGGGCTCTCCCCTGCCTCTGCATACAAACTATACACAGGAGTTGTTCTGAATGCACCAAGACAGGCGCAGCCCTTGATGGTGAATGGGATCAAGTGCCTTTAGGTACGACGCTCTCGCAGACCCATATACTACACAGCCATAGTCCAGTTTAGAGCGAATTAAAGCTCTGTACAGGTGTAGTAACGTTTTCTTGTCGGCACCCCAGTCTGTATGAGCTACAACTCGAAGAATATTCAGAGCTTTCTGGCAAGATGTTTTTAGATGTTGGATATGACTGAGAAAGTTCAACTTTTCATCAAAAATCAAGCTCAGAAATTTAGCTTCTTTTACAGCTGGAATGATGCACTTTCCCAGACGAATTTCTGGAGCAGCAAAAAATTCACGCAGGTTATGAAAGTGAATACACTGTGTTCTGGTAAAGGTAAAGCCATTTGTCTCTGCCCACTGCTGGATCTTATCCACACACAACTGCAGCCGTCGCTGAACGCCTGCACAGAAGCTTCCACTTGCCTAAACTGCAAAATCGTCCACAAACAGGGAGCAGTCCGAGCCCTGCTGTACTGATTTGACTATGTTGTTGATCTTGAGACTGAACAGCGCAGGAGAGAGAATGCTCCCTTGTGGTACACCCAGCTCTTGCCCATGGATGTCCGACAGAGTAGTATCAACCCGCACTTAAAACTGCCTATCAGCCAAAAATTTTTGGATAAACGTAGGTAGGTGACCCCTAAAACCCAATTCGTGTAGATCCATAAGAATTCCTGATTTCCAAGTGGTGTCATAGGCTTTCTCTAAATCAAAGAAGATAGCCACTACATGCTGTTTCTGCAGAAATGCATTACGGATGGTTGTTTCAGGACGAATTAAATGATCTACTGTGGAATGGTGCTTGCGAAAACCGCATTGTTCTTTGACCAAGATGCCGTCATTCTCCAGTTTCCACATCAGTCTCTTACTGACCATTTTCTCCATCACTTTGCACAGACAACTGGTTAGGGCTATTGGCCGGTAATTGGATGGATTAGATACATCCTTTCCAGGTTTAGGTATAGGGACGATCAGGGCTTTCCGCCATGAGGGAGGAAAGAATCCTGTCGTCCATATGTAATTGTACACTTTCAACAGAATGTCCAAACCCTTTTCCGGGAGATGCTTCACCAGTTGATAATGAACTTCATACAAGCCAGGAGAAGAGTCAGAGCAAGTCACAAGAGCGTCTTTTAATTCTCCTAATGTCAGTGGAAGATTGTACTCTTGTGCGTTATCAGAGACGAAGTTACAAGCTCTTTTCTTTCACCGATTTGCGTTTCCGGAAGACCGCCGATTTATTTGCTGAGGAAGAGTTCTTTTTGATGGTAGATGCCAACATGTTAGAGATGGCTTTTTTGTCAGTAATCAAACAATCTGACACTTTCAGATGGTGGACAGAGGGACAGGTGTTTTTCCCTTTAATTTGTTTGATAATTTTCCAGACTTTCTTTTTAGGAGTTCGGGATGTCAGTTTCGAGCAGAAGTTTATCCAGGACTGTTGTTTGTTTCTTTTAAAGATGTATCTTGACTTTGCTCGTAGTTTCTGATGAGCTCGAACATTATCCGCCGATGGACTTTGAAACACGCGACGTTGAGCTTTCTTGCGTTCTTGTTTTATCCGTTTACATTGTAAAGTAAACCACGGAGTTTTAGGCATGTGCGCTTTCTTTGATGATGTGGGAATTGCTCGTTTGGCACAGCTCATGATGATCTGCATCAGAGTGTTTACTGGATCATCACTCTGCAGGACCCTTTCTTCCTCCAAATCACTCAGGACAGCCCTCTCGAACAAATCCCAGTCAGCCCTACGAAAAACAAAGTGCTCCGGTAGAGACTCGAGTCTAACGCTTGGATTTGTTAAGACAACTGGAGGATGATCACTTCTATGGAGATCATCCAGAACTTTCCACTCATAGTCCAAAACCAGCGAAGCATCACACACTGATAAATCCAAACAAGAAAGTGTACCTTTTGCAGGATGGATATATGTCGGAGAACCATCGTTTAAACAGCATAAGTTTAAATCGGAGAAGACATCTTCAAGCAAGAGACCTCGCACTGAAGTATCTTCACTACCCCAAAGCGGGGAATGGCCATTCAAATCGCCGAGCAACAGAAAAGGTTTGGGAAGTTCCTCAATCAAATCAACCAGTTCTTTTTAACAGCAACAGATGGAGGGAGGTACACAGAGCAAATGGTTAATGTTTTGTTTAGAGATACCCTTGCCGCTACTGCTTGCAAACTGGTGTTCAGATTAATAGAACTAAACAAAACGGACCTATGTAGCAGCAAATATACTCCACCCGTTACTCCTCCATCTTTAGGTTATGCTGGTTTGGAAACAATGTTGAAATTCATTAATGAAAAACTCTTTCCTTCGCGTATTAATGTTTCTTGCAAAGCCACTACAGCAGGCTGCAGGTCACGGCAAAGTAGCTGGAGCTCCTCTAGATTGGCGTAGACACCTCATATGTTCCAATGGACTATAGACTGCATTATTGGCGGAATTATACAAGGCATTTTAGTCCATATCTGTTTCGTCCTCCTCAACTTGCAATGGAGCGTACTTATTTTCTAGTTTTTTTTTCAGCATTCCTCAGGCGGTCAGACCTGACGGCTGACCTGCCTGCAGGAAGTCCAAGCTTAGGCCCTTTAAGTGCTGGAGGAGGGTTCTTCATTTCTACCAGCATTACTTTGGACCCTACTCCATTTCCTGTGGAGCTGCTCCCGGACAGCCGGGGCGGGAGGGCGGGTTTACCAGGGAGACTGGGTTTCCCTGGGTTGCCAGCATTGACTGCTTTTGGCTGTTGAACAGCCTGGGAGGCAGCGGTTTTAACGCCCCCGCTGAGGGCCTTTGTGTCTTGCAATGTTTCAAAATTCGTCTTTGACAATGTTATTTCTGTTTGACAGGCTATGGATACTTGAACTGTTTTGACTACCGACGCATAGCTTTTGGTAGACAAACTGCTGCCCTCTACTAACCTTTTGGCTTCGTGAAAAGGTAGTTTTTTTCAGTTTTCAGGCGTTGAATGGTTTGTTCCTTTTGTCATACGGGGCAATCTTTCGAGGATGATGGATGGTTACCTCCACAATTTATGCAGTTTAGTGGATCGTCGCATCTCCCCTCATGTGCCTCCTTGGCGCACATGGCACACTTTCCAGTTTCTGTGCATCTGTCCTTGATGTGGCCGAACTTGTGACAACGGAAGCAGCGCATTGGTGATGGCATATACAACACTTTCACCTTCAAGTTTCCAACTTTCAAGTCTTGGGGTATAGTAGGAGAAAAAACGTAAGAAAGAGCGTGTTTGTAGGGATTTTGTCGGACCCTTTCCGGAACATGGCCCGGCGTACCTCTACAACGCCCTGGCTTTTCAGTTCCGTTCGGATCTCCTCCTCCGACACTCCTCTCAGCTCAGGGCACCTTACGACTCCTTTGCTGCTGTTCAGTCCTTTGTGTGGAGTGACTTTTATTCCACGATCAACTAGTACTGATGCTTTCAGCAAGCATCGGACTGCTTGTTATCCTTGCACTCCACAAGGTAGTCTCCGTTTCGCAGCTTTTTAATCGTTTTAGGGTTTCCTATCAAGGCTTGAAATCCCTTCTGTATGGCAAAGGGACTCAATTTCCAAATAGGTTTTTCTTCCTCAATGCCCGTCACCACTAGCCACGCCGCCCAAAAACCGGTTGCCTGTCTTGTTTCGTCCTCGGAATCGGTCAATTTCATTATCTCGTTTTCTTTTTTGTGTTTTGTTTTGACATGAGAGTAGGCTAAACGATGGCAGAAATGACTCGGTCACCCCAGGAGAGCTGCCGTGCTGGGGAATGGACAGTGGATGGCCAATCTCTGGGCGTCCGTCTGCCTGGAACCGTCCCGCATGAAACCAGACAGTGTACTTTAACGACTGACTAGCGTACAGTCACTCATCCCCTCGCCAAGTACCCCAAGCTTGGGATTACGGGTTGCTTACGGCAACCACTCGTGAACATGATGGGCATGAAGAAAATGGAGATGAGGATGGGACCACGTTTCGTCTCATCCCTCCCCCTTGACCTGTCCGACATGGGTAACCCTACCAGGGCATCAATTTTATTATGTTGTTTAGAGTCCAGTCCACGTCAACAGCATTAGTTATCGGGACTTCATTCAAAAAGCACAAAGCTTTCTACCAAGTAGCCCCCGTCGGCATAGCTCAAAGGATCACTGAGACCTCAAGCCCCCCGACCACGGCAAGGTGGTGGTCCCGTCCGGGGGGACCTAAAACTGTTTTACATATCACATTTCTCTAGAGCCAAAAATGCACTTAATACGTGTACCCAATTATCAATCCTAAGAGAAAATACAAAAGACTTTACTGAACACATACAGGTAAATGGACCAGCTAGGCAGAAAATGATAGGAAGAAATGATAGAAAGCAAAAGAGCAAGGCAGAAAATGACAGTGACAGAAAAGAGGAAATTTCTCGCTCTGGAACAAGCTACAAACTTCAAGGCAATATAGAATATGTAAAACCTGTATTAATGCACAAAAATATTACTTTTATTCATTTTTGAATGTCTAACACTCTCTAAAGCTTAAAAATGTCTAAACGTATCTTTCCATAAAATTTGTTGTTATGTAAGGAGAGCTGAGCCAGGGGAAGCCAAAAAAAAACGCTTTAAAAGATTGCCTCAAAGTATCCATCAACGACCTGGGCAATACCTGGGAGACGTTTGCACTAGATCGACCGAACTGGCCAGGCAAGCTGACCATCGGAGCAAGAGCAGCAGAGAGAAGACGTACAGCAGAGGCTGGAAGAAAACGAGAAGCGCGCAAGGCACGAGCGACATCCAGTTCTACAGCTGCACCAACCCACGTTTGCCCTACGTGTGGGCCAACATTCCTAGCCTGGATTGGGCTCACCAGTCACCTCCGAACCCACAATCGCCAATCCCCCAGTCAAAACTGAAGTCGTGGTCTTCTTCGACAACGAAGGATGAACAAGAACATGCTTTCATTACATAACTTAGTCAGTACTGAAAAGTGTTTTGTTAAATTTTGCGAGTACATTAACCCTTCGACTCCTGCACCCTATGCACTAACAGAAAAAAACAACCCTTTGACTCCTTCACCCTATTCATCAGCTTCCTGCAGTCAAAGGGTTAAGGTTTTGCTTTGCCAGAACAGCTGACAATGCAGGATGCTGGTGGACAGGATGTGGGAGTCAAGGGGTTAACATAGGGAAAAATTCTAATATCTACAATTTTGTGAATTTCTTTCCCAATGTTTCATTTGTTCTGTTACAATTAATAATGCAATATTTCATTTGTTCTGTTACGGTTAATAATGCAATGTTTCATTTGTTCTGTTACGGTTAATAATGCAATGTTTCATTTGTTCTGTTACGGTTAATAATGCAATGTTTCATTTGTTCTGTTACGGTTAATAATGCAATGTTTCATTTGCTCTGTTACGGTTATTAATGCAATGTTTCATTTGTTCTGTTACGGTTAATAATGGTATTGTAACATGCATATCCCGATAACAGGTTTAAGGATAAAACATGCGCGCGCACGAGTATGGCGTGTGTGTGTGTGTGTGTGTGTGTGTGTGTGTGTGTGTGTGTGTGTGTGTGTGTGTGTGTGTGTGTGTGTGTGTGTCCAACTGTGTTTAATGTATAAGCATAATTATCCCTAACAGTTTTTATTTCACTTAAAAATGCAACAAGCATGCCTTGATGTCGATTGTTTGTGCTATACAAATAGGATTAGCAATTGTTATGATGATAATGTATGTGTGTCCCAGAGAGACAGAGTTCAGTTCATACTGCTTATAGCCCAGCCGGCCACAAGAGCCATATCAGGGCTAACACCACGTCAAAAAAAACATAAAAAAACCCAACACGTTAAGATAAAAGACAATTAAAAACAATGCTAACCGTTCACCTTTTAAGTCTAAAATGCAATTAAAGAAAACCATACTTGGACGCAAAATCATCTCTCCCTGTCTCTCCACACATACACATACGTATATATATACCAAGCCAACAGCAAGCCCAGAAACAACTTGAGCAAAAGTGAACGAACAGCACTTAATGAACTTCGCAAAATGGTTAAGAACAGGACCATCCGGATAAGTAGTGCAGATAAAGGTGGGGCGGTGGTAGTTCAGAACACTGACCAATATGTGAAAGAAGCCTACAAGTTGCTGAGTGATGGGACGCACTACCAACAGGTTGAGCGGGACCCCATTACCCAAATAGTTACCGTCTAACAGGATCGTCGAAGAACTTTTTAACCAGTGCTACATTGATAACAATACTCGTAAATGGGCCAGGTTAGATCCAGGCAATGTTAGAACAAATATTTTTTACCACTTGCCCAAAATCCATAAAAGCCTTATTAACCCCCCTGGCCGACCAATAGTCTCGAGTGTTGGGGGAGCCACAGAAACTCAAGGCTCGTAGACTACTGGCTTAGAGACCTTGTCCCTAGACTACCGAGCTATATTCAAGATTCCATACAGATTCTACAACTTGTCAGGGAATGGAACACCAGGATGGGCCCCTTTCCTCCCAACACTAAACTGGTCAGCATTGATGTAGTAAGTTTGTATACCAGCATCCCTCATCCGGACATACAACAGGCTGTGGCCCATTTTTTGTCCATATTCCCATGTGAAAAAGTCCCTCCAGCAGAAATTACTTTGAAAATCATTAGACATGTTTTACAACGAAACTTTTTCACTTTTGAGGAAAAAATATATCACCAAAAGTCGGGAACGGCCATGGGTACCTCAATGGCCCCGACGGTTGCCAATCTTTTTATGGGCTTTTTAGAAGGCAACCTTTTGGAGCAGAGTCCCTTCAAAATTAACACAGAGCTCTGGAAGAGGTACATCGATGACATTTTATTGTTGTGGACTGGCACTGAGGCAGAGCTGGATCAATTCAGCCAGTATCTTAATTCCTTCCACCCCACTATCAAATTTACCTTGAACAGTTCCTACACCAGCCTGTCTTTTCTAGACATACTTCTAACACTACAAAATGGATTTATTAGTACTGACCTCTTCACAAAAGAGACTGACGCTCATGCATACCTCCATTTTAAGTCCTGACACCCACGTTACTGCATCAACAATATACCAGCCAGTCAGTTTTTAAGGTTAAGACGCATCTGTTCTCGACCAGAAGATTTCAATGCTAATAGCGATCGCATGATGAAGTACTTTGCACGCCGTGGATACCCTCTCCCTCTCCTCCAGGCTGCTAAATTAAAAGCTGAAAACACCCCGAGACTTGCAACCTTGGCATACAAGGCTAAATGTAAGCACTCGAGAGTGCCCATCATAATGACCCACAACCCTTTGAATCCTCCTCTGCGGAAATGGTTGAAAGAGAAACTTCCGATACTCCACAACAGCCACAAAATGACTAAAGCCATACCGGTTGAACCTATAGTAGGGGAGAGAAACTGTAAATCTCTTAATATATTAATGCCGTCTGCTCTTCCCCCCATTCTACTGCCAACAAAGAGGCAGGGTGCTTCAAATGCAATAAAAAATGTGTTGTATGCCTAGAACATCTCCAGGAAACGAAGGAGTTTTCCAGCTCCAGAACCACAGAGAAATTCACAATTAGAGAAAGATTAGACTGTGATAGCGAGGGTATCATTTATCTTTTATTCTGTGATAAATGTGCCCACACCCAATATGTCGGAGAAACAAAAAACTCCCTGAAGGTCAGATTTTATCAACACATGTCGAACATAAGAAAAAACACAGGAACCCTAGTGACCCAACATTTTAATTCCAGTGGCCATTCCCTGTCTGACATGAAGTGTGTCATTTTAGAGAAAGTGCATGGCCAGAATCTAAGTTCCAGACTCAGAAGAGAACAATTTTGGATCACTAAACTACAAACTTTGTCCCCCCTGGGTCTTAACATCTTAGAGGTTTAAGAGCCTTATATATTCTTAGGCACAACAGTTCCACTTGGGCTTGCCTACTGTAATCTGTTTTTGAGTATGGAGGGGCGCTCATCTGGAACACAGTATTGGATGCTCTTCGAATCCTATATTTCAAACCCCCTGTATTTTAAATAATTTTAACTCTTTGGGTAGGAATTTATATATTAATTCATTTACTTCTCCTTTCATTCATTTTATAAATTCCCTATTTCTCATTCCCCTACAGACCTCTTCCCCCCTCTCCCTCTTTCTTCCGTTCTTTTTCTTCCTCTCTTTCTTTCCCTCCCTGACCCCCTTCTTCCTCTTATCCCACACATCGGTTCGCCAGAGAAGGAGAGCGAGGACTTTCATTTGGAAGACGGGGGCATATATATATATTACACATATATACACGTATATAGATATACATACACATTTACACAATATACATATATACATACATACATACATATATATATGTATGTATATATATATACATAAACACAAAATATATTTATATGAGAGAGAGAACGAGAGACAGACAGACAGACAGACAGAGACAAAGAGACAGAGAGAGCATGATTGTGTGTACGTGCGTGTGTGTGTGTACGTGCTTGCGTGGTGTGTGTGTGTGTGTGTGTGTGTGTGTGTGTTGTGTGTTTGTGTACGTGCTTGCGTGGTGTGTGTGTGCGCGCATGCGCCTTGGTGTTTTTTCCCCAACTCGTCAGAGAGATAGAGATAGGAAACAGAAGAGAAAGAAAGAAACAGACAGAGCGAGGGGGGAGGGGGGAGAGAGAGGGAGAGACAGACAGACAAAAAGAGAGAGGGGAGAGAGTGAGAGAGAGCAGAGAGAGAGACAGAGACAAATAACAGACAGAGACAGAGAGAGGAGACAGAAGAGAAAGACAGAAACACAGAGACAGAGAGAGGGAGAGGGTGGGGAGAAAGCGAGAGAGACAGACAGACAGACAAAGATAGAGAGGGGGACAGAGAGAGAGAGAGGGAGAAAGAGCAAGCCATCGTTAATTATGGAAGTTGGTGGAACACGCCCACAACCTGTAGCCTACCACTCATTCAACACAGGTTGCCTGCCTGCCTGTTTGCCTACCTGTCAGCCTACCTGTCTGCCTACCTGCCTGCCTGCCTGCCTGCCTGCCCGCCCTGCTGGTTAAAAGCTTCCACTTGGTTAGAACTCTTCAGGACAGCTCTTTGGTGCTTCGTTTCCACTGCTTTTTGTGATTAGACAGGGTAAGAGCGGTTCCCTGTTTCTGTCAAAGACCTGAAAGCCAAGGACCAGCGTCTGCTCGTAGTTTCGGCTGGATTTCCATTACTCTTGGGCTGTGATTGTTTGTTTGAAGCGGTCCATCCATTCTTTCACGGACCAGCCTCTGTTGGTAGCTACGGCCGAGTTCCATGACGCTTGCGCTGTTGGTTTCTGTTTAGAGTAGTTCCTATAGTTCCTTAAGACTTTCAAGGATCTGAAAGCCAGGGACCAGCCTCTGTTCGAAGTGTCGGCTGGATTTTCATTACTCTTGCCCTGATTTATTTCTGTTTGTTGAGTAGTTCCTTACTTCTTTCAAAGACCTTAAAACCAGGGACCAGCCCCTGTTCATAGTTACATCCGAGTTCCATGATGCTTGCGCTGTTTGATTTCTGTTTGTTTAGAACAGTTCCTGTTCAGTTCAGTTCATATTGCTTATAGCCCAGCCGACTACTTGAGCCATATCAGGGCTAACACCAACGTCAAAAACGACAACCCGGTTAAGATAAAAGACAACAGTTAAAAACCATGCTCACTGTTAACCTTGCAAATCTAAAATGCCATTAAAGAAAAATAGACGTAAAATCATATCTGGTGAAATCTATTGACCTCTTGTAAAAACTGGAAAATTGCATCAGGAGGGACATCTCGGAAGAGGTTCTTCAAGGAGTCCGCTGTGTAATGCTTTTGTTTCACATCGTACAAGTCCCAGCAATCGAGGAGGTGGTGTCGGATGCTCAACGGCTCATCACACGGTATACGCCATGGTACTTCTGCATTTTTTATAGGTAGAAATGAGTGTAGATTGTGTGACCCGTGTGTAACCTACATAACACTGTCTCTTTCTTACGGTTTCCTGCAGCAGATGGGAAGAGTTTTTCAGACTAGGGCGGATTTGGAAAAGTTTGTTATCTGTCTGTTTATTCCAATCCTGCTGCCACACATTTCTCACGTAACTGCGTATTTTCGATTTGATAACTGTGTAAGGAATCAAGGATTTAGACATCTTTTCCCTTGTGGCCTTTCTGGCCAGGCAGTCATTATCATTTCATTGCCTCCAATACTAACATGGAACAGTTCTTGTAGTTCCTTGATTCTTTCAAAGACCTGAAAGCCAGGGACCAACATCTATTCGTAATTACGGCTGAAAGTTCCATTACCCTTGCGCTGTGACTGATTGCTGTTTCTTTAGAGCAGTTCCTTGCCTCGTTCAAGGACCTGAAAGCCAGGGACCAACTTCTGTTCGTAGTTACGGCTGGAGTTCCATGACGCTTGCGCTGTGATCGATTTCTGTCTGTTTTTAGAGTTATTGTTATTTTTGTTTAAAGCCCAGCCGACTGCGTAGAGCCATATCAGGGCTATAACCACTTCAAAACACATACAATGCTTCAACAGGAATAAAAATGGGACAGAAAATGTATCGCACAAGGGATCTAAAAAGCATACCTGAATTAAAATTTAAACATAACTAAGGACACTAAAACATATATGTATATAAGAACAGGCATAAATTACCTAACATTGCTTCGGCATATCTAATTTCCCTAGAGCCAAAAATGCAGTTAATACATGTACCCAATTATCAATCCTACGAGAAAGTATGTGAGACTATCGATCACATACAGGTGAATAGACCAGCAAGGCAGAAAACGATAGGAAGAAATGACAAAGCAAAGGAGTGAAGAAGAAACCTGGAGATTGACAGAATAGTTAATTTCTTCCACAGAATTTCCAGAAAGTGAGGATACTATTTATACTGAAAGAGCCCCCAGCATCCCATCGGAGGGAAAATGATAGGAAGAGATGACAGAGCAAATGAGTGAAGAAGAAACCATGAGAGTGACAAAAAAGTGGAAATTTCTCGCACAAAATTTTCAGGTGGGGATACTATGTATCATTGAAGAGCCCGCGACATCCCCACGGGGTGGGTGAGTTAGGTGAGCAGGGGGGGGGGGAGGGAGAGGAAAGTTAAGGACTAGCGTCTGCTCGTAGTTACAGCTAAGTTTTTATTACGCTTGCTTCGTTTGTTTGTTTTAGGGGCACTTGCAATTTGCTGTGGTTGTTTATATGTTGCTGAAGAGCAAATGCTCACAACGTTTATGTTCTTTTCTTCTGCTTCTTTTATCTTTCTGTTTGTGCCTTCATGGGTGTCGCGGGGAATTCTGTTTATGGTCTTACAATTAAACGGTTTTCGTCTTGCGTCTCGAGTCTGCATCTCTATTTCTTCTTCTACGTGTGTGTGTGTGTGTGTGTGTGTGTGTGTGTGTGTGTGTGTGTGTGTGTGTGTGTGTGTGTGTGTGTGTGTGTGTGCCTGCGCGTATGCGTGGTGTGTGTGTGTGTGTGCATGAATGCGCGCGCGCTGGTGTGTGTGTGTGTGTGTGTCTTTGTGTGTCCGCGCGTGTGTGCGTGGTGTGTGTGTGCGTGGTGTGTGTGTGCGTGGTTGTGTGTGTGTGTGTGTGTGTGTGTGTGTGTGTGTGTATGTGTGTGTGTGTATGTGTGTGTGTGTGCGTGCGTGCATGCGCGCCTGTGCATGTGTACGTGCGTGCGTGCGTACGTATGTGTGCGTGCGTACGTATGTGTGTATGTGTGTGTGCGTGCGTATGTGTGTGTGTCCGTGCGTGCGTGCGTGCGTATGTGTGTGTGCGTGCGTATGTGTGTGCGTGCGTATGTGTGTGTGCGTGCGTTATGTGTGTGTGTCCGTGTGCGTGTGGTATGTGTGTGGTCTCTCTCTCTCTCTCTCTCTTCCCCCCTCTCTCCAGTACACCATGTCTGTTAGAGTGTCAATACAGGTAGATGAGACAATGGCATAAATGTAACTTGGTCTTTTGTGCTAACTTTTATATCGTTGGAAAATTATGTTTCAATTCAGCTCATTTCATTTGATCTCCCCCCCCCCACCCCCTATTTCTGTGTCTTTCTGTCTGACTGACTGTCTCTGTCTGACTCTGTCTCTGTCTGTCTGTCTCTCTGTCTGTGTCTGTCTGACTGTCCGACTCTTGTCTGTCTGACTCTGACTGACTCCGTCTATGTCTTTCTGTCCAGTGTCTGTCTGACGCTGTCTGTCTGACTGTCTGCTCTCTGTCCGCTGTCTGTCTGACTCTTTAACTCACTCTGACTGTCCGACGCTTTCTGACTCAGTCTGTCTGACTCTGTCTGACTCAGATTCTGTCTGTCTGACTGACTGGCTCTGACTCTGTCTCCGTCTTTCTCACACACACACACCCCCACACACACACAAACACCCCCACACACAGTCAATTGCGCGAATCATTAGAGTATAACCATCTTATAACTTACACAGCTCCTCGCGTACCCTGAAAAAGACGTGGGAAAAATCAGTATATTCGCGCACACAGTCTACAGATATGTGCCCCCAGCGATGACCATTCCGCCCAGTTTATCACCAAGGGGTTATTGTCATTGTCATTGTTATTGTCGCTTAAAGCCCAGCCGACTGCACAGAGCCACATCAGGGCTTTAACCAACTCAGCAAGTACACAATGCCTCACTGGAGAAAAAATAATCTAGGAGATTAGTACACATTTTGTTGTTGTTGTTGTTGTTGTTGTTCTTGTTTAAAGCCCACCTGACTGCATAGAGCCATATCAGGGCTATAACCGCTTTAAAACATACAAAACTTCAACAAGAAAAACCAAAGAAAAAGAAAATTAAGTACACATAGTAAGGCATTCGCGCACATAATCTAAGGACATGCCCCAGGCGTTGACCACTCCAATTTATCGCACAGGGGATTTTAAAAACATACCTGAATACAAATATAAGCATAGCTACGGACACCAAAACATAAAAACGGACCTAAAGCACCAAAAATTGCTTCCACATATTTCACCTCCCTAGAGCCAAAAATGCACTTAATACATGTACTCGATTATCAATCCTAAGACAAAATACGTAAGACTTTATCGAACACATACAGGTGAATGGACCAGCAAGGCAGAAAATGATAGAAATGACAGAAAGCAAAGGAGAAAGAAAGAAAGAGTGACAGAAAAGAGGAAATTTCTTACCACAGAATTTCCAGAAAGTGGGGATACTATCTATATTGAAAGAGCCCCCGGCATTCTTACGGGGAGGTTATTTTCGCTTAAAGCCCAGCCGACTGCGCAGAGCCACATCAGGGCTTTAACCATCTCAGCAAGTATATCATACCTCACTGGAGAAATAAAATCTGGGAAAAAATACACATATCAATGCATTTACATAAATAATCTGATATGCCCGTGGCGTTGACCTTTCCATCCAATTTATCACTCGAGTTGTTATTCTTGTTTAAAGCCCAGCCGACTGCGTAGTAGTCATATCAGGGCTATAACTGCTTCAAAACGTAGAAAACTTCAACATGACAACAACAACAAACAAACAAAAGAAGAAGAAAAGAAAAGTACACATATCAACGCATTTGCGCACTTAAGGGTTTAAGAAAACAAATCTGAATACAAATGTATACGTAACTACGGAAACTAAAACATACATATAAAAACAGGCCTAAACTAAAAACATACATATAAAAACAGACCTAAACTAAAAACATACATATAAAAACAGACCTAAACTAAAAACATACATATAAAAACAGACCTAAACTAAAAACATACATATAAAAACAGGCCTTAACTAAAAACATACATATAAAAACAGGCCTAAACTAAAAACATACATATAAAAACAGGCCTAAACTAAAAACATACATATAAAAACAGACCTAAACTAAAAACATACATATAAAAACAGACCTAAACTAAAAACATACATATAAAAACAGGCCTTAACTAAAAACATACATATAAAAACAGCCTAAACTAAAAACATACATATAAAAACAGGCCTTAACTAAAAACATACATATAAAAACAGGCCTAAACTAAAAACATACATATAAAAACAGGCCTTAACTAAAAACATACATATAAAAACAAGCCTAAACTAAAAACATACATATAAAAACAACCTAAACTAAAACATACATATAAAAAACAGGCCTTAACTAAAAACATACATATAAAAACAGGCCTAAACTAAAAACATACATATAAAAACAAGCCTAAACTAAAAACATACATATAAAAACAGGCCTTAACTAAAAACATACATATAAAAACAGGCCTAAACTAAAAACATACATATAAAAACAGGCCTAAACTAAAAACATACATATAAAAACAGGCCTTAACTAAAAACATACATATAAAAACAGGCCTTAAACTAAAAACATACATATAAAAACAGGCCTAAACTAAAAACATACATATAAAAACAGGCCTTAACTAAAAACATACATATAAAAACAGGCCTTAACTAAAAACATACATATAAAAACAAGCCTAAACTAAAAACATACATATAAAAACAGGCCTTAACTAAAAACATACATATAAAAAACAGGCCTTAACTAAAAACATACATATAAAAACAAGGCCTTAAACTAAAAACATACATATAAAAACAGGCCTTAACTAAAAACATACATATAAAAACAGGCCTTAACTAAAAACATACATATAAAAACAGGCCTTAACTAAAAAACATACATATAAAAACAGGCCTTAACTAAAAACATACATATAAAAACAGGCCTTTAAACTAAAAAACAAATACATATAAAAACAGGCCTTAACTAAAAACATACATATAAAAACAGGCCTTAACTAAAACACATATAAAAACGGGCCTAACAAACTAAAAAACAGGTACAAAAATAAAAAACAGGACCTCAAAAAACTAAAAACATACATAATAAAAACAAGCCTAAACTAAAACATACATATAAAAACAGGCCGTAATTACCTCAAATTGCTTCTGCCCAATGGGGGAAGCTGGAGGTGGGGTGGGGAGGGGAGATTGTTGCTGTGAATGCGTCTCTGGTACAGAGTAGCCAAGATCTAGTCTCATGACCGTGAACAAGTTAAGGAACATGGTCAGCTTTTTGTCACTGTAAATGGGGGAGGTGGGGGGGCGAGATTTGTTATCGTTATGGGTTTGATTTTATGACCCATTTCATATGCCACTTTAAGTCACTAAAGTTGGGGTAATTATTCACAATGTTATCATAATGCATGACGATATGGGCGATAATCATGACGCTATGGAGTTCCACTCTGAATTGAAATCGCATAACAGGGCTGTACTTGATGTTTACATTGTAATATGCTTTGATGTCAACCAGGCCCGAAAGATACCAGCGCCTGCAGTGCTGACCATCCTCAATAACGTATCCCTAAGGTAGACGAGATTCGACTGTGCCTAGTCTTCTGAATGTGCCCACAACACGCTCAGCTCTGGGTAAGAGCAGGTCAGAGCAGAAAAATCTGAATAAATTTCTTTGATTGATGGTGGACTTTTCAAACTGAAGGCCTTCCAGTCAGTACACTTTCCATAACCACTTCACCATAAAAAAAATGGCAGTCCTTTTCCTTCGCGCCCACGCCTTGTTCTGTTTCATCTTTCAAATCACATCTCAATACTTACCTCACCACAGACATCTTCAGAACATCCACAGGACATTTACAGGACATCTACTGGACCTCTACTGGTTATCTGCAGACCATCTACTTAACATCTACTGGACATCTATAGACATCTACAGTCCATCTACTGTCCATCTACAGATATCTACAGTACATTTACAGGACATCTACTGGAACTCTACTGGCTATCTGCAGATCATCTACTTAACATCTACTGGACATCTATAGACATCTACAGTCCATCTACAGGACATTTACAGGATATCACAGGACATCTACTGGACCTCTACTGGACATCTACAGTCCATCTACAGACATCTACAGGACATCTACAGTCCATCTACAGTCCATCTACAGGACATCTACAGGACATTTACTGGACCTCTACTGGCTATCTAAAATCTACTTAACACCTAATGGACATCTACAGACATCTACAGACATTACAGACATCTACAGACATCTACAGACATTACAGACATTACAGACATCTACAGGACATCTACAGGACTGTACAGTACATCTACAGGATATCACAGGACAACTACAGGACAACTACAGGACATCTACAGGACATCTACAGAATATCTACAGGACATCACACGACTTCTACAGGACATCTACAGAACATCACAGACATCAGACACTAAGGACATCACAGTGACATCAAGTACAGGATCAAGACATCTAAGGACATATCACAGGACATCTATACAGGATATCTACAGAATCTACTAGGACATCTTACTGACATCTACAGACATTCAGACATCTACTGGACATCTACCTCCACATGACATCTACATCTGCAGACATCTGTTATGTTGGCTGGTGCTGGCCGTCCATTTCTTTCTTGTCAATGCTTCTTCCATTAATTGTGTTTAACCACACTGTCACGTTTGCTGATGTTGACCGGCAGTCTTTTTCTTTCTTGTCTACGCTTCGTTCGTTAATTTTGTTTAACCACATTGTCACGTTGGCTGGTATTGGCAGTCCTTTTCTTTCTTGTCTATGCTTTGTTCATTAATTTTGTTTAACCACACCGTCAAGTTGGCTGGTGTGGGATGGCCGTCCTTTTCTATGCTTAGTTCAGTTATTTTGTTTAACCACGCTGTCACGTTGGCTGGTGTTGGCCGTCCTTTTCTTTCCTGTCTTTGCTTCGTCCATTAATTTTGTTTAACCACATTGCCACGTGGATTGGTGTTGGCAGTCCTTTTCTTTCCTGTCTCTGCTTCGTTCATTACCAGTGTTTAACTACACTGTCACGTTGGCTATGTTGGCTGTCCTTTTATTTCCTGTCTATGGTTTGTTCATTAATTTTGTTTAAATACACTGTCATGTTGGGTGGTGTTGGCCGTCATTTTTCTTTCTTGTCTATGCTTCGTTCACTAAATTTGTTTAACCACGCTGTCACTTTGGCTAGTGTTGGATGGCTGTCCTTTTCTTTCTTATCTATGCTTCGTTCATTAATTTTTGCTGACTCCCTCTCACGCATAAGTACTCTCTTACCGGGAGGGAACACTTACCTAAGGAATGTACTTCTGGGTGAATTTATCATTCTGCCCAACCAGACTACGTTTCCGTTTCTAGCCAAACGGCATTTCTTCTTTTTCTCTTCTCTCTCTCCTCCTCTCTCTCTCTCTCTCTCTCTCTCTCTCTCTCTCTCTCTCTCTTCTCTCTCTCTCTCTCTCTGTATGTGTGTGTTTTATCTTCCTCAGAGATAAGCAGTGAGATAAGCCTTAGCTCTTCCAAATGTGCGTCGGTCGTGAGGAGTTCAGATTTTGGGGTTCAAGTTCATATTGCTTAGAGCCCAGCCGACTTCTACAGCCATATCAGGGCTAAAACACCACATCAAAATTTGTTAAAACCATTCCTTTTCTCACACTGGATGGAGCAGCAGGGAAGTTTCTTTTTCTCCTAAATTTTGTATCTGGTGTGTGTTTGTGATCTTCCGCTTGACAAAGGCCAGTTGGCCGAAAATTTGCCCCTGTCTTGTCTTGTATTAAATACGCGTTCTTAATCTTTTTGTCATGTTTTTCTGGTTCCAGTTAAAAACCATGCTCACCGTTAGATCAGTTCAGTTCATATTGCTTATAGACTACTAGAGCCATATCAGGGCTAACACCATGTAAAAAACGACAACCTGGTTAAGATAAAAGACAGTTCAAAACCATGCTCACCGTCAACCTTGCAAATCTAAAATGCAGTTAGAGAAAAACTGACGTAAAATCATATCAGGTGAAATCTATTGATCGCTCGTAAAATCTGGAAAGTCGCATCAGGAGGGACGTCTCGGAAGAGGTTCTTTAAGGAGTCACCCGTGTAGTGCTTTTGTCTCACACCATACAAGTTCCAGGAATCAAAGAGGTGTCTGATGCTCAACGGCTCGTCATGGATTTTGGGATTCATTCATTATTCTTACCGGGGTACTTCCATATACGCTCGGCTCAAATATGCCTACGGTGTTTATGGAAGTCTTCGGGCCTGTGGACGCATCGTAAGCTTGGCCATTTTCGCTTAACTCTAAGAAACCAGTTGTTTTAATGCCATGTTGTCAATGCCTTCTTCTAATGTTTGAATCTACCGATTATAAAATGATTCCATATTATACAGCCCAAACTATCATTATGAGAGACTATCACTGTTATTTGTGTATAAAGCCTAGCCGTCTGCGTAGAGCCATATCAGGGCTATAACCGTTTCAAAACATACACAATACTTCATTCAACAGGAAAAAAATGGAAAAGAAATTCAGTTCACATATCAATGGTTTCGCGCACACAAGCTAACGAGATGCCCCTGACGTTGACCACTCCAATTTATCACACAGGGAATTTGAAAAACATACCTGAATACAAATATGAAATTAACTGAGGACACTAAAACATATCTGAAAAAGGGCCTAAATTACCTAGAACTGCTGCCGCATATCTCATTTCCCTACAGCCTAAAATGCACTTAATACATGTACTCAATTATCAATCCAAAGAAAAAGTACGTAAGACTTTATCGAACACATACAGGTGAATGGACCAGCAAGACCAGAAAATGACAGAAATGACAGAAAGCAAAGGAACAAGGCAGATACAAAAGTGACAGAAAAGAGGAAATTTCTTTGCACAGAATTTCCAGAAGGTGGGTATACTATTTATACTGAAAGAGACCCTGGCATCCCCACGGGAGGGGGGGGGGGGGCTATTTTCGCTTAACTCTAAGAAACCAATTGTTTTAATGCTGTGATGTTAATGTCTTCTTCTGTTTGAATCTAACAATTATAAGATGATTCCATTGTATACAGCCCAAACTATCATTATAAGAGACTATTATTGTTATTATTGTTTAAAGCCCAGCCGACTGCGTAGAGCCATATCAGGGCTATAATCGTTTCAAAACATACACAACACTTCAACAGGGAAAAAAGAAAAAGAAAATTAAGTACACATAATGCATTCGTGCATATAATCTAAGGAGATGCCCCCAGGGCTGATCACTCCGTCCAATTTATAGCACAGGGGATTTAAAAAAACAATGAATACAAATGTAAACGTACCTAAAGACACCAAAACATATAAAAACAGGCCTGAATTACCTAAAATTGCTTCCGCTGATCTCATTTCCTTAGAGCCAAAACGCAGTTAATATATGCACCCAATTAACAATCCTAAGAGAAAGTGCGTAAGACTTTATCCAACACATACAGATGAATGGACCAGCAAGGCAGAAATTGATAGGAAGAATGACAGAATGCAAAGGAACAAGGCAGAAATAAAGAGAATGACAGGAAAGAGGAAATTTCTAGCACAAA
Organism: Monoplex corrugatus; assembly: GCA_030674185.1. Classification (NCBI taxonomy): domain Eukaryota; kingdom Metazoa; phylum Mollusca; class Gastropoda; order Littorinimorpha; family Ranellidae; genus Monoplex; species Monoplex corrugatus. The sequence goes on from JAPXFY010000022.1 coordinate 37,954,920, forward strand.
ATTTCCAGTAGGTGGGAATACCGCTTATATTGAAAGAGCGCCCGGCATCCCCAAGGGGGACTCAGATACATACACCAAGACATCAATGCAGCATGAACATTGCCATGTCGATACATTAACGCTATACAAACATGGAAACAACGGATACACGTATACAGCAATGCATCAATGTAGCTTAAGTACTGTTCATCAAATATTAGGCCAGCTCATGGGTTTATGCGCAGGCTCAAGGCTTGTGCCATCATCACCATAAACATGGCACCTGTGACGTTAGTGTACATGGAAATCATTCAGAACGCGGAGACGTCATCTTGAGAAACAAATTGAAACTCATCAAGTATCGACAAATATGATTTTCAAATTATCAGTGGCAAACACACACATGAAAATAGACAAACAGACAAAGAGCAAAGAGAGAGAGAGAAAGAGAGAGAGACAGACAGACAGAGAAAGACACAAGAGAGAGACAGACACACACAGAGAGAGACAGGCAAGACAGAGAGAACGAGAGAGACGGAGAAAGGGAGACAAAGAGAGACAATGACAATGACAATGATGCTATATTTTCCAACGGTAAAGGTTATTGGCTAGAGATCATTTTTCAAACTTGCCGTTGCTATTCGAGAGAGAGAGAGAGAGAGAGAGAGAGAAGAGAGAGAGAGAGGAGAGAGAGAAGAGAGAGAAAGAGAGCAACAGCTGATAGAAATATAGGTTGAGAACAGACAGAAAAAACAACAACAACAAAAACCAACAAAACAAAACAGAAACTAAGTCGTGAGCTGAGGGTGTGTTATGCACCATATGTATGTCATTTCACAGTCTAGACGCGCTGCTTCAGACAAGGTAAGTGTGCAACAGCCAATTTGGTGGGTGAAAAACTCAAGTATCGGTTAAGATCCGTTTTTTCCTGATGTCTGAACTCTCTCTCTCTCTGTCTCTCTGTCTGTCTGTCTGTCTCTCTCTCTCTCTCTCTCTCAACACAATCAGTAATATCGGTTACTACATGTATTTGCGGTTCTCTCTCTTTGTTGCGCTCTCTCTCTCTCCCTCTCTCTCTCTCTCGAACACAGTAATATCGGTTAGTACTTGCAGTTCTCTCTCTCTCTCTTTCTCTCTCAGAAAAGCATCAATGTTTTCTTATCATTGAGGGTTGTACAAACATATTGTTAAATATGCATGATCACACCAATAATAGTACTTTGGCCCAGGGTCGATGTACATTACTCTCTCCCTCTCCCTCTTTTTCTCCAAGTCTCTCTCTCTCTCTCTCTCTCTCTCTCTCTCTCTCGTGTCTCTGAGTCTTCAACTCTCTTTCTCTCCCATGTCTCTCCGAGTCTTCAACTATCTCTATCTCCCTCTCTCTCCCTCCCCTCCAAGTCTTCGACTGTCTCTCTCTCCTCGAGTCTTCGACTCTCTCTCTCTCTCCCTCTCCCTCTTTTTCTCTGAGTCTCTCTCTCTCTCCCTCTCCCTCTTTTTCTCTGAGTCTCTCTCTCTCTCTCCAACGTAGATAGCTAGCGATAAGCAACGTCTGCATCGTTGAAAAATATGGATGCTTCCATCAAAAACGTTTCACATCACAATGCTCATGAATATTCATCTGAGGCTGGGAGTGAATCTAACACAAATGGCCGCTTAGTCAGTCAGAACAGAACACAGGCGATTTTACCCGCGATGAATATCGTATCAATTAACATCAGGAAGAGAGTTCTTGGATGTTATATAGAACCGATAATGTTATACAGTTGTGAGGCGTGGATAATCAACAAGCAAAGCCAGAACAAGATTGTGGCAGCTGAGATGTGGTTTCTAAGAAGAATGTTGAGAGTTCCAAGGACAGCAAAGAAAACAAACGAGACAGTCTTGATGGAGGCAGACACAAAAAGATGAAGATTAGTAAAAGACAGGTAGGCCATTTTATGAGGAAAGGGGAATTAGAGCACCTGGTCACAACAGGAAAGCTGGATGGAAAGAGCACCAGGTAGACCCAGGGAAAAAATAGTGGACGGACTTACAGAGTGGCTGAAGACAGAGGGTGGAAGACGTGCTTGCGGCAACAAGGGATAGAAACATATGGAGGGCCATGATCGCCAACGCCATGTGGCAAGGCACTTGATGATGATGTTCAGTCTGTTCATATTGCTTATAGCCCCACCGACCACTAGAGCCAGATGATGATGATGAATATTGTATGGCCATGGTCTTTCTGTCGGGTCAAAGAAGCAAGGACCCAAACACACAGGTTGCAGCATGCATTGTCGACGACGACAGCGACAAAGTACTTGTTACTGGAGACAACGGTATGCCCAACGGTTGCAGTGACGATATATACTATCCCGTGGGGGAAAGACGCAGCCGATGAACTACAAACAAACAATTTGATGTTTGCCATGCGGAGACGAATGCCATAATAAACTCAGGCACAGCCGACATTAGGAAAAGCAAAATTTATGTGTGGCTGTTCCCATGCAATGAATGTGCAAAACAGACTGCACAAAGTGGGATCAGGGAAGTTATATATTTCTCTGATAAATATCACTTCAAACAGAAATACAAAGCATCGGGCTGGATTTTCGAGCACGCTGGCGTAAAAGAAATTGTTGTTGTTGTTGTTATTGTTTACAGCCCAGCCGACTGCGCAGAGCGATATCAGGGCTATAACATTTTCAAAACATACAAAACTTCCGACAGGAAAAAAAAAGGAAAAAAAAAAAGAAAAAATTTAATACACATATCAATGCATTCGCGCACAAAATCCAAGGACACGCTCCCGGCGCTGACCTTTCCGTCCAGTTTATCGCACAGGGGAGATTTAAAAAACACACCTAAATACAAATATAAGCATACATAAAGACACCAAAACATATAAAAAAACAGGCAAACTACCCAAAATTACTTCCGCACATCCACCACTCCAGAACCAAAAATGCACTTAATACATGTACCCAGTTATTAATCCTACGTAAGACTTTATCAAACACATACAGGTGAATGGATCAGCAAGGCAGAAAATGATAGGAAGAAATGACACAAAGCAAAGGAACAAAGCAGAAACAAAGTGACAGAAAAGAGGAAATTTCTAGCACAGAATTTCCAGAAGGTGGGGATATTATTTATACTGAAAGAGCCCCCGGCATCCTCACGAGGGACGGCGTAAATGTGAAGCAATATGACCCCACAGAGAGGAGGACATTCCTGATTGACTTTGAGACCCTTGACTCAATCTGCCGATGTAGTGATTTAAGTGTACTCTGCATTGTTGGTTATGCAGTGTATACATACGTACAGACAGACAGACAAGCTGACTGACAGACAGACAGACAGAACTTCGTCAGGTGCGGGAGTCAAAGGGTTACGTTTTTGCTGTTGATGGACAGGGTGCAGGAGTCAAAGTTGAGTTTTTGTAGTTAATGGATAGAGTGCGGGAGTCAAAGGGTTAAGTCTTTGCAGTTAATGGATAGAGTGCGGGAGTCAAAGGGTTAAGCCTCTAATTTCGTTTAGTTTACGTAGAAACCAACTACACAACGCCACAATTCCACGTGGAGAGTGCCCCTGCACAACAAATGACTAACCGACTATTTCAATTCAACCAGTAGCCGTGGTTAGGTGGTCAATACAACAAATGACTAACCAACAAAATATTTAAGCAACTATTTCAATTCAACCACTAACAGTGGTTAGGTAGTCAGCACAAGCCACCTATTGCATTGCAACTAATCACCGTGGCTAGGTGGTCAGCACAGCAAACTAATGGCTACCAGGTCGTCGGTTCACATCGATTCATTCCAAACGTTTACAGGAATTTTGCGTTTCTTACAGCTCCTACCCAGAGTTAAGCGTATACGGCCTTTTGAGATCTTCCACTGAGTTGACTGGCATATCCTCAGAATATCAGTCATCTACTTTCTTCCTACTGATCAGTCCATCTACATTTACATTTTCTTGTAGGTAAAACAGTCTAGGTAGGGCCTCAGCACCTGGCCAGCCCATGCGCTTATGTGCAGGCTTAAGACTTGTGCCATGATCACCATACACATGGCACCTGTGATGTTACGCATATGAAATTCGTTCCGAGCGCGGAGACGTTGTCCTGAGGAACTGAAACTGAAACTGAATCTCTCTCTGAGTATTCAACTGTCTCTCTCTCCCAGGTCATCGGATCTCTCCTTCTCCCCGAGTCTTCGATTCTCTCTCTGAGTCTTCAAAACTAACTCTCTCTCTCTCTGAGTCTTCAACTCTCTCTCTCTCCTCCCCAAGTCTTCGACTGTCTCTCTCTCCCCCTCCCTCTCTCTCTCTCCATATCTCTCTCTCTCTTCAACGTAGATAGCTAGCGATAAGCAACGTCTGCATCGTTGAAAAATATGGATGCCTCCATCAAAAACGTTTCACATCACAATGCTCATGAATATTCATCTGAGGCTGGGAGTGAATCTAACACAAATGGCCGCTTAGTCAGAACAGAACACAGGCGATTTTACCCGCGATGAATATCGTATCAATTAACATCAGGAAGAGAGTTCTTGGATGTTATATAGAACCGATAATGTTATACAGTTGTGAGGCGTGGACAATCAAGCAAAGCCAGAACAAGATTGAGGCAACTGAGATGTGGTTTCTAAGAAGAATGTTGAGAGTTCCATGGACAGCAAAGAAAACAAACGAGACAGTCTTGATGGAGGCAGACAATAAGATAAGGAAGATTAGGAAAAGACAGGTAGGCCATTTTAAGAGGAAAGGGGAATTAGAGCACCTGGTCACAACAGGAAAGCTGGATGGAAAGAGAGCATCAGGTAGACCCAGGGAAAAAATAGTGGACGGACTTACAGAGTGGCTCAAGACAGGGTTGGAAGACGTGCTTGCGGCAACAAAGGATAGAAACATATGGAGGGTCATGATCGCCAACGCCATGTGGCAAGGCACTTGATGATAATGATGTTCAGTCTGTTCATATTGCTTATAGCCCCGCCGACCACTAGAGCCAGATGATGAATATTGTATGGCCATGGTCTTTCTGTCGGGTCAAAGAAGCAAGGACCCAAACACACAGGTTGCAGCATGCATTGTCGACGACGACAGCGACAAAATACTTGTTACTGGAGACAACGGTATGCCCAACGGTGGGGGAAAGACGCAGCCGATGAACTACAAACAAACAATTTGATGTTTGCCATGCGGAGACGAATGCCATAATAAACTCAGGCATAGCCGACATTAGGAAAATCAAAATTTATGTGTGGCTGTTCCCATGCAATGAATGTGCAAAACAGACTGCACAAAGTGGGATCAGGGAAGTTATATATTTCTCTGATAAATATCACTTCAAACAGAAATACAAAGCATCGTGCCGGATTTTCGAGCACGCTGGCGTAAATGTTTTGTTGTTGTTGTTTAATTAAAGCCCAGCCGACTGCACAGAGCCATATCAGGGATATAACCGCTTCAAAACATACAAAACTTCAACAGGAAAAAAAAATTAAACACATATCAATTAATTCGCGCAAACAATCCAACCGGCGCTGACCCTTCCGTCAAATTCATCGCACAGGGGAAATTTAAAAAACACACCTGAATACAAATTTAAGCATTAATAAGGACACCAGAACACATAATAAAAAAAAAAACAGGCATAAACTACCTAAAATTACTTCCGCATATCTCACCACCCCAGTGCCAAAAATGCAATCAATACATGTACCCAATTATCCATCCTAAGAAAAAGTACGTAAGACTTTATCGAACACATACAGGTGAATGGACCAGCAAGGCAGAAAATAATAGGAAGAAATGACACAAAGCAAAGGAACAAGGCAGAAACAAAGAGAGCGACAGAAAAGAGGAAATTTCTAGCACAGAATTTCCAGAAGGTGGGGATACTATTTATACTGAAAGAGCCCCCGGCATCCTCACGTGGGACGGCGAAAATGTGAAGCAATATGATCCCACAGAGAGGAGGACATTCCTGATTGACTTTGAGGCCCTTGACTGAATCTGCCGATGTAGTATTATGTGTACTCTGCATTCTTGGTTATGCTGTGTATACATACAGACAGACAAACAGACTGACAGAACTTCATCGGGTGCGGGAGTCAAAGGGTTAAGTTTTTGCTCTCTGAGTCTTCGACTCTCTATGCCTCTCTCTGACTCTGTCTGCCTCTCTAACTCCCCGAGTCTTCGACTCTCTCTCTTTCCGAATCTTAGACTCTTTCTCGATCTCTCTTCGTCTTCGACTCTCTATCTCCCTCTCTCCCCTGTCTCTCTCTCTCCCCCTCTCTCAGTCTTCAACTCTCTCTCTCTCTCTCTCTCTCCGAGTCTTCGACTCTCCGTCCCTGTCTGCCTCCCTCTCTCTCTCTCAGTCTTCGACTCTCTGAGACTTCGACTCTCTCTCTCTCTCTCTCTCTCCTGAGACTTCGACTCTCTCTGAGACTTCGACTCTCTCTGATTCTCTCTTGAGTCTACGAATCTCTCTCTCTCTCTGTCTTAGACTCTCTCTGATTTTCTCTGTGAGTCTTAGACTTTCTCTGTCTCTCTGTGAGTCTTAGATTCTCTCTCTGACTCTCTCTCTCTGAATGAGTCTTCGACTCTGTCCCTCTCCCCCCCCCCTCTCTCTCTCTCACTCCGAATGGAAGAAGGGTGGGATCCAGTTAGTAACTGGCAGCACACAGTGTAGGGCTCACACTGAAGGTTTGTTTTGAAAAAGTGAAGAAGAAGAAGACGAAAAAAGAAAAACCCGAGGATCAGTTCAATGTCTTGTGCGGTATGTGCTGTAGTAAACCTTTTTTTCTGAAAAAGAACTGCCATACCATACTAGCGCTCAACCATTGTACGCACGAATAATACTACACACAGAAATAGATTGATCGATAAAATGATCGACAGACAGGCAGGCAGACCGACAGACAGGCAGGCAGACTGACAGACAAGTAGACAGGCAGGCGGACAGGCAGGCAGGTTCAGGTTCGGGTTCATATTGCTTACAGCCCAGCCGACAACTACAGCCGTACCAGGGCTAACAATGCGTCAAAAACGACAACCAGCTTAAGATGAAAGAGACAGGCAGGCAGATAAGACTGTAGGTAGATAGGTAGACAGATGGAAAGACAAAGGTAGACACAGACAAATAGATGAAAAAATAGACTTGTAGAGAGATTTGCACGCACGCATGTAAGGACTCACACACACACACACACACACACACACACACATACACACACACATACACACAAACAACACACACACACACACACACACACACACACACACACACACCACTGCTAACAAGACTGACTTAGGAAAGTCAAATTTTAACTGGTTTGTAGATGCTTCAGACAGATATATGCCTATGTTTTGAGGTGTTACATACAAAGGGAGGGAGAGAGGGAGGGATGGAGAGAGAAGGAGAGAGAGAAGAAAGAGAAAGACAGGGAGAAAGAAAAACAAATAGAGGGAGAGAGAGGGGAGAGGGAGAGAGAGGGGGAGAGGGAGAGGGGGAGACAGGGAGACAGAGACAGAGAGAGAGAGACAGAGAGAGAAATAAGAAAGAGAAATGTGAAAGAGAAAAAGAGAAAAACGAGAGAGAGAGAGGAAAAAGAGAAAGAAAAAGAGAAAAAGAGTCAGAGAGAGATAGATACAGAGAGAGAGGAAGAAAGAGAGAGATGGAGAGAGACGGGGGGAGGGAGGGAGAAAGACCAGTCAGATGCAAAATGACGCGACTTGGGTGACTTATGACCATAAATCTCAGCTGTTTTGAAGACGTTTCTGAAAGCGATAAGTCTTGAAGTGTGTGTGTGCGTGCGTGTGTGCGTGTGTGTGTGTGTGTGTGTGTGTGTGTGTGTGTGTGTGTGTGTGCGTGTGTATGTGTGTGCGTGTGTATGTGTGTGTACGTGCGTGTGTATGTGTACGTGCGTGTGTATGTGTGTGTGTACGTACGTGCGTGTGTGTGTGTGTGTACGTGCGTGCGTGTGTGTGTGTACGTGCGTGTGCGTGCGTGTGCGTGTGCGTGTCTGCGTTTTCTTGAAAGTTGGTTTTGAGATGTTTTTTGATAGCAACACTCGTGCAGACCTATTTCAACTCATGGAATCGCAAAATATGAAAGGGCATAAAAGTACATGGTTTAAACGTGAAAAAAAAAACCCGTGACGGACGCGGTAATCGTTGTCATTGTTGTTTAAAGCCCAGCCGACTGCGTAGAGCCATATCAGTGCTATGACAAGTTCAAAACATACCCAATACTTCAATATGAAAAAAAAGAAAATATAAGTTTAAGGACATCAACGCATTAGCGCACATAATCTAAGGAGATGCTCCTGGCGTTGACCATTCCGTCCAATTTATCACACATGGGGATTTAAAGAAATATACCTGAATATAAATTTGAACATAAGTAAGGACATTAAAACATATATATAAACGGGCATAAATTACCTAGAATTGCTTCTGCATATCTCATATCACTAGAGCCAAAACATGCACTAAATACATGTACTCAATCATCAATCTTAAGAAAAAGTACGTAAGACTTTATCGAACATCTACAGGTGAATGGACCAACAAGGCAAGAAAATGATAGGAAGAAACAACAGAAAGCAAAACAACAAGGCAAAAACAAAGAGAAAAGAGGAAATTTCTAGCACAGAATTTCCTGAAGGTGGGGATACTATTTATACTGAAAGAGTCCCCGGCATCCCCACGGGGAAGGGTGCAGTAATCAAGTGAGTAAGACGTCAAACTTTCAAACAGAAGGTCTGGAGTTCGATCCTGCCTGGGTACCTCCCGCCTGGTGGATAAAGACTGTAGACTTTTCCACTCTGTATCTCCCAAAACAACATACATGCAGACCTACCAGTGCCTAAATACTGCATGTATACACACACGGAACACCAAATACACACATTAAAGCTCCTGCTAGACGTGTAAGCGTTTTGTAAGTTACGGGAATGTGAAAATACCCCCTCAGCACACCCGTGAAGGAGGAGTTAGACGTGCGTACACTGTGTTTTCCCATGATGTGTGCAGACAGTTTCTTATTGGACACGTTCAATTTCAAGTTCATATTGCTTACAGCCCAGCCGACTACTTGAGCCATATCAGAGCTAACACCACGTCAAAAACGACAACCTGGTTAAGACAAAAGACAACAGTTAAAAACCATGCTCACTGTTAGCCTTGCAAGCCTGAAATGCAATTAAAGAAAATCAGCCGCAAAATTGTATCAGGTGAAATTTATTGATCTCTCGCAAAAACTGGAAAACTGCATCAGGAGGGACGTCTTGGAAGAGGTTCTTTAAGGAATCTGCAGACGCCTTCAAGCAATCCAAAGCACCATGCAATACAACACAAATGACTGTACAGTCATCTACATCAGACGAGTAAGGCACTTACCCATTGAGGTCCCCTCAAGATGGCGCAGCGCCGGATCCTGCACCTCAACACGATCCACCTTCAGCTGTTGGAGCTCCCGGTCCCTCCCGTCCGTCTTGTTACACCAGGAGACAAGGGAGGAAAGCCACTGGCCACTACAACACCTGTGTCCACCACGCCCCATGCCACCTGGCAGGAATTGGGGGAAAAATGAAAAATGATCACATTCATCGTTAGATGGGGCCCGAGCAGGTAGATGATGAACAAAAGAAACAGAAGTTCACTATGTTGGTGGAAATGGAGTTATTCTATTTTTGTTATCATCATTAATTATTATATTATTATCATCATTAACTGTGATAATCATAATAATAATAGTAAAAGTACTAATGATAGTGATGACGATAATAATAATGATGTAATAGTAATAATAGTAATAATTACAAAATAGATGATGATGACATTATTATTGCTATTACGACTATTATTACTATTAGATATAACCATTACTATTGTTATATTATTATTATTAATGCTTACAGTCGAGTCCATCGGATTACGCATGCCCATGTCAGAGCTGAAGTTCATATTGCTTATAGCCCAGCCGACTGCTAGTCATATCAGAGCTAACACCAGTTCAGTTCAGTTCAGACTGCTTATAGCCCAGCCGACTGCTAGAGTCATATCAGAGCTAACACCAGTTCAGTTCAGACTGCTTATAGCCCAGCCGACTGCTAGAGTCATATCAGAGCTAACACCAGTTCAGTTCAGTTCAGACTGCTTATAGCCCAGCCGACTGCTAGAGTCATATCAGAGCTAACACCAGTTCAGTTCAGACTGCTTATAGCCCAGCCGACTGCTAGAGTCATATCAGAGCTAACACCAGTTCAGTTCAGACTGCTTGTAGCCCAGCCGACTGCTGGAGTCATATCAGAGCTAACACCAGTTCAGTTCAGACTGCTTATAGCCCAGCCGACTGCTAGAGTCATATCATAGCTAACACCAGTTCAGTTCAGTCTGCTTATAGCCCAGCCGACTGCTGGAGTCATATCAGGTCTAACACCAGTTCAGTTTAGTTCAGACTGCTTATAGCCCAGCCGACTGCTAGAGTCATATCAGAGCTAACACCAGTTCAGTTTAGTTCAGACTGCTTATAGCCCAGCCGACTGCTAGAGTCATATCAGAGCTAACACCAGTTCAGTTCAGTTCAGACTGCTTATAGCCCAGCCGACTGCTAGAGTCATATCAGGTCTAACACCAGTTCAGTTCAGACTGCTTATAGCCCAGCCGACTGCTAGAGTCATATCAGAGCTAACACCAGTTCAGTTCAGACTGCTTATAGCCCAGCCGACTGCTAGAGTCATATCAGGTCTAACACCAGTTCAGTTCAGTTCAGACTGCTTATAGCCCAGCCGACTGCTAGAGTCATATCAGAGCTAACACCAGTTCAGTTTAGTTCAGACTGCTTATAGCCCAGCCGACTGCTAGAGTCATATCAGGTCTAACACCAGTTCAGTTCAGACTGCTTATAGCCCAGCCGACTGCTAGAGTCATATCAGAGCTAACACCAGTTCAGTTCAGACTGCTTATAGCCCAGCCGACTGCTAGAGTCATATCAGGTCTAACACCAGTTCAGTTCAGACTGCTTATAACCCAGCCGACTGCTAGAGTCATATCAGGTCTAACACCAGTTCAGTTCAGTCTGCTTATAGCCCAGCCGACTGCTAGAGTCATATCAGAGCTAACACCAGTTCAGTTCAGTCTGCTTATAGCCCAGCCGACTGCTAGAGTCATATCAGAGCTAACACCAGTTCAGTTCAGACTGCTTATAGCCCAGCCGACTGCTAGAGTCATATCAGAGCTAACACCAGTTCAGTTCAGTCTGCTTATAGCCCAGCCGACTGCTAGAGTCATATCAGGTCTAACACCAGTTCAGTTCAGACTGCTATAGCCCAGCCGACTGCTAGAGTCATATCAGAGCTAACACCAGTTCAGTTCAGTTCAGACTGCTTATAGCCCAGCCGACTGCTAGATTCATATCAGGTCTAACACCAGTTCAGTTCAGACTGCTTATAGCCCAGCCGACTGCTAGAGTCATATCAGGTCTAACACCAGTTGAGTTCAGTTCAGACTGCTTATAGCCCAGCCGACTGCTAGAGTCATATCAGGTCTAACACCAGTTCAGTTCAGTTCAGACTGCTTATAGCCCAGCCGACTGCTAGAGTCATATCAGAGCTAACACCAGTTCAGTTTAGTTCAGACTGCTTATAGCCCAGCCGACTGCTAGAGTCATATCAGGTCTAACACCAGTTCAGTTCAGACTGCTTATAGCCCAGCCGACTGCTAGAGTCATATCAGAGCTAACACCAGTTCAGTTTAGTTCAGACTGCTTATAGCCCAGCCGACTGCTAGAGTCATATCAGGTCTAACACCAGTTTAGTTCAGACTGCTTATAGCCCAGCCGACTGCTAGAGTCATATCAGGTCTAACACCAGTTCAGTTCAGACTGCTTATAGCCCAGCCGACTGCTAGAGTCATATCAGGTCTAACACCAGTTCAGTTCAGACTGCTTATAGCCCAGCCGACTGCTAGAGTCATATCAGAGCTAACACCAGTTCAGTTCAGACTGCTTATAGCCCAGCCGACTGCTAGAGTCATATCAGGCTAACACCAGTTCAGTTCAGACTGCTTATAGCCCAGCCGACTGCTAGAGTCATATCAGGTCTAACACCAGTTCAGTTCAGACTGCTTATAGCCCAGCCGACTGCTAGAGTCATATCAGGTCTAACACCAGTTCAGTTCAGACTGCTTATAGCCCAGCCGACTGCTAGAGTCATATCAGAGCTAACACCAGTTCAGTTCAGACTGCTTATAGCCCAGCCGACTGCTAGAGTCATATCAGGTCTAACACCAGTTCAGTTCAGACTGCTTATAGCCCAGCCGACTGCTAGAGTCATATCAGGTCTAACACCAGTTCAGTTCAGACTGCTTATAGCCCAGCCGACTGCTAGTCATATCAGAGCTAACACCAGTTCAGTTCAGTTCAGACTGCTTATAGCCCAGCCGACTGCTAGAGTCATATCAGGTCTAACACCAGTTCAGTTCAGACTGCTTATAGCCCAGCCGACTGCTAGAGTCATATCAGAGCTAACACCAGTTCAGTTCAGACTGCTTATAGCCCAGCCGACTGCTAGAGTCATATCAGAGCTAACACCAGTTCAGTTCAGACTGCTTATAGCCCAGCCGACTGCTAGAGTCATGAGAGCTAACACCAGTTCAGTTCAGACTGCTTATAGCCCAGCCGACTGCTAGAGTCATATCAGAGCTAACACCAGTTCAGTTCAGACTGCTTATAGCCCAGCCGACTGCTAGAGTCATGTCAGGTCTAACACCAGTTCAGTTCTTCAGACTGCTTATAGCCCAGCCGACTGCTAGAGTCATATCAGTCTAACACCAGTTCAGTTCAGACTGCTTATAGCCCAGCCGACTGCTAGAGTCATATCAGAGCTAACACCAGTTCAGTTCAGTCTGCTTATAGCCCAGCCGACTGCTAGAGTCATATCAGGTCTAACACCAGTTCAGTTCAGACTTTTAGCCCAGCCGACTGCTAGAGTATATCAGAGCTAACACCATTCAGTTCAGACTGCTTATAGCCCAGCCGACTGCTAAGTCATATCAGCACCGACTGCTAGAGTCATATCAGAGCTAACACCAGTTCAGTTCAGACTGCTTATAGCCAGCCGACTGCTAGAGTCATATCAGAGCTAACACCAGTTCAGTTCAGTCTGTTATAGCCCAGCCGACTGCTAGAGTCATATCAGGCTAACACCAGTTCAGTTCAGACTGCTATAGCCCAGCCGACTGCTAGAGTCATATCAGAGCTAACACCAGTTCAGTTCAGTTCAGACTGCTTATAGCCCAGCCGACTGCTAGATCATATCAGGTCTAACACCAGTTCAGTTCAGACTGCTTATAGCCCAGCCGACTGCTAGAGTCATATCAGGTCTAACACCAGTTGAGTTCAGTTCAGACTGCTTATAGCCCAGCCGACTGCTAGAGTCATATCAGGTCTAACACCAGTTCAGTTCAGTTCAGACTGCTTATAGCCCAGCCGACTGCTAGAGTCATATCAGAGCTAACACCAGTTCAGTTTAGTTCAGACTGCTTATAGCCCAGCCGACTGCTAGAGTCATATCAGGCTAACACCAGTTCAGTTCAGACTGCTTATAGCCAGCCGACTGCTAGAGTCATATCAGAGCTAACACCAGTTCAGTTAGTTCAGACTGCTTATAGCCCAGCCGACTGCTAGAGTCATATCAGGTCTAACACCAGTTCAGTTCAGACTGCTTATAGCCCAGCCGACTGCTAGAGTCATATCAGGTCTAACACCAGTTCAGTTCAGACTGCTTATACCCAGCCGACTGCTAGAGTCATATCAGGTCTAACACCAGTTCAGTTCAGACTGCTTATAGCCCAGCCGACTGCTAGAGTCATATCAGGTCTAACACCAGTTCAGTTCAGACTGCTTATAGCCCAGCCGACTGCTAGAGTCATATCAGTGTCTAAACCAGTTCAAGTTCAGACTGCTTATAGCCCAGCCGACTGCTAGTCATATCAGGTCTAACACCAGTTCAGTTCAGTTCAGACTGCTTATAGCCCAGCCGACTGCTAGAGTCATATCAGAGCTAACACCAGTTCATTCAGTTCAGACTGCTTATAGCCCAGCCGACTGCTAGAGTCATATCAGAGCTAACACCAGTTCAGTTCAGACTGCTTATAGCCCGGCCGACTGCTAGAGTCATATCAGGTCTAACACCAGTTCAGTTCAGACTGTTATAGCCCAGCCGACTGCTAGAGTCATATCAGGCTAACACCAGTTCAGTTCAGACTGCTTATAGCCCAGCCGACTGCTAGAGTCATATCAGAGCTAACACCAGTTCAGTTCAGACTGCTTATAGCCCAGCTGACTGCTAGAGTCATATCAGGTCTAACACCAGTTCAGTTCAGTCAGACTGCTTATAGCCCAGCCGACTGCTAGAGTCATATCAGAGCTAACACCAGTTCAGTTCAGACTGCTTATAGCCCAGCCGACTGCTAGAGTCATATGGTCTAACACCAGTTCAGTTCAGTTCAGACTGCTTATAGCCCAGCCGACTGCTAGAGTCATATCAGGTCTAACACCAGTTCAGTTCAGACTGCTTATAGCCCAGCCGACTGCTAAGTCTATCAGGTCTAACACCAGTTCAGTTCAGACTGCTATAGCCCAGCCGACTGCTAGAGTCATATCAGGTCTAACACCAGTTCAGTTCAGACTGCTTATAGCCCAGCCGACTGCTAGAGTCATATCAGGTCTAACACCAGTTCAGTTCAGACTGCTTATAGCCCAGCCGACTGCTAAGTCTATCAGGTCTAACACCAGTTCAGTTCAGACTGCTTATAGCCCAGCCGACTGCTAGAGTCATATCAGGTCTAACACCAGTTCAGTTCAGTCTGCTTATAGCCCAGCCGACTGCTAGAGTCATATTAGAGCTAACACCAGTCGTCGTTCAGACTGCTTATAGCCCAGCCGACTGCTAGAGTCATATCAGGTCTAACACCAGTTCAGTTCAGACTGCTTATAGCTCAGCCGACTGCTAGAGTCATATCAGGTCTAAGCACCAGTTCAGTTCGTTCAGACTGGTTATAGCCCAGCCGACTGCTAGAGTCATATCTGAGCTAACACCAGTTCAGTTCAGATTGCTTATAGCCAGCCGACTGCTGAGTCATATCAGGCTAACACCAGTTCAGTTCAGACTGCTTATAGCCCAGCCGACTGCTAGAGTCATATCAGGTCTAACACCAGTTCAGTTCAGACTGCTTATAGCCCAGCCGACTGCTAGAGTCATATCAGGTCTAACACCAGTTCAGTTCAGTTCAGCTGCTTATAGCCCAGCCGACTGCTAGAGTCATATCAGGTCTAACACCAGTTCAGTTCAGTTCAGACTGCTTATAGCCCAGCCGACTGCTAGAGTCATATCAGAGCTAACACCAGTTCAGTTCAGACTGCTTATAGCCCAGCCGACTGCTAGAGTCATATCAGAGCTAACACCAGTTCGGTTCTGTTCAGACTGCTTATAGCCAGCCGACTGCTAGAGTCATATCAGGTCTAACACCAGTTAGTTCAGACTGCTTATAGCCCAGCCGACTGCTAGAGTCATATCAGGTCTAACACCAGTTCAGTTCAGACTGCTTATAGCCCAGCCGACTGCTAGAGTCATATCAGGTCTAACACCAGTTCAGTTCAGACTGCTTATAGCCCAGCCGACTGCTAGAGTCATATCAGAGCTAACACCAGTTCAGTTCAGACTGCTTATAGCCCAGCCGACTGCTAGTGTCATATCAGAGCTAACACCAGTTCAGTTCAGACTGCTTATAGCCCAGCCGACTGCTAGAGTCATATCAGGTCTAACACCAGTTCAGTTAAAGACTGCTTATAGCCCAGCCGACTGCTAGAGTCATATCAGGTCTAACACCAGTTCAGTTCAGACTGCTTATAGCCCAGCCGACTGCTAGAGTCATATCAGAGCTAACACCAGTTCAGTTCAGACTGCTTATAGCCCAGCCGACTGCTAGAGTCATATCAGGTCTAACACCAGTTCAGTTCAGACTGCTTATAGCCCAGCCGACTGCTAGAGTCATATCAGGTCTAACACCAGTTCAGTTCAGACTTCTTGTAGCCCAGCCGACTGCTAGAGTCATATCAGGTCTAACACCAGTTCAGTTCAGACTGCTTGTAGCCCAGCCGACTGCTAGAGTCATATCAGAGCTAACACCAGTTCAGTTCAGACTGCTTGTAGCCCAGCCGACTGCTAGAGTCATATCAGAGCTAACACCAGTTCAGTTCAGACTGCTTGTAGCCCAGCCGACTGCTAGAGTCATATCAGAGCTAACACCAGTTCAGTTCAGACTGCTTATAGCCCAGCCGACTGCTAGAGTCATATCAGAGCTAACACCAGTTCAGTTCAGACTGCTTGTAGCCCAGCCGACTGCTAGAGTCATATCAGAGCTAACACCAGTTCAGTTCAGTCTGCTTATAGCCCAGCCGACTGCTAGAGTCATATCAGGTCTAACACCAGTTCAGTTCAGACTGCTTATAGCCCAGCCGACTGCTAGAGTCATATCAGGTCTAACACCAGTTCAGTTCAGACTGCTTATAGCCCAGCCGACTGCTAGAGTCATATCAGAGCTAACACCACGTCACAAACGACAACCCGTTAAGATAAAAGACATCAGTTAAAAACCATGCTCACCGTTAACCTTGCAAATCTGAAATGCAATTAAAGAAAACCATACTTAGACGATGATGAACAAAAGAAATAGAAGTTGGAGGTAATGGAGTTATGTTTTATGATGATGGTATCATCATCATCGTCATCATCATCATCATATTATTATAGTTATTATTATTAGTAGTAGTATGATAATAACAGTAGTAATTATGATAGTGACGATGATGATAATGATGATGTAATGGTAATAATAGTAATAATAATGATGATTATGATGACATTATTACTACTACTATCATTATGATTACTATTATATATTATTATCATCATCGTTATCATTATTATTATAACTGTTAATGCTTACAGTCCATCGAATTATGCATGCCCATATCAGAGCTATAACAAACTCAAACACACACAGAACTTCGTTAACCGTTTAAAAACAGCTGGGAAAGATAACAAGGTACACATATCAATCCATTTGCGCACATAATCTATGGGTATGCCTCTGGCGTTGACCATTCTACCCAATTTATTACGAAAGATTAAAAACAAAATGCCTAAACATAACTAAAGAACCAGAAAAAAAAACACGAAAAAATAAGAACGCGTATTTAATGCAAGACAAGACATTCCTTTTCTCACACTGGACGGAGCAGCTGGGAGGTTTCGGTCTTTTTCTCCTAATTTTTATATGTATCTGGTGTTTGATTGATTGTGATCTTACGCCTGACAAAGGCCTGTTGGCCAAAAATTTGCGTCTTGTCTTGTATCAAATACGCGTTATTTTTTTCTTGCTTTTTTTCTGGTTTCTGTTCGCTTGAACTCGGGCAGTCACGCTTGTTTTGGATAACTAAGGACACTAAACTATATATAAAAATGGCCCTTAATTACTTAAAACTGCTTCTGCACATCACATTTCATTATAGCCATATGTGCAGTTAATACATGTACCCAATTATCAATCCAAAAACAAATTATATAAGGCTTTATAGAACACATACAGGTAAATGGATCAGCAAGGCAGAAAATAAGAAATCACAGAAAGCAAAGTGGAAGGCAGACACAAAGAGACTAACAGAAAAGAGGACATTTCTAGCACATAATTTCTCTTTCTGTCCGAGGCTTAAGGAGTGATCTGACAATGTTCCTCTTCTCACTGTGGTGGATGCTGTTGTCTGGTTGGTTTTACTGGGCTCCTGAAGTTCAAGTTCAAACTGCTTATAGCCCAGCCGACTACAAGAGCCATATCAGGGCAAACAACACGTCAAAAAATGACAACCCGTTAAGATCAAAGACAGCAGTTCAAAACCATGCTCACCCTTAACCTTGCAAGTCTAAAATGCAATTAAAGAAAAGCAGACGTAAAACCATATCAGGTCAGATCTATTGATCTCTTGTAAAAACTGGAAAATTGCATCAAGATGGACGTCTCGGAAGAGGTTCTTTTAAGGAGTCCGCCGTGTAGTGCTTTTGTCTCACATCGTATAAGTCCCAGCAATCGAGCAGGAGGTGTCTGATGCTGAACGGCTCGTCATGGTGATTCTTCATTTTATAAAAGGTAGGAATGAGTGTAGGATGTGTGACCCGTGTGTAACCTACATAACACTGTCTTTCTTACGGTTTCCTGCAGGAGATGGGAGAATTTCAGGCTAGGGCGGATTTGGAAAAGTTAGTTTGGTTAAAAAAAAAAAAAAAAGAATTGGAATGAAGATAACTAACTTTTCCAAATCTTATCATATCATCAAGTGCCTGCAGCATGGCATTGGCGATCATGGCCCTCCGTATGTATCCATCCCTTGTTGCCGCAAACACATCTTCCACACTCTGTCCTCAGCCACCTGCAAATCCATCCAATATTTTCTCCCTAGGTCTACCTGGTGCTCTCTTTCCCTCCGGCTTTCCTGTTGTGACCAGGTGCTCCGATTCCCCTTTTCTCATAAAATGGCCTCTAAATGTTGCCTGTAATTTCCTAATCTTCCTTATGAATGATCTTGTGTCTGCCTCCATCAAGACTGTCTCGTTTGTTTTCTTTGCCTTCCATGGAACTGTCAACATTCTTCTTAGAAATCACATCTCGGCTGCCTCAATCTTGTTCTGGCTTTGCTTGTTGACTGTCCACGCCTCACAGCTGTATAACATTATTGGTTCTATATAACATTTAAGAACTCTCTTCCTGATGTTAATTGATAGGCATTTGTTGGTAAGAATGTCTTTCATCTTTTTGAATGCTGTTTTGGCTTGGCGAATTCTGCTGGCTTAACTTGAATAACAAACAAGACGAATAAACTCAGATTCCCAAAAGCTATATAAATTCTTGGCAGACAGGACGCTAATTATTCTCCCATTTTCTTAATGCATGTTGGAGTCTCGAAGCTATCGATGGATTCGCCGCACTCAGACAATTCCGTATGCGCTGTACACAAATGTCCAGGTAATATGTGGCAGGCTAAGATGTAAAAAAAAACCTAAAGGCTATGAAATGGCAAGATTTTGACTTGACGGGTGGCTGGGGGATTGTTGTTTATTGTTTTTGTTGTTTAAAGCCCAGCCGACTGCGTAGAGCCATATCAGCGCTATAACCGTTTCAAAGCACACACAAAACTTTAACATGGAAAAAAAGATAAGAGAAAACGAAAAGAAAAAAGAAAACTTAAGCACACATATCAATTCATTCGCACACATTATCTAAGGACATGCCCCTGGCGTTGACCATTCTGTCCAATTAATCGCACAGGGGATTTAAAAGACACCTGCATAAATTATTAGCATACTTAAGGACACCAAAACATATAAAAATACACTTAATACATGTACTCAATCAGCAATCCTAAGAAAAAGTACGTAAACTTTATCGAACACATACAAGTGAATGGACCAGTAAGGCAGAAAATGACAGCACGAAGAGACAAAGTTAAGGAACAAGGCAGAAACAAAGAGTGACAGAAAAGAGAAAATGTCTAGCACAGAATTTCCAGAAGATGGGGATACTATTTATACTGAAAGAACCCCCAGCATCCCAACGGGGGATGCAGTGAGCTACATCGCCATCCTTTTGAAATGGATCGTGTTCAGTTCATATTGCTTATAGACCAGCCAACTACAAGAGCCACATCAGCGCTAACACTACGTCAAAAAAACGACAACCTGTTAAGATAAAAGACAACAGTTAAAAACCATGCTCACAGTCAACCTTGCAAGTCTAAAATGCAATAAAAGAAAAACAGACGTAAAACTGTATCAGGTCAGATCTATTGATCTCTTGTAAAAACTGGAAAATTGCATCAACACGGACGTCTCGGAAAAGGTTCTTTAAGGAGTCCGCCGTGTAGTGCTTTTGTCTCACATCGTACAAGTCCCAGCAATCGAAGAGGTGTCTGATGCTCAACGGCTCGTCACATGGTATAAGAATTTTTCTCTTACCCTGTGATGAATTTATTCTTAACCAAACTTATAAGAGCTATTTATCTTGTCTTTGAATTCTAATTTTTAGTTTGCGTACTCGTGGGAGGGCTTATGGAAAGTTGGTGATAGTTATTAGAAGGAACTTCATGTCTTTTTATCTGTTCGTTACTACTGTTAACTGATAAACTGTTTTAATTCTCCAGGCTTGGATTATGGTGATGGTTTTTTTCAACTCGCAATAGAGTGTACTCTTACAAAATATTTTGTTATACATCAGGTTTTTTTTTTTTTTTTTTTTTTTTTTAACCCGTCTTTGGATTATAATCTTGTGCATGTGAGGAGGGGGAGGGAAAGTAAGAAAATAATTTTTACCTTATGTTGTTTAAGTCCCGTGGGCGCGGGCGCGGGCGCGCGCGCGCGTGTGTGTGTGTGTGTGTGTGTGTGTGTGTGTGTGTGTGTGTGAGTGTGTGTGTGTGTGTGTGTGTGTTTTCGATTCCGTGGATGACTGACGAATATGTCTTTTATGATGTTGAATATTATTATTGTTGTGAGGTGCGAGTGTGATTGTATGTATAGCCAAAATATGTTCCTTGTGTCTGTGCACTAGGCTAAAATAAAATCTTGTTCTCGTTATACCACAGTGCTTCTTCAATTTTCAAAAGGTAAACGGATCGTGTAGCACGCTGTACGTTCCATACAGACAGGTGTGACCGCACATGATCAAACGGTTCTCCTCAACCGTACGTGCGAATCGGAGCGTGTGTCAGCTGCTTAAGTGATGGTTCTCTCTATTCCTTGCTGGCAATTTGTCTTGGCATAGGGGCTAGACGACTTGTGATAGAGGAGTTTTCAGAAAGCCAATCTTGACGAATAATGACCTTGTCTCTAGAAGAAACATACGACGCCCTTAAGGTAAAAAAATACAGGCTTGGATTATCACTTATGATGGTGGGCTCTCCCGTCTATCCCATGGACGAGTTGGCACACTGGAGGGGAAGCAGAAGACGTGGAATTGTTACTGTTGTTATCGTTGTTTAAAGCCCAGCCGACTGCATAGAGCCATCACAGGGCTATAACCGCTTCAAAACGTACAAAACTATGCGTGGAATTGATTTTTTCATTTTTGTTTAAAGCTCAGTCGACTGTGTAGAGCCATATCAGGGCTATAACCATTTAAATACACACCAATACTTCAACATTGTTGTTGTTGTTTAAAGCCCAGTTGGCTGCCTGGAGCCATATCAAGACTATAACCATTTCAATACACACACAATACTTCAACATTGCTATTGTTGTTGTTTAAAGCCCAGCCGACTGTGTAGAGCCATATGCGGGCTATAACCAGTTCAATACACACACAATACTTCAACATTGTTATTGTTATTGTTTAAAGCCCATAGTGCTTTTGTCTCACATCGTACAAGTCCCAACAATCGAGGAGGAGATGTCTGATGCTCAACGGCTCGTCGCACGGTATACACCAAAGTGCTTCTTCATTTTTCAAAAGGTACGAATGAGTGTAGGATGTGTGACCCATGCGTAACCTACACAACACTGTCTTTCTTACAGTTCCCTGCGGCAAATCGGAAAATGTCTTTAGCTACCCGTCAAAAAGCTTTTTACTAAAACAAAACCACAACGCAACGCAACGCTTTCATACCGCTAGTATCCCCTTCAGTACGTTCGGGTAAAAAGATAAACGTATAGCATCAAAAGACATCTCTACAATATTTTTTGTGGTAAAAAGACAAAACAGTGTCAAAAAATACTGTCTCTACCGCCAAGAAGTTATGTCGATCTTCAGGGGGAAAACGTATCTCGCTTTTATTGTGTCGTGTGATGGATGCAGTGAGG
This sequence comes from Monoplex corrugatus, assembly GCA_030674185.1. Taxonomy (NCBI): domain Eukaryota; kingdom Metazoa; phylum Mollusca; class Gastropoda; order Littorinimorpha; family Ranellidae; genus Monoplex; species Monoplex corrugatus. The sequence continues at coordinate 37,976,801 of JAPXFY010000022.1, forward strand.
GTCTTACGCCGACATTTACCTGTCTCTGCGGTACTTGCCTTTATTCCTGCGAATCTGGGTTTATTCTTCGTTCTCTGGGAGAAGAGTGCCAAAATGGTTCAGACGTTCGCCTGCCAATAACTAAACTCCAGGGTACGCTCCCAGTAGAGGCCTCGACTATTCTAAGTTTGACTGGAAAATCGAAGGGGGCGAAAAACGAGTTGGACCTGTGTGCCTTCTGGCTATGCACGCTAAAGATCCCAAGGCAGTTGAAAATCGTGAAGAGTAGGGCATTGCCCGGCTGCCTTGGTATAAAACATTGAAGAGAGAAGTTGATTTCCCAGGTCCCACCCCTTAAAGACCAACTAGCCTTCTTGCCTTGCTTAAGTCTTGATAAAAAAAAAGTGAATATGAGGATGAATTTGAATCGAAGGAGAGGGCGCCGCCCTCGTGGTGGTGGCCCCGGGAGAAGTTGAGGTCTCTGCCACCTCACTCTCCTAAGACCCCAGGGTTATGGAACTATCTAGATAGGACCTCAGGACCTGGCCAGCTCGTAGCTTTTTATGTGCAGGTTTAAGACTTGTGCCGTGACCATTCTGGATCTTCATCACATGGCACCTGCGACGTTAGTGCATATGGAATTCATTCCTAAAGTGGAGACTGTCATCTTGAGAAACTGAAACTGAAACTTCTTGTTGTTATTGCTGTTTAAAGACCAGCCGACTGCATAGAGCTATTTCAGGGATAAAACTGCTTCAAAGCATACAAAACTTCAACAGGGGAAAAAAAGAAAATTAAGTACACATATCAATGCATTCGCGCACATAATCTAAAGAGATGCCCCTGGCGTTGACCACCCCGTCCAATTTATCGCACAGGGGATTTAAAAACCACACCTGAATACAAATATAAACACAACTAGGGACATAAAACATATAAAAACAGGCATAAATTACCTAAAATTGCTTCCGCATATCTCATCTCCCTAGAGCCAAAAATGCACTTAATACATGTACCCAATTATCAATTCTAAGAAAAAGTATGTAAGACTGAGGACAAATTTAAACATAACTGAGGACACTGAAACAGATACAAAGACAGGCCTACATTACCTAAAACTGCTTCTGTACATCACATTTCCTTCCAGCCAAAACATTTGATACTTGTATCCAAATATCAATCCAAAGTATGCAAGGCTTTATCGAACACATGCAAGTGAATGGACCAGAGAGGCAGAAAATGATAGGAAGAGTTCAAGTTCATATTGCGTATAGCCCAGCCGACTACTAGAGCCATATTAGGGCTAACACCACGTCAAAAACGACAACCTGGTTAAGATAAAAGATAACAGTTAAAAAAAAAAGCTCATTATTAATCTTGCACGCCTAAAATGCAATTAAAGAAAACTATACTCAGACATAGTCATATAGGGTGAAATCTTGATCTCTTGTAAAAACTGGAAAACTGCATCAGGAGGGACGTCTCCGAAGAGGTTCTTTAAGGAGTGATTGGGTTTGTTCTTGTTCTTTAATCTTACTTTAGACATTTGTATCGTTGTAGCAAAACACTGTCTTTATTGTCCAATCTGTTTATTATGAACAAACAGGGTTAGCCAGTGTGTGTTTCGGATTACATTTTGAAAGTACACACTTTCGTCACATTCTTCGCCTTATTTATAGTTCACATATGCACAATATGAACACTGAATTGCGTGTAAAATTAAATCAGTCTTGATTCCGGGTCTTTTGACTTTTGACTTTTTGACTACACTTGTTGCTTTAAGCCCAGCCGACTGCGCGGAGCCATGTCAGGGCTATAACCATCTAGAAAAACCCACCATACTTCACAGAGGATTATAAAAAAGCTGGAAAATAAACACATATCAATGTATTCACGCACATAATCTAAGGAGATGCCCCTGGTGTTGACCATTCCAATTTATCACCAGCGGATTTTAAAAAAAACATGCCTGTACATAAATGTAAACATAACTAAGGACACTAAAACCTACACATAAAAACGGACTTCAATATCTAAAGATGCTTTTATACGTCACGTTTCCTTACAGCCCAAAATTTACTTAATACATGGAATCAATTATCAATCCTAGAAAAAGTATGTGAGACTTTATAGAATACATACAGGTGTATTGACCAGTAAGGCAGAAAATAAGAAGAAAATAATTGAAAGCAAAGGAACAAGGCAGAAAGAAAGAGTGACTGAAAAGAAGAAATTACACTTTTTGTCACATCTCAACCAGGTTGAGAAAAGACCTGTATCCACAAGCAGATTCCAAAAACAAGACACTCCTCTTCCACACAATGTCCGAAACTTGAAAGTCATGGCGTCCTTGAGCTGGGCTTTGCCAACACAAAACAGACGTGAGAATGTGGAATCTTCACACCCGTCGGTAACCCTTTTGGTATTTTTCGGTAAAAAGGTAAATGTTTAGCGTCACAGGACGTCCCTACCGCCAAGGATTTACGTAGCTATTTGGGGGGAGAAGTGTGTGTTGCTGTTACTGCTTAATGTGATGGATAGTGTGTAGGTGGCGTTCTGACGTTCACGGGTGTATGCAGTATCTAGGATTATCACCTGAATGTCTGAACTTGTCTTGTGTTTATCTCTGTCTGTCCCCCCATGGGGATGCCGGGAGCTCTCAGTATAAATAGTATCCCCACCTGGAGGAAATTCTGTGCGAGAAATTTCCTCTTTTCTGTCACTGTCTTTGTTTCTGCCTTGTTTCTTTGCTGTCTATCATTTCTTCCTATCATTTTCTGCCTTGCTGGTCCATTCACCTGTATGTGTTCGATAAAATCTTGTGTACTTTTTCTTAGGACGGATAATTGGGTACATGTATTAAGTGCATTTTTGGCTCTGGGGATATGAGAGATGAGGAAGCAATTTTAGGTAACTTATGCCCGTTCTTGTATGTGTTTTGGTGTCCTTAGGTATGCTTAAATTCATATTCAGGTGTGCTTTTTAATCCCCTGTGCGATAAATTGGACGGAGTGGTCAACGCCGTGGGCATGTCCTTAGATTATGTGCTCAAATGCATTGATATGTGTACTTCATTTTCTTTCCTTTTTTTTCCCTGTTGAAGTTTTGTATGTTTTGAAGCGGTTATAGCCCCGATATGGCTCTACGCTGTCGGCTGCGCTTTAAACAACAACAACAATCTCTGTAAGGAATATGTCAGGTTATACAGACCATCACTGTCTGTGCGTGTCTGTTTCTATGTCTGTGTATCTTTGTTATGAACAAAATAGGCAAACTGAACGATCTCTTGGCTGTATTTGGATGATTATCCGTCACCTTTTACCCCCGGCTTAGGCAAATTGTAATTTGACTGTTATTTTTGTTTAAAACCCAGCTGACTGTTTAGAGCCATATCCGTGCTATAACCACTTCAAACATACACAATACTTCAGCAGGACAAAAATAAAGAAAATTAAGTACACACATCAGTCAATAGCATACACGCTTACAATCTAAGGACATGCTTTTGGCGTTGACCACTCCGTCCAATTTATCTCACCAGGGATTAAAACAAAACATCCTGAATACAAATTTAAACGTTAACTAAGGATACTAAAACCTATACAAAAGACAGGCCAGAATTAACTGAAATTGCTTCCGCACATCTCATTTCCCTAGAGCCAAAAATGCACTTAACACATGTACCCAATTATTAAAGCTAAGAAAAACTACGTAAGAGTTTATCGAACACACACAAGCGAATGGACCAGCAAGATGATAGGAAGAAATGACAGAAAGCAAAGGAACAAGGCAGAAATAAAAAGAATGACATAAAACAGCAAATTTCTCGCACGAAATTTTAGAAGGTGCAGATACTATTTACACTGAAAGAACCCTAACACCACCAACCCACCCCGGCATTTCCACAGGGGGTATAGGAAGCATATAACGCTTCACAGAACATGTACAGGTGAATGTACCAGCAGGGCAGAAAATGACAGGAAGAAATGACAGAAAGCAAGGGAACAAGGTAGAAAAAGAGTGACAGGAAAGAGTAAATTTCTAGCACAAAATGTCCATAAGGTGGTGATACTGTTTGTACTAATAGAACACCAGTAACGACACAGGGGTGCTCACATTTCTTGACCAATACTGCAGTGTCTGTATATACAGGGTCTCCATTTTGTTGATTGTGATCCATATGCGTCATGATATGTATATATGGGTGTTTCCACTTTGCTGGTGTTGTTGCTGTTGTAGTTGTTGTAGCTGTTGTTGCAGCTGTTGTTGTAGCTGTGTCTATGTATGAATGTACGGGTGTATGTATGCGGGCATGTGGGTATGTACATGTATTTACCGTTATTTGTTATTTTTATCTATTTATTCACCTACTGACTTCTTATTCACTTACTTGTTTACTTACTGACTGACTGACTTACCTATCTATGATTAAGAAAATTTTGTCTTCACCTAGTTGATAGACGCTGAACATTTGTGCATTGAGGAGGGGGGGGGGGGTCTGTCATGTGAGACGAGTTTATACAGAATAGCTAGTTGTGTTGTGATTCAGATCTTTATTTATTCACTTTAAATATGTGTTCCTTTTTTAAGGTAAGTTACATACATACACGTTATTTACATGTAACCAAGATTATTCCAGTGGTAGCTGATAAAATATCAGTATGAAATAAAGACTAGGTAAAACAGTCTAGGTAGGGCCTCAGGACCTGGCCAGCTCATGGGTTTATGTGCAGGCTTAAGGCTTGTGCTGTGATCACCATACACATGGCACCTGTGACGTTAGTGCACATGGAATTCGTTAAGAGCGAGGAGACGTCATCTTGAAAAACAAACTGAAACTCTCACCAGAAAGACTTCAACACAGACTTCTACTTACGACCTAATAGAAATAATCGTGTTTTCGGTCCAAGACTTACACCCGGAGCATGTCACTTCAAGCACTGATTTATCACTTTACTTGATCTTAATATGGAAACACTTTTATGCCTGATTGCTTTCATTGCTATTTTTGTTAGCGAATGCTCGAACCTTGTCAGAAACATCTTTTTCCCATTTCCTTGAAAATGTTGGATACAAAATGGTCGTATTCAGACCAACCACCATTAGTTTGTTTCTTTGACGATAGTTTTTGATGTTTCAGAGTATCTCGCTCCTTTGCCCAAGAAGCATTTTTATGTCTGTTCGAAAAATCAGAAGTGGCGTTGTAAAGTTTCTGCAGAGACAGAAAAAGATGAAATGTTTTGTTATGGTAAAACATACTCGTCAAGATCTAGTATCTGTATATTTCCTGACTTATAGATAACCATTCATGTCAAATCTAGTCTATAGTTTATCTATGTGTGTGTATATAAAAACCATCTCTGTCAAATCTAGTCAACAGTTTATGTATGTGTGTATATATCTCTATATACACTACGCACAAAAAGTTAAGGATCACTTGCACAGAAATTCATAACTTTCAAAATAAGAAAGCCAATGCGTTGAAGTTTGGCAAACATTTAATTCCATGCTTTAGTGATAACGATACACAATTGCCTTCAATTTCGAGCAATCGTTTGGTGTGTACATTTGATCAAAGTGGGTACGTATCGAAATTTGATTTCCCAAAGTCATTGAAATCACAAGACAGGGCCTTCTGATGCTCCCAAAAGTTCAGTAATGCGTGTAACCGCCATGGCTGTTCTGGCACTCGACGCAGCGAGTCCTCATCGAGTTGGCCAGGTTGGTGAAGATCCTCTGTGGAAGCGCCTGCCACTCAGCCTGCAGCATCTGGTAGAGGTGTTGGGCATCCCTGGGAGGGGGGTGGTTGCTCCTCACTTTGCGATCCAGCTCATCCCAGAGGTTCTCAATCGGGTTGAGATCGGGACTGCATGCTGGCCACTCCATTCTGTTGACTCCAGACTGCTGCAGGAAGTCGTTGACCACCCTTGCCCTGTTGGGGCGAGCGTTGTCATCCTGGTAGACAGCCGTCGGTCCCATCTGCTGCAGTGTAGGCACAGCCAGCGGTCGAAGGATCTCATCCCGGTATCGGAGGCCAGTCAGGTTACCCTGTACATGATACAAGGGTGTTCTGTGGTGAAGGCTGAAGGCCCCCCAGACCATTACAGAACCTCCACCAAAGGCCACCTTTTCTTGGACAGTGGTGTCAATAAAGCGTTGCCCTGGGCGCCTCCAGACCCTCAGTCGGCCGTCGTTGTGGTTCATGGTGAAGCGTGATTCATCACTGAACAGGACCTGGGACCATTGCTGACGTGTCCACCTCACGTGACGTCTGCAGAAGGCGCGGCGTGCTGCCCTATGGGCTGGAGTTAAGCGTGGCCGTACAGCTGGGCGACGAGAACGGAGGTTAAACCCATGAAGGCGGTTCCGTATGGTCTGCTGGCTGATGTTGATGTTAGTAGCCACCCTCAACTGCCTTTGAATGATGCTGGAAGAGGCTGTTCTTGTCTGCAGGGCTTGTCGTTCAATGAGACTATCTTTACGTGGGTTTGTCTTCTTCGGTCGACCAGATCTGCGTCTTTCATGGACCCTCCCAGTGGCTGTGAAGCGTTGAATCAGTCTGACAATGACCGAGATGGACACCTGAAGTCGCCTGGCCACTTCTCGCTTGGGAACACCATCTTGGAACCATGCAACAGCTCGTCCCCTCTTATTAGCTACGCACAAAAAGTTAAGGATCACTATGAGAAAACAGGTGCGTAATAAACTCAGTTCGCTACTGTTATTTATTTCTCAGTCCAGCCAAATTGTTATGAATTCTTGTTCAGCTGTAAGTGGGCGATGTTGTTAGTGCGAAAATTGCACGGGATTCTCTACTACTGAGCTTGGCAGCAAACGGAAAAGCGGAAACTTGCGAAAAAGGACCTTGTTTTGGACGTTCTGCCTGAACACATTGCACAAGCCAGATGGAAAAACCATTATGCACGTGCAAGCACTGCTGTTTATGTGTGAGATGCTGTCTCTTGCTTGGCTTTATAAGAAGACATTCCACCAGTAGTAGGCCTGATCTGACAATGCCTCCACGACGAAAATTGAGCGAGTTTGAGAGGGGACGAGCTGTTGCATGGTTCCAAGATGGTGTTCCCAAGCGAGAAGTGGCCAGGCGACTTCAGGTGTCCATCTCGGTCATTGTCAGACTGATTCAACGCTTCACAGCCACTGGGAGGGTCCATGAAAGACGCAGATCTGGTCGACCGAAGAAGACAAACCCACGTGAAGATCGTCTCATTGAACGACAAGCCCTGCAGACAAGAACAGCCTCTTCCAGCATCATTCGAAGGCAGCTGAGGGTGGCTACTAACATCAACATCAGCCAGCAGACCATACGGAACCGCCTTCATGGGTTTAACCTCCGTTCTCGTCGCCCAGCTGTACGGCCACGCTTAACTCCAGCCCATAGGGCAGCACGCCGCGCCTTCTGCAGACGTCACGTGAGGTGGACACGTCAGCAATGGTCCCAGGTCCTGTTCAGTGATGAATCATGCTTCACCATGAACCACAACGACGGCCGACTGAGGGTCTGGAGGCGCCCAGGGCAACGCTTTATTGACACCACTGTCCAAGAAAAGGTGGCCTTTGGTGGAGGTTCTGTAATGGTCTGGGGGGCCTTCAGCCTTCACCACAGAACACCCTTGTATCATGTACAGGGTAACCTGACTGGCCTCCGATACCGGGATGAGATCCTTCGACCGCTGGCTGTGCCTACACTGCAGCAGATGGGACCGACGGCTGTCTACCAGGATGACAACGCTCGCCCCAACAGGGCAAGGGTGGTCAACGACTTCCTGCAGCAGTCTGGAGTCAACAGAATGGAGTGGCCAGCATGCAGTCCCGATCTCAACCCGATTGAGAACCTCTGGGATGAGCTGGATCGCAAAGTGAGGAGCAACCACCCCCCTCCCAGGGATGCCCAACACCTCTACCAGATGCTGCAGGCTGAGTGGCAGGCGCTTCCACAGAGGATCTTCACCAACCTGGCCAACTCGATGAGGACTCGCTGCGTCGAGTGCCAGAACAGCCATGGCGGTTACACGCATTACTGAACTTTTGGGAGCATCAGAAGGCCCTGTCTTGTGATTTCAATGACTTTGGGAAATCAAATTTCGATACGTACCCACTTTGATCAAATGTACACACCAAACGATTGCTCGAAATTGAAGGCAATTGTGTATCGTTATCACTAAAGCATGGAATTAAATGTTTGCCAAACTTTATCTCTTCCACCCTCTTTGTCCCCAGCCACTCTGCAAGTCCGTCTAGTATCTTCTCCATGCGTCTACCCGGTGCTGTCTTTCCCTCCAGCTTTCCTTTGTGACCAGGTGTTCCAAATGCCCCTTTCCTCATAAAATGGCCTATAAATGTTGCCTGTCTCATCCTAATCTTCCTTATGAATGATCTACTTGTCTGCCTCCATCAAGACTGTCTCGTTTGTTTTCTTTGCTGTCCATGTAACTCTCAACATTCTTCTTAGAAACTACACCTCGGCTTCCTCAATCTTGCTCTGGCTTTGCTTGACTGTCCATTCCACACAACTGTACAACAGTATTCGTTCTATGTAACATCCAAGAACTATCTTCCTGATGTTAATTGATAGGCATTTGTTGGCAAGAATGCTTTTCATCTTCTTGAATGCTGTTTTGGCTCGGCCGATTCTGCTGGCCACCTCTGATGCGCATTTGCCGTCTGGTGAAATGATCGTTCCCAGGTATTTAAACTTATCAACCTGTCTCAAGGTTGTGCCGTTTGCTGTTATTTTGCATGAGGGAATTTCATGTTTTTTACTGATCACCATGAATTCAGTCTTCCTGCTGTTTAGTTCCAACCCCTTACCTTTGATTTCTATTTCTAGTATATTCACAAGGTTTTGTAGACCCCTTTCACTTTCTGCAATTAGCACGGTGTCATCTGCGTATCGAATGTTATCATTTTTCTTCCAACTGTCGCTGCAAGTATATCTCCCATCCTCTCCGTCCTCAGCCACCCTGCATGTCCGTCCAATATTTTCTCCCTGGGTCTACCTGGTGTTCTCTTTCCATCCAGCTTTCGTGTTATGACCAGGTGTTCTAATTTACCACTCAAAAATAAAAATAAGGGGACAACAGCACTATCCTACCACAACTATGGTGGATCATCGGCAGGCATCAACCGAATCTAAGTACACATGTACCCAACTGGGTTGTTGTCCCTGGAGATCAAGGACGACCTCTGAGCAGGTGTTTGAGATGAAGGGAAACCCGTGCATGAGAAAGCTGATAGTGGAAGGACCGGTGCACAGTAGCAAAACCACTCTGCTCTCAGGAGGCAAATTCCTGTAGTACGGGGAGCCAACATAAACCCAGTGCTTTTAACAAGCCACATGACAATGTTAGTCACAAGGGGCATGGATACATGTATACACAGATGGATCAGCCATCAATACTGTAACCAACGGGAGAAGCCAGTATACTCAGCTTATTAGGGACCACCAGAACTTCCAGTGGTCATATGCGTAAACACTGCACTGAGCAGTGAGCGCTCTGTTATTGTTATCGTTCAAAGCCCATCGGACTGCGTACAGCCATATCAGGGCGACAGCAGTTTCAAAGCATACACCATACTTCAACAGGAAAAGAGGAAAAAGAAAATTAAGTACACATATCAATGCATTCGCACACATAATCTAAGGCGACCACCTCCAAGTTTATCACACAGGGGAGTTAAAAAACATGATTGTTACTTTTAATTTTGGTTAAAGCCCAGCCGACTGCGTACAGCCATATCAGGGCTATAACGTTTCAAAACATTCAGTACTTCAACAGGAAAATAGAAAATTAAGTACACATATCCATACAGTAGTGCATCTCATCATCTAAGGAGATCCCTCTAACGTTGACCAGTCTGTCCAATTTATCGCACAAGGGGTTTAAAAAACATACCTGAATACAACTTTACACATAACTAATGACACTAGAACATGTTACCCAAAATTGCTTTAGCGTATCTCATTTCCCTACAGTCAATATATTACCCAATTAATTATCAGTCATAAGAGAAAGTACCTATGACTTTATCGAACACATACAGGTGAATGGACCAGCAAGGTAGATGATATGTACATGTACCAAATTGTCAATCCTTAGCGAAAGTATGCAGGGCTATATCGAGCACATACAGGTGAATAGACCAGCAAGGCAGAAAATGATAGGAAGAAATGACAGAAAGCAAACGAACAAAGCAGAAACAAAGTGATAGAAAAGAGAAAATGTCTAGCACAGAATTTCCAGAAGGTGGAGATACTATTTATACTGAAACAGCCCCCGGCATGTCCACGGGGGTATTCTGAATAAAACAGTTTGTAAAGAGAGAGAGAGAGACAGACAGACAGAGACACAGACAGAGAGAGAGAAGCGCGACACGCCTTAAAAACATTGACCCTAAAGTAGTGAGATATCTACAGCTACACCTCACACTAATGACCTTGAGGATTGGGACATATGGACATTATTTTGCTACAAGGGAGGTAAATCCAATAAAAGCACAATTAACCCTTTCAGTCCCTCACCCTGTCGATAAACATCCTACAAGTGAAAACGGAGCGGCAAAGTTTTACCGTTTGCGGTTCTTACTGCTGCAGTTCAGTTGTCGGAAATCTTCCCCGTTGTCGAGTGTCACTCTAATCACGATATGTCTACAGTGGAAAACAGTTGTTTTGTCCAGGACTGGCTATATGAACCTTCTAAGCGTTCTTGGTTTGGCCGTGTGTTATTGTTTAAAGCCCAGCCGAATGCGTAGAGCCATATCAGGACTATACCCGCTTCAAAACATACAAAACTTCAACAGGAAAAAAAAAGAAAGAAAATTAAGTACACATAATGCATTCGTGCACATAAACTAAGGTTTATGCCCCGGCGTTGACCACTCCGTCCAATTTATCGCACACAGGAGATTTAAAAAAAACACTTGAATACAATTATAAGCATACATAAGGACACCAAAACATACATATAGGCATAAATTACCTAAAATTGCTTCCGCATATCTCACCTCCCTAGAGCCAAAAATGCACTTAATACAGGGTGTTTCAAATAGAATACGCCAAAATCATCACGTGATGTGTCAAAAACGAAAAAAATTACAAACCTCTAGCATGAACACATGTGTTGTATATACATTCAAGTTTCATTTCATGTTTTATAAGTGCTCAATGTGGCCACCACCGGCAGCGCGGACAACATCAAGCCGATATGAGAATTCCTCCCAAACGCGCCTCAGCATGTCACGGTCCACCGTGTTGATTGCAGCTGTTATTCGATCTTTCAAGTCATCGATACTTGCTGGAAGTGGTGGAACATAAACTTGGTCTTTAACATACCCCCACAAGAAAAAGTCACACACAGTGAGGTCCGGGGATCTGGCAGGCCAAGCACAGAGAGCAAGGTCTTTAGCACCTCTCCTCCCAATCCATCGCTGAGGCACGTTTTCATTCAGATAAGCTCTAACCCCGAGATGCCAATGGGGTGGTGCTCCATCTTGCTGAAAAATGAAGTCATTCGAATCTGCTTGCAGTAAAGTGAATAGCCAGTTTTGGAGCATTTCGAGATAGATTTGTCCTGTAACGGTGTTTCCTTCAAAGAAAAAGGGACCATAGACCTTGTCTTGAGACACAGCACAGAAGACGTTCACTTTAGGGAATCTCTTTCATGCTCAACAGTTTCATGTGGGTGATCTGTTCCCCAAATGCGCACATTGTGACGATTGACTGTGCCGCTCAAATGGAAAGTCGCTTCGTCACTAAAAACTAAACGTGAAAAGAGAGTTTCATCACCTTCCTCCATCTCCAGCATTGACTCACAGAATGTCCTCCGCATCACCTTATCATTAGTAAGTGCTTGGACGAGGCTTAGTTTGTATGGTTTCATGTGTAATCGTCTCTTTAACACACGCCAGACAGTGGTATGAGGGATGGCAAGCTGAAGACTTGCTCGACGTACGGACTTACGTGGGCTGCTCTCAAATGCATCATGAATCCTCTCCACTTGCTCCTCTGTAACACGTGGTCTTCCAGGACTCTTTCCTTTGCACAGACACCCACTCTCTTTAAACTGTCTAACCCACCGTCGAATGCTCTCACGATGGGGCGGATCAATGCCGAATTCTGTTCTGAAAGCACGTTGCACCGTGACAATGGCGTTTGTTTTCGCGAACTCAAGCACGCAAAACGCCTTCTGCTGAAGAGTCGCCATTTTGATTGATCTTCCCACAATTCAGCTGCACCGGAAGTTATACTAACGACAGCGGTGAAACTGACACCCAATCAAACTTTGATAACTACTCTATCAAATAACCACTGATTCAGTCCACTACAATGCTATAGACCTGAAAAAACTGCGTAATGATTTTGGCGTATTCATTTTGAAACACCCTGTATATGTACCCAATTAACAATTCTAAGAAAAAGTACATAAGACTATCAAACACATACACTGATACAGATGAATGGACCAGCAAGGCAGAAAATGATAGGAAAAATTGACGGAAAGCAAAACAAGGAAGAAACAAGAGTGATAGAAAAGAGGAAAGTTCTAGTGCAGAATGTCCATTCTTCTTCTTCTTTGGTATTAACGTCCCAGCGTGATAACGATTAGGGACTGTCGTAAGATGAGTCTTGTCATATAGTTAAAGAAGATAAGAATGTCCAGAAGGTGGGGATACTATTTATACTGAAAGAGCCCCTGGCATCCCCACGGGGATCGTGTGTTGAGTGAACCGAAATATGAAGCGATACAAAAGTGTGAAAACCAAAATGTTATTCTCGTTTAACCAACGCAGTACAAGAAGACACAAAATGCTCACACTCACAGTACTAACATTTTGATTTGGCGGAACTTTCGAAGTGACCTGACGAAACAAACGTTGTCATTCACTTCATTTTCGAAGCAGAACTGACGTGTGAAGCGTTTTACATGCGAACTACTCACCAGTGTAGGATGATGTAAAATCCTCAGTCCGCTTTTTCACGCCGGCTCCGCCGAAACAAAAATAACACCTGACAAGAACTTTTCCCGAAGTAACAAATATTCGTATTGGTCAACCACGTGTACACTTTTCTCGTGCATCCAATGACAACTGCTGTCTGCATTGACTGTTGTTGAAGTGTAACAAAGCTTTCTAGTGGCCATCGCGTAAGACACCTTGCACGCAAAACCTGTGCATGGCATGAGCTGCTGATGTCAGCGTCTACACCTCGTGTTCACTTTGAAAAGAAAAAAGAAGACAAAAAAAATAAACAAAATAAAAAATTGAACAGATAAAAAGAAAAAGAATAAAAAAATTTAAAAAAGAAATAAAAAATAAAAATTTAAAATAAATAGAAATAAGAATTTTAGAAAATTAAAAAAAAGAAAAAAAAAAACAAAAGAAAAAGGGACCGTTTGGCCGTGTGGTTAAAGAAGTTGACCAGGACGCGAGAAAGCTGGGTTCAAACCACGGGTCTGACAGTTTTTTCACCTCACCCCCCCCCCCCCCCCCATCACGCCGCTAAATGTTAAGTATTGGACTAGGTGATAATCTTTGGGACGATAAACTGATATCACGTGTGCAGCATACATTCAGTTCACGTTAGTTAAAGATCCCAAGACAACAATGAAGTCGTCCCTGACAAACTTTTGTAGAAAAAAAAAGACCGCGTCCTCTAGGTAAACAGATAAATACCGCATGCAGAAAAAACTTTAATGGGTGGCGCTGCGCAGCGGTGACGCGCTTTGTTTGGGGAGAGCAGCCCCGAATTTTACGTCGTAAATCAATTGAGACAACAATGACAAAATTACAAAGTTCAAATACAAACACACACACACACACACACACACACACACACAAAACACACACACACACACACACACACACACACACACACACACACACAGACAAGAGCACCCAAATACACACACACACCACACACACACACACACACACACACACACACACACACACACACACACACACACACACACACACAGAGGATCGATATAAAATATTCTCCCTAAAAACAGCAGGTGGGGTGGAGGTGGTAGTGATGACAAGGACTGACAAAGGGCAGGTGACACGTGGCACCATACTGTTTTGATTTGATCACTCATCATCTTTTCCTGTATGCTATCCAACACAAACACACATTCAGGTCGGTCTGAGTCTCGCTCTGTCAGTGTGTGTGTCTGTGTATCTGTCTGTCTGTCTGTCTGTCTCTGTCTCTGTCTCTGTCTCTGTCTCTTTGTCTCTGTCTCTCTGTCTGTCTCTGTCTCTGTCTCTGTCTGTTTCTCTCTCTCTCTCTCTCTCTCTCTCTCTCTCTCTCTCTCTCTCTCTCTCTCTGAAACAGGGGTGTCAATTGAGTCCTCAATTGTTTTCATTTTTCATTAATGAATTAGCAGTGGAACTGTCAAGAAAAGGCAGGCATGGCATTCAAATTATCCCTGGGGTTATTGAGATATTCCTATTGCTGTTTGCAGACGATGTTATTCTTCTCTCTGGTACAGTCAAAGGCTTACAAAACCAGTTAAATGTCTTAAAGGAAGAATCGGATCGACTAGCTTTAACAGTTAACATGGATAAAACTAATATTATGATTTTCAGGAAGGGTGGACATTTATCAAAACACGAAAAATGGTTCTATGGAATTAACGAGGTTAAAGTTGTTAATTCTTATAAATACTTAGGAATGATATTTTCGACAAAATTAAGTTTAAATTATGCATGGGAAGAATCTTGTAATAAAGGGAAAAAGGGTGTTATTGAAATTCTAAAATCCTTACGGAAGCTCAATTCTATTGATTGTAATTTATATTGGAAAATGTTTGATACACAGAGAGAACCTTTACTTACTGTAAATCCACATATGGAAAAAGTGCATACATATGCTATAAAACGTTTTTTGGCTGTACCGATTCACTCTTCTAATACTGTTTTATATGGAGAAACTGGAAGATATCCTTTATACATTAGAACCTTTGTGAAGAGTATTAAATACTGGTTGAAATTGTTAAGGCTTCCACAATCTCGGTTATGTAAACAGGCATATGAAATGATGGTTACTCAAATGGAAATAGGAAAACAGAACTGGGCCTATCAGGTAAAAAAGACTTTATCAGAACTTGGGTTTGGAATCGTGTGGTTGTCCCAGGGAGTAGGAAATGAGTGTCAGTTTATTAATGAATTTAAAGACAGGCTTATTTGTTCGTTTAAACAAAATTGGCACTCAGATATGGAAAACAAAGAAAAATATAGTTGGTTCTTCTCATTTAAAGATGTTTTTCAAACCGAAAAATATCTCAGTGTTGTTACGGATAAATGGCAAAGAACTAATTACGCAAGATTTAGATTAAGAACACTTGGTTTCAATGCAAATAAAAATTGGTTTCAACCTGGGACGTCCACAGTATATCCTTGCCCCTTATGTGGAAACAATGTCGATAATGAAAAACACTTTTTATTCCAATGCCAAATTTTTGACACAATACGTGGAAAATGCAAAGTTTTTGAATCCGACATGGCCAAAAGACAAGATGTATCTATTTTGTCGTCTGATGACGAAGTCATAATCAAATCAGTGGCACTATACATTGCGGAAGCACAAAAAATAAGACATAAACACTTACAAGCCCGACAATAGTGCTAGACAATATCATACTGGGATTAATTTAATCTCTTTTGACTGATGTGGGCTATATCACGTTAACTCCAAAAGAAGCCGCTTTATTATAGACTCTGTTTTGTAAAGAGCTGTTTTCATTTGCTTTATTTTGCTTTGTTTGCCGATAATTTAAGAGTAGCTAATAATATGAAAATAATGGTATATTTGTAGAATATGTTAGAAGTGGATATTGAAAGGGTATATAGACACTTAAGGGTCTACTATACATGTTAACAACAACAAAAACAAAAAAACAAAAACAAAAAAAAACAAAAAAATAAATAAAAGGCATAGTGATGTCCCTTGTTAACAGAGTATTTTGGGGCAGTTATGTGAAGATTATATTATTATTACTAAATGTAAGGTTTGGGTGGTCTAGCCCAGATGTTTCATCATATTACAGTTTTGATGTGTGTGTGCGTGCGCACGAGCGCGCGCCCGCGTGTGAGTGTATATGGATGCGTGTGTGTGTGTGGATGTGGGTGTGTGAAAAAGATTTTGGTTTGTCTAAACCTAGACAAATTATTGGCCTGAATGTGGGAACACTGTTCTGATATTTTTTGTTGTTGTTTTTTTTGTATTATGTAGTAGTGATAAAATGAATGATTGTTCATTATATATGATTTGAATATGTTCGACTGTTCAAGGAATGGATGTTCGATATTTTTTTTGATTATGCGTGAAGAATTTGCGCACATACAAAGAGTGGATTATGTGTCGCACTACTGGAAAATTGTTATCCCCCTTGTCAAAAGACCTTTTCGGGTAATGACAATAAACAGTTTCAGTTTCAGTTTCAGTTTCTCTCTCTCTCTCTCTCTCTCTGTGTCTCTCTCTCTGTCTGTCTCTCTTTCTCTCTCACTCTGGCTTTTTGTCTTTTTGTCTTGTCTGTCTGTCTGTCTGTCTGTCTGTCTGTCTCTCTCTCTGTGTCTCTCTCTCCGTCTCCCCCCCCCCTCTCTCTCTCTTCTTCTTTCTTTCTTTCTGTCTTTTGTATTTCCATAGATTCTTTATAACTACTGCAGTGTACATGTATTGATACAGACACTACAATGCGTCTATGCCCCCACCTTCCAAAATAAAAAGTTAAAAATGTGTTCTAGTTATCTCTCTCTGTCACTCTGCCTCTGTTTCTGTCTGTCTGTCTGCCTGTTTGTCTTTCTCCCTCTCTCTCCCACTCTCTGTCCTTCTCTTCTCCTCTCTTTCTCTCTCTCTCTCTCTCTCCCTTTCAGCCTTTCTGTTTGTCTGTCTCTCTGCTTTTCTTCTCTGTCTCTGTCTGTCTGTCTGTCTCTGTCTCTGTCTGTCTCTGTCTCTGTCTCTTTCTCTCTGTCTCTGTCTCTCTGTCTGTGTGTCTGTCTGTATCTCTCTCTGTCTGTCTCTCTCTCTCTGTCTCTCTCCGAGGGTTTGTTTGAGTAAGTGTAATTGTGTGTGTGGGCATGCATATGTGTATGCGTGTGTGAATGTGTGTGTGTGTGTGTATGTGTGTGTATGTGTGAGTGTGCGTGCGTGTGCGCTTGCGCGCGCACGTGTGGGCGTGTATGTTCGTGTGTTGTGTATACGCACGCGCTTGTAAGAGAGAGAATGAGAAAGAACTTTCGTCTGGCATAACCAGACAACCTTTTTATGTCCAAGTTTGTATGCGGGGGAGTGAGCATAACTTTTGATACAAAACCGATCCTTAAAAAAGCCTGATTCATTTCAAAACAGACACATTCATATCACCCGGGTGATATACACAAAACAACGCCTGCGGTTGAGAAATCCGTTCGTTTTATATGGACGCCGTCTTCTTTTTCTTTTTCTTCTGTTTCTGTTTCTTCTTCTTTTTCTTCTGTTTCTGTTTCTTCTTCTTTTTCTTCTGTTTCTGTTTCTTCTTCTTTTTCTTCTGTTTCTGTTTCTTCTTCTTCTTCTTCTTCTTGTTCTTCTTTTTCTTCTGTTTCTGTTTCTTCTTCTTTTTCTTGTTCTTCTTCTTCTTTTTCTTCTTCTACCTATTTTAGGTGCATTCCTTTGTGCCAGCATGTGTATCGTGAGGAAAAAGAGTTGACGTTTAGCAAGCGAGCTGGACGGTCTTCAGTGGAGAAATGCCGTATGGTGTCAATGTGTCTTTTTCACTCAGTTCAGGTCTTCCTTAGTGTGCCTCTATCAGATCGATTTTTTGTGTTCTGCGCTTGTGGACCCAGCCACAGCGAGTTCCATTCTGGTGAGATGACCTTTGTTTCTTTTTTTCTTTTTTTTTCTCCTTATTTGTCCAATTGTTGCCATCTTGTGGTGTCAGCTTAGTGTTTCATCGGTGTCGTCTTTCCTCACCACCACCCCTCCCCCATATCTCTGTTTCAAGACTTTGCCAGACCTCCTGGTGGGGAGAAAATGTTGACGGGCAGCAGCCAGCTGGAAGATCTGAAGTAGAGAAATGCCGTGTGACAACAAGGGTCTCTTTCACTCCGTCGATCTGGGTCTTCCTTGGTCTGCCTGTCTCTCGCTTTAAACCCTTGGTCTGAGGTAAGTGAACAAAGCGTAATTGTCGCTATGCGTAAACAGACATCCAACCATCGCAGCAGCAGACCACACACTGAGCAAATCACGCGCATATGCAAGCACCCGAATGTCGCTATTTTCTTCATGAACTGTATCTTTTACCAAATACGCATTTTAGATTTATGGGCATTATGGAGTTGGTGTGTTTGTTTAGACTTTGTTCAAAAAGGATTTATCGCACTCAGACAATTCCATATGCGCTCCAAGCAAGTATCTGGCAGATTCCTTAAGCCTGCACAAAACCCTATGCACTAGCAAGGTCTTGAACTGGGGAGGAGGGGGGGAGGGACGGATGAAACACTATGTTGACACCACCAGAATGATGAAAACATTAAGATGGGCGGCAAACAGGCCAGTTTTTTATTTAGATTGTGAGAGACTTATAAAACACTAACATGACTCCACCACAATGATAGAAACATTAAGATCGGAAGTCTTGTCTTGTCTTGTCTTGTCTTGCTTTGCCTTGCCTTGCCTAGTCTTGTCTTGCCTTGTCTTGTGTTGCGTTGTGTTGTGTTGTTTTGTCTTACTATATAAAATACCCGTTCCAATTGGCTTGAAAGCTGGCAATCACTTAGATTTTCAACAAAAACTGGAAATTTCTTTGTTTTGTTTTCTGTCTTTTTTCTTTCTATCTGTCTTATTCTTTCTTTGTTTCTTTGTTTGTTTGTTTCTTTGTTTCTTTGTTTGTTTGTTTGTTTCTTTCTTTCTTCATACACCCACTTGTTTTACTTATTTGTCAATTGATTTATTTCATTTATTTATTTGTCTATTCATTTCATTCATTTGCTTATTTCATTATCCATTTATTTATTTACTTATTTATTATCTATTTATGTATTTATTTATTTATCTACCTATTTATTCATTTATGTATTTATTTATTTATTCATTCATTTGATTTCTGTCTTTCTTTTTTTTCTTTCTTTACTTATTTAATTTCTGTTGTTAAACCAAAACAGATTTTCAACCAAATGTCTACACTGATGCACGGTTTCAGCGTCAGTGTTGTGAAGACAGCATAACAGCGCTAAGGAGATAGAGAGGACAGGAGTTATCACCATCTGAACAAGGCACGCACTATCTCACGGAAAGTGGAGAAAATGAGCTGATAGCAAATCTTAATTCTACAAGTGCGTTGCGTACGATCCTATATATACCGGCTGACAAATGTTGGGCTTGTTGGTGTGATAGGAGAGAGAGAGAGAGAGAGAGAGAGAGAGGGAGGGAGGGAGGGAGGGAAAAAGAGAGAGAGAAAGAGAGACAGAGAGAAAGAGACAGACAGAGAGAAAGAGGGAGAGAGAAAAAATGAAAGAAAGAAAGAGAGAGAGAAAGAGAGAGAAAGAGAGAGAGAGAGAGAAAGAGAGAGAAAGAGAGAGAAAGAGAGAGAGAGAGGAGAGAGAGAGAGAGAGGGAGAGAGAGAGAGACAGGCAGACAGAAAGAGAGAGAGAAAAAGAGGACAGAGAAAGAGAGACAAACAGACAGACAGACAAACAGAAAGACAAACAGACAGACAGACAGACAGACAGACAAAGATGGAGAGAAAGAGAACAGGAAGTTTTCCATAAAGAGAGAGGAGAGAGCTTCCCAAAGAAATACAGCGATAAAGACAGAGACAGAGAGGGAAATAGCGAGAGAGAGAGAGAGAGAGACAGAGACAGACAGACAGACAAACAGACTGACAGACTGAATGACAGACAGACTGACAGACTGACAGAAAGACAAAGATGGAGAGAAAAGGAAAGAGGAAGAAAGGAGAAGGGAGCTTTCTTCTGTATGTGTGTGAGAGAGAGAGAAGAGAGAGAGAGAGAGAAGAGAGAGAGAAGAGAGAATGAGAGAGAGAAGGGAGAAGAAGAGAGGAAAGAGGAGAGAGAGAGAGAGGAAAAGACAGAGAGAGAGAGAGACAGAGAGAAAGAGAGAAGAGAAGAGAGAAAAGAGAGAGAGAAGAACAGAGAAGAAGAGAGGGAAGAGAGAGAGAGAAATAGAGAGAGAAGAGAGAGAGAGAAAAAGAGAGGAGAAGAGAGAGAAGAGAGAGACAGAGAGAGAAGAGAAGAGAAGGATCGAGAGAGAGAAGGAGAGGAGAGAGAGAGAGAAGACAAGAGAGAGAAGAGAGAGAGAAGGGATTGCGAGAGAGAGAGAGAGAGAAGAGAGAGAAGAGAGAGAGAAGAGAGAGAGACAGAGAGAGAGAAGGAATCGAGAGAGAGAGAGAGAGAAGAGAGAGAGAAGGATCGAGAGAGAGAGGAGAGAGAGAAGAGACAGAGAAGAGACAGACAGACAGAAGAGAACCCACCCACCCACGCACCCCGTCACCCCAAACACCTACCTTTCTTAAGGAGATTGGGAAAAAAAAAAAACTATTGATAAGTCGAATGGATTAAATTCGTGCTGTTTATAGCTCCACCAACCGCTGTTGGTCACAGAGAGACGTTTTGGAAAGACATTCAATGTTGCCAATATTTACACAAACGCACAAACACTTACCACGTGGGCAAATCTAAAGCCAAATGATTTGTAAAGAATTCTATCACATATGTCACACACGGGAAGACTATCTGCATTTTTTTTTTTATTGAATGCTAAAAATGCTAAAGCACACGTCATACACTACACACGCACGCACGCATACACACACATACACAGATAAGCGCGCCTGCGTACACCCACGTACACATACACATATACATTCACACACATACACATACATTCATACACACATACTCATGCACATATACATATATATACACACGTACACACACACATACACATACACACGCACACACACACACACACACACACACACACACTCACACGCGCGCGCGCGCGCACGCACACACGCATTCTGCATTTGGATGCAGTGTGTGTGTGTGTGTATGTGTGTGTTGTGTGTGTGTGTGTGTGTGTGTGTGTGTGTGTGTGTGTGTGTGTGTGTGTGTGTGTGTGAGAGAGAGAGAGAGAGAGAGAGAGTTATGCATGCGTCTATGAAAAAGAAATGCTGACTGTCATATCTAGACATCTACAGTTAGAGAGAAGACATGTACTGAAGTAATATAAAGATATAATTTATGTATAAAGAATTTGGAATTTGGAGCTTTTTTTTTTGGGGGGGGGGGGGGAATTCATTCCACTCAGACAATTCCATATGCGCTCCACCTAAAGCTGCCAGCCATTGTCTGGAAGAGTCCCTGTAATATAAAGATATAATTTATGTATAAAGAATTTGGAATTTGGAGCTTTTTTTTTGGGGGGGGGGGGGAATTCATTCCACTCAGACAATTCCATATGCGCTCCACCTAAAGCTGCCAGCCATTGTCTGGAAGAGTCCCTGAGCCTGGAAAAACTGTGCATTGGAAAGATCTTGCAATGGGGAGGAGGGGGAGTCGAGAAGGGATCTACGAAACACCAAGCTGACGCCATGAGAATGATGGAAACATCAAGATGGGCAGTGAACGGGCCAGTTGTTAAATATTGCGGGTTGCGATTTGAACTCGAGATAGCAGAACTTGAGTCCATGACTCCATCAATAAAACAACAAAACAACAACAACAACAAACAACAACAACAAAACAAAAACAAAAACGACGACAAAAACAAAACAACAGAAAAACAAACCAAACCAAAACAAAAAAGCGACCTAAAAATGTAAGAGACGGAGTGAAAGCACTCTTCAACAGCCTGACACGAAGATACTCTAAAGTAAATGATTATTTGACGGTTGTCTGTTACTATGCCAATCAAAATTAAGAACAGGACTGAAACAGACATGCCCTGTACTCACCTTTAAAACTTTAACCCTTTGACTCTCGCATCCTATCTATCAATTGCAAAAAAAAAAAAAAAAAAATGAACGTCTTGATTCCCTCACCCTATCCACTGGCTTCCTGACCCTTTGATTCCCTCACCTTGTCCATCAGCTTCCTACAGGAAGCTGGTGGCTAGGGTGAGGGAATAAAAGGGTTAAGTTTTTGCTTTGAGCAAGGTTGGCAATTCAGGATGGTGGTGGACAGAGTGCGGGAGTCAAAGAGTTAAAAGTGTTCACGTTGACACGAACCGGAAATCGGGTTTCCGGCAGGTACTTCGTCTGCTTCAGTGGATGTCTGGATCAGTGTGAACATGGCAAAGTTTATGTTGTTTGTAAAACTCATCGAGCATTCGTTGACCTGGATTATTTGAGCTACTTAATTGGAATTATCATTCATTATTATCGTTTGTTGGTGTGTACACTGCTCAAGTCCTAAGGTGAGTATATTCCCTTTTTTTCATACCAGTTCATCTCACATAGTCGTTCTTCTTTTTTCTTACACATGGAAATACGAAACGAACAAATATCATACAGGCAGACAAATAAACAAATAAAGAATACGGAAAATTAAAATCAAATGAATGAACAAATAACTAAACCTTTATTGTTATTATATTGTTATTTTTGTTTAAAGCCCAGCCGTCTGTCTGTCTGTCTGTCTGGATTTACAGAAGGTGGAGATACTATTATATTTTATACTGAAAGAGCCCCTGGAATCCCCACGGGGATATAACTAAACATAAGCATGCATACAGTAATATGTTTTGTCATTATCAATAACAATAACCAAAGGAAAACACATATGAATTTACATATGGATGGTATTCGAATAGTTACAATAAGAGAATGAGTGAAAAGGACTAAGACATGTGCAACAGTAGGAGAAGGTAATGATGATGAAGGAAGAGAGACTGAGTTTTGACTTGAAGTGAGAGAAAACTACAATTAACAACAAGATGAAAGCAGTAGCAACTACGATATGATCGTTACCAATAGCCATGCCTGGTGCATAGAAGTGAGACAAGCTTTTCTTGTCTCTTAAACGATTACGTACTCTATCTTCAAGTCTAGCTTGAGGATGTATTTGGCCAGCAGTGATTTCCCCCTAGCCCTTCATCCCCCCCCCTTCTCATACACCCCCTCCCCCGTTTCCTCCCCTCTCTCAGTGTGTGTGTGTGCTTTGTGCTTTTGGGTTGTTTTTGTCAATGTGAATGAGCGTTTGAGTGAATGATGAGAGTGTGTTCTTTGACTTGAATCATACATCTAATGATAATAATGATACTACTACTACTAATAATAACAATAACAATAAAACCTACTATTATTATTATGGTTATTATTACAATTATTATTACTATCGTTGTGGTTGTGTTGTTATTGATTTTGCTATTGTTATTCTTGCTTTTAGAAAATTCTGTCATGATTGTAATTGCTGTTGTTGTTACAATTACTACCATTGTTACTACTACCACCACCACCTACATTACTACCGCTATTACTACTACTACTGTTGTTATTATTATCACTATTATTGTTGTTATTAATTCTTATTATTATTATTATCATTATTGCAGTATTATTACTATCAACTATGTATTGTTATCATAATTATCATTTACCACCACTGTGACAGAAGTACTACCTCCAACATTCATTCAAAAGTAATGTAAGTGACAGAGAAAGAGTGTGTGTGTGTTGTTGTTGTTGTTGTTGTTGTTGTTGTTGTTGTTGTTGTGTGGTGGTGGTGGTGGTGGTGGTGGTGTGTGTGTGAATGAGAGAGAAAGAGAGAGAGAGAAAGAGTGTGTGTCTCTGTGTGTGTGAGAGAGAAAGTATGTGTGTGTGCGTGAGTATGTGCGTGTGTTTGTGTGTGTGTGTGTGTGTGTGTGTGTGTGTGTGTGTGTGTGTGTGTGTGTGTGTGTGTGTGTGTATGTGTGTGTGTGTGTGTGTGTACATGCGTGAATGAATGTGTGCGCTTGTATCATTAAATATGTTTGTACAGTAGTTGCACGTGTATGTGTTTTCCGTACGTGCATGCATGCTTGTATTTGTGTGCGTGCGTTTGTAAGATTTTGAGAGAGAGAGAGACAGAGACAGAGACAGAGACAGAGACAGAGACACAGAGACACAGAGACACAGAGACAGAGACAGAGACAGATAGACAGACAGACAGACAGACAGACAGACAGACTCTGTATGTGTAAGTCTGTGTGTAAGTGTGTGTGTATTTGTGTGTATGTGTGTGTGTGTTTGTGAGTCTGTGTCTATGTCTGTACGTGTGTTGATGTGCGCGGGCGCGCGCATTCCTGCATATGCGTGTGCGTGTGTGTATATGCGTGCGTCTGTGTGTGTGTGTATTTGAATGTGTGTGTGTGTATGTGTGAGGTGGCTGTCTGTTTACGTGCGCGTATGTGGGTGTGTGCATACGTGTGCGTGTGTATGCGTGTGCGTACGTACATGCATATGGATATGTGTGTGTGTGCGTGTGTGTGTGCACGCGCGCGCGTGTGTGTGTGTTAAGTACTCAGCAAGGAATACTTGCCAAACGCCATGATGGCTTTTATACCCTCCCCACTCCCCCAAACACTCGCAAACCCAACCATCCTACCCCTTTCATTCTGTACACATTTACGAAATAAACAATGTTATGCGATTCAGCTGTTTAGATTTCGTAAGAAGACTGGTAATTTCGTTGCCAGCTTGATAAAAAAAATATGATGAGGTTGTTTGTTATATAGCTTTTTGTTTCTCTTTCTTTTTTCTCGTTTTCTTTTCTTTTTTATTCTTTCTTCTTTCCTTTCCTTTTCTTTGTCTTTTCCCTGTTTTGTGTGTGTGTGTACTCCTTCGCTCCTTTCCTTATCTCATGTAAAGAGTTCATGAACGTGCTCTTAGCTGGAATGGTTCGTACTGAGATGATCCCGCCAATAGACATACATGCACATACACACTATGTACGTACTTACATCCATCCATCCACCCACCCATCCATCCATCCATCCATCCATCCATCCATCCATCCATCCATCCATCCATCCATCCATCCATCCATCCATCCATCCATCCATCCACCCATCCATCCATCATCCAACTAACTATCCATCCATCCATCCAACTAACTATCCATCCATCCATCCATCCGTCCATCCAACTAACTATCCATCCATCCATCCATTCATCCATCCTCAAATACATACATACAGACAGACAGACAGACAGACGGACAGATAGACAGACAGGCAGACAGACAGACAGACAGATAGACAGAAAGACAGACAAAAAGACAAACAAAAAGACAGACAAATATGCCACACATATATGTCTGCGTGTATATATACATACCTAGCTACCTACCTAGCTACCTACATACCTAGCTACCTACCTAGCTACCTACATACCTTTGCTTTCAGTCCTTTTCTTTCCAAGGTCTTAGAGAAAGTTGTTCTTGACCAGCTGTTAAACCACCTTCATTCCAATAACCTTGTCTATTCCCTTCAGTCTGCTTACCGTTCTGGACATAGTACCGAAACTGCTCTTCTCAAAATCTGCAACGACTTACTGACTACTCTCGACTCTAACAACGTATCACTTTTGACTCTCTTGGACCTATCTGCTGCCTTTGACACTATTGACCACTCTATCCTTCTCTCCCGTCTACATCACTCTTTTGGGCTCCATGATACTGTCTTGAACTGGTTTCATTCTTACATCACCAATCGTCTGCAAGTAGTTTCTGTCAATGGTCTTTCTTCTAATCCTTCCTGTCTGACTTACGGAGTGCCACAAGGATCTGTTCTGGGCCCCCTACTTTTCATTCTCTACACCTACCCTGTCTCCTCTATTGTCCAAGAACACCTGCTTCAGCATCATTCTTTCTCGGATGACAATCAGCTGTATGTCTCTGGGCCTCTCCCTGACCTTCCCATCATGATCCAGAAAACCCAATCTTGTGTAGCTGACTTGAAGGATTGGATGACTGAAAACAAACTGAAATTAAATGAAGAGAAATCCGAATTGATCTTGATCACCCCACCCAAACTCCAAAATCACCCCTCTCTTCCAACCTCTGTCACACTTGTTGACTCACCTATCCCTCTCTCCCATTTTGCCCGTAACCTTGGTGTAACTCTTGATCAAACCCTGTCCTTCCACCAGCATGTGAGCAACGTCTGTGGGACTTGTTTTCTTGAACTCCGCCGAATTGCTTCTATCCGCCACCTCCTCTCAGTAGACACGACAAAGGCTCTTGTCTGTGCATTTGTTCTATCCCGTCTCGATTACTGTAATGCTCTTTTTTCTGGTTCCCCCTCTCATCTCATTAACAAACTTCAGAAAGTTCAAAATCATGCTGCCCGTCTCATCTTCCGCTCTTCAAAATTTAACCATGTTACGCCATTGCTCTGTTCTCTCCACTGGCTCCCTGTTCAGCAAAGAATATCCTACAAGATTGCCTGCCTCTGCTTCAAATCTATTGAGTCTTCCTGTCCTGAGTATCTCACCCATCTGTTACATCTCTACACGCCATCTCGAGCTTTGCGGTCCTCATCTGATACCCGTCTCTATAGTATCCCCATAGTCCGCACTAAAAGGTTTGGGCAGCGTTCTTTTTCCTATCAAGCTCCAACCATCTGGAATCAGTTACCTCGCTCTCTTAGATACTCACCCTCTCTGTCCACATTCAAACGCTCCCTCAAAACTCACCTGTTTCCCAAAACTGGTAATCTCTGCCCCCTTCCCCCCATGTAATGTAATGGTGACATTATAGTGTCTTAGTGTCAATGTGTCATTGTATTTGCATGTCATGCTGTGTGTGTGTTTGTGTGTGTGTGTGTGTGTTTGTGTGTGTGTGGGTGCTTCTGTGGGCGTGTGTGTGTGTGCTTGTGATTCTGGTTATATGTTTTGCCATTGTAAACGCCTAGGGCATTAATTTGATTAGGCGTACTAAATGTTCATAATAATAATAATAATAATTTCTTCCTATCATTTTCTGCCTTGTTGGTCCATTCACCTGTATGTGTTCTATAAAGCCTTGCATTCTTTCTCTTAAGATTGATAATTGGGTACATGTATTATGTGCATTTTTGGCTCTGAAGAAATGTGATGTATAGAAATAATTCTAGGTAATTGAAGGCCTGTTTTATATGTATGTTTTAGTGTTCTTAGGTATGCCTACAATTGTAATCAGGTATGTTTCATTCTTAAATCATCTGATGATAAATTGGATGGAGTGGTTGACGCCACGTTTGTATTCAGGTATTTCTTTTTAAATCATCTTGTGATAGATTGGACAGACTGCTAGTGGTCTATTCCAGAGGCATATCTTCAGATTAAGTATTTGAATGTATTGATATGTGTACTTAATTGTCTTTTATAAAGATTTTTTTTCTGCACTGAGGTATGGCGTACGTTTTTAGATCGAGATTTGAATCCAATACCTCCCAGTCAATAGTTCGTTGTGGTAAGAACTTCGCAACGTTGATAGTTGTTGTCGTTGTTGTTGTTGTTGTTGTTGTTACTGCTGCTGCTGCTGCTGCTTTTTGTCCGGGGCAGGGGTGGAGAGAAAGGGGGTAAATAAAATCCGAATTTAAACTGTACAGAGAAATCCAACTTAATTCCTGTCGTAGTTTAAACTTTTAGTGACTCTCTCGGCTTACCATAGAATGAAAATTGTCGCTCGTTAAGAGAGCATGTCTGAAACGGGAATAAAATGTAACGTGACTGAAAAGACCACAAATTTCCCTCCCAAAAGCCGGTAGCGGACCCCTTTAGTGTCAAGCTGCGGATTTTATGAGGGATGAGCAGCCACGTGTTGAGTTTTTATCTTGTGCAAGGATCAGTCTTGTCAGTGAGCATTGGCCGTGTGGTTAATGTAATTAAACTGGGATATTGCTTGGCCAGAATTATCTGCAGGATTAATAGGGACTTTGCGTGTGTGTGTGCGCGCGCGCGTATGTGTGTGTGCGTGCGTGCGTGCATGTGTGTGTGTGCGTGTGCGTGCATGCGTGCGTGCGTGTGTGTGTGTGTGTGTGCATGTGTGTGCGTGCGTGCGTGCGTGCGTGCGTACGTGTGTGCGTGTGTGTGTGTGTGTGCATGTGTGTGTTTGTGTGTGTGTGTGGTGTGTGTGTGTGTGTGTGTGTGTGTGTGTGTGTGTGTGTGCGTGCGCGCGCGCTTCTTTTTCTTCTTCCTTTCTTTCTGTTTCTCATTTGTTCTCCTTCTTTCTTCTTCTCCTTCGTCTTCTTTCTTTCTTTTTTCTTTTTCTTACTTGTTCTCATTTCTCCTCCTCCTCCTCCTTCTCCTCCTTCCTCTTCGTCTTCTTTGTCTTCTTTGAGTTCTTCTTCTGCTTCCTTTCTTTCTTCTTTCTTGCTCTTATTTGTTCTTCTTCCTTTCTCTCTTCTTTCTTGTTCTTATTTCTTCTTCTTCTTCTTCCTCTTTGTGTTCTTCTTGTTCTTGTTCTTCTTGTTCTTGTTCTTCTTGTTCTTGTTCTTCTTCTTGTTCTTCTTCTCTTCTTCTTGTTCTTCTTCCCCTTTGTGTTCTTCTTCTTCTTCTTCTTTGTGTTTTTTTGTTCTTGTTCTTGTTCTTCTTCTTCTTCTTTGTGTTTTTTTGTTCTTGTTCTTGTTCTTCTTTGTGTTCTTGTTCTTCTTTGTGTTCTTCTTCTTCCTCTTTGTGCTCTTCTTGTTCTTGTTCTTCTTGTCCTTGTTCTTCTTCTTCTTCCTCTTTCTGTTCTTCTTCTTCTTCTTTGTGTTCTTCTTCTTCTTTGTGTTCTTCTTCTTCGTCTTCTTCTTCTTTGTGTTCTTCTTCTTCGTCTTCTTCTTCTTCCTCTTTGTGTTCTTCTTTTACTACTACTTCTTCTTCTTCTTCTTCCTCTTTGTGTTCTTCTTCTTCTTCTTTGTGTTCTTCTTTTTCTTCTTCTTCTTTGTGTTCTTCTTTTTCTTCTTTGCGTTCTTCTTCTTCTTCTTTGTGTTCTTCTTCTTCTTCTTTGCGTTCTTCTTCTTGTTGTTCTTTGTGTTCTTCTTGTTGTTGTTGTTCTTTGTGTTCTTGTTGTTGTTCTTTGTGTTCTTCTTCTTCTTCTTCTTTGTCTTCTTCTTCTTTGTCTTCTTCTTCTTCTTCTTTGTGTTCTTCCTCTTCTTCGTCGTCTTCTTTGTGTTCTTCTACTTCGTCGTCCTATATTTCTTCTTTCTTTTTCTTATTTCGTTTTCTTTTTCGTCTTCTTCTTCGTCGTCTTCTTGTTTGAATTCTTCGTCATCGTCATCCTTTATTTCTTCTTTGTTTTTCTTATTTCTTCTTCTTTTTCACGATCTTCTTCTTTAAGTTCTCCTTCTTTCTTTCTTCTTCTTCTGTCTTTTTTCTTTGTTTTTATTTTTCCTTTCCTTCTTTCTTTGTTCTTTCTTTCTCTCTTTCTTTCTTTGTTTTTATTTTTGTTTTTCTTCTTTTTCTGTTTCTGCTTTATTTCTTCCTTTCTTTCTTCTTTCTTGTTCTTTCTTTTTCTTTTTTTTCTTGTTCTTGTTCTTGTTCTTTTTCTTCTTTTTTCTCTTCTTCTTCCTCCTCCTCCTCCTACTTCTTCTTCTTCTGTGTCTTCTTTGAGTTCTTCTTACTTTCTTTCTTCTTTCTTTTTCTTATTTGTTCTCTTTTCTTCTTCTTCTTCTTTCTTTCTTTTTTATTTTACTTACTTGTTCTCCTTTCTTGTTCTTTTTCATTTTCTTCTTGTTCTTCTTGTTCTTGTTGCTGTTCTTCTTCTTTGTCTTCTTTGTCTTCTTTGAGTTCTTCTTCGCCGTCC
>JAPXFY010000022.1:38011539-38019039 GCA_030674185.1 Monoplex corrugatus
TCTGTCTCTTTGTCTCTCTGTCTCTCTGTCTCTCTGTCTCTTTCTCAGACTGTGAAGAACTCAGAGCTCAGACCACATTTGTTTGCCATGAAAACCATGACAGGGTTGTAACGTGTGTGTGTTTGTGTGTGTGTGTGTGTGTGTGTTTGTGTGTGTGTGTGTGTGCGTGTGTTGTGTGTGTGTGTGTGTGTGTGTGTGTTTGTGTGTGTGTGTGTGTGTGTGTGTGTGTGTGTGTGTGTGTGTGTGTGCTGTGTTGCCAGCAGTAACAAACGGGGGTCAAGACAAAGGCCTAAACAAACGTAATGTAGATTGACAGAACAGACCGGGACTATTAGGAGAGAGAAACTCAATCAAGACAAGGAAACAAAAGGAAGGAGGAAAAACAAAAAGGAAAGAAAAGGAGAAAGAAAGACAGAAAGACAGAAAGACAGAAGCAAAGACATAGAGAAAGGAAGGAAGGAAATAAGAAGAGAGAAAATGAGGAAGGAACAAGAAAATAGGAAAGAAATAACAAAGAAAAATATACTGTAAAGAATGAGAACACAAAGAAAGAAGAAGAAAAAATGACACAAAGAAAATAATGAAAGAAGGCAGAAAGAAAGAACAACATGTGTGTTTGTATAAGAGAGAGACACACAGAGAGACAGAGACAGACAGACAGACATACATACAGGCAGACTGAGACAGGGGGGGGGGAGACAGACAAGGAGGATGAGTAAGGGAGAGAGGAGAGAGAGAGGGGGAGAGAGAGTGGGAGAGAGAGAGAGGGAGAGAGAGAGGGGGGAGAGAGAGGGTGAGAGAGAGAGAGATAGGGAGAGAGAGAGAGAGAGAGAGAGAGAGAGAGAGAGATTGAGAGACAGAGACAGAAAGAGACAGAGAGAATGTGTGTGTGCGTACGTGTGTGTGCGTATGTGTGTGTGCGTGTGTGCGTGCGCACGCGCGTGTGTGTCTGTGCGTGTTTGTATTGTGCATGCTATTTTACAAATTGTGTGATTTAATATTCTTATAATGTGTTGTCCACATTTCCTTGCTTGTAATGACATATGCAGAAATAGTTTGTATTAATATCCAGTTATTTAAATTAGATAGTATATGTCCCCAGATGAAGACACACAAACACACACACAAACACACACATACACACACATACATACACACACACACACACACACACAAACACACACACACGCACAAACACACACACACACACATACATGCATATACGTACACACACACCACAACCCCTTTACATACATGAGCACATACAAACACACACACACACACATACACACAAACACACACACAAACACACACACAAACACACAAAAAACACACACGCATACACACACGCACATACAAACCCACTCCCCCACCCCCACCCACACATGCAAACATTCCCCCACCCAACCCCACCACACAAACACACACATACACACACCCCTATACAACCCAAACACACACACACACACACACACACACACACACACACACACACATACATACATACATGCATACACACAAACATCCATCCCCACCCCCACTCCATTCTCCACCCTGCACACACACAGACGCCCCCCATCCTACCCCCCACCCCAACCACACACACACAGACAACCTCCTGCCCTGTGTGTTACGTGTGTCCACAGTAGAAGGACAACAACAACAATAACAACAATAATGTCTTCCCGTTATCAGCCTGGCGCACGACGGACCAGTCTTGTTGCCAAAGCTTAACATCTGACTCATATAACATCATTTGCTGACTGCCAAAGACAAACAGCAAGACTCCTAAGCTTTGGCAACCAGTCACAACTTGACACACCACATGCTAACACCCAACGCATGCGCGTGTAGCGCGGGCACACACACGCACGCGCCCACATGTGTGCGTGAAGACGCATTCTTTACATACGTTCACAGACGCACGGGTATTTCACAAATTGTGAAGGCACCCACACACGCGCACGTGCGCACCCACACACACGTACGCACACGCACTCATAGACACATATCCATACTCACATGGCAACCAATTTACACACAGACACACACAGACACAGACACACAGACACGGACACACACACACACACACACACACACACACACACACACACACACACACACACACACACCACACACACACAAACAAAAACGCACATACAAACACACACACACAAACACAAACGCAAACAGACAGAAACGCACCCATGAACAAACACACGCACACATGCATACACACACGCGCGCGCGCGCACGCACGCGCGCGCTCGCAAGCACGCACAAGCACACACCCACATAAAGTCACCACACACCAACACACACACAACACACACACACACACATCTCACATACAAACACACACACACACACACACACACACACACACAACACACTCACAGAGACACACACACACACACAGACACACACACACACACAGAGACACACACACACATATCTCTCTCTCTCTCTACACAACCCCACACACACACACACACACACACACACACACACACACACACACACACACACACACACACAAACACACACACACACACACACAACACACACACAAACAAACACACATATCTCTCTCTCTCACACACACATACACACACACACATACACACAAAGATCCATCCCCACCCCCACTCCATCCTCCACCCCCACTCCATTCTCCACCCTGCACACACACATAATATATCTATACACAGACACATCACAAACCATTTTGCACACGCGCGCACACATAGACACACACACACATACACACACAAACACAAACACACACGCGCGCGCGCGCGCGCGTGCTTACAAAACTAAACACAAAAACGTATGCACAAACACACATACACACACACACACACAAACACACACACACACGCGTGCATATAAAAACAACTAAACTCAAAAACGTATACACAAACACACATACACACACACCCAAACACACACAAACACACACACACAAAGACACACACACACACACACACACACACACACACACACAACACACACACACACACAACACACACACACACACACACACAACACACACACACACACACAAAACACACACACAAACACACACACACACACACACACACACACAAACACACAACACACACACACAAACACACACACAAACACACACACACACACACACACACACACACAAACACACAACACACACACACATACACACAAAAGCACACACAACCCCTCCTGCCCCACGCTAAGTGTGTTACGTGTGTCCACAGTAGAAGGACAACAACAACAACAACAACAATAACGTCTTCCCGTTATCAGCCTGGCGCACGACGGACCAGTCTTGTTGCCAAAGCTAAACATCTGACTCACATAACATCGTTTGCTGACTGCCAAAGTCAAACAGCAAGACTCCTAAGCTTTGGCAACCAGTCACAACTTGACACACCACATGCTAACACCCAACGCGTGCGCGTGTAGCGCGTGCGCACACACACATATACACACACACACACTCATACACACAAACACACACACACATATACAAACACACACACACAAATATACAAATATAGATCCAGTAGGGTGTTGGTTGGAAGAGTGTGTTCACAGGCACACACACACCACACACACACACACACACACACACACACACACACACAACAAACACACAAACACACACCACATTCACTCTCTTTCTCTATTCTCTCTCTCTCTCTCTCTCACTCTCTCTCACTCTCTCTGTCTGTCTGTCTTTCTCTTTCTCTCTGTGTCTCTCTCCTCTCTGTCTCTCTCACTTTCACTCTCTCACATCGCAACCCATTCACACACACATACACACACGCACACATACACACTCACGCACACACCACAGAAGACTTATCCCCCCTCCCACATAAACAGAAAAACACACGCACATAATCAAGTATTGAGTACCGAGTACTTTTACAAATAGGCGTAAATGTATGCATGTACGTGCACACATACATAGACACACGCACATACACACGTACGCAGCTTCCTTACACACACACGCACGTGCACACACACACATACGCACACACACACACACACACGCACACACACATGTACACACACACTCACACATACACATAGACACACACACTCACACACACCACCATACACACACACACACACCCACACCCACACCCACACACACACACACACACACACACACATACACACACACACACACACACACACACACACACACACACACACACACACACACACACACACACACACATACACACACGACAAGAGAGAGATAGAAAAAAGCGACATGTATATGTAATATGTAGACAATAACCTGACACCAAAGAACCGACAACTCTAAACTACCCTGCTCTTCTCGTCAGTGATTTCCCTTTGTATAGAAACATTGTTGCAAATTTGATGATTAATTTCAGAGAAAAACGTACTTCTCTCGTGTTTTAGTCTTTTTTTAAGCTATTTATGCGAGCGAGCTTAATGAGCGAGAGCGAGAGAGAGAGAGGAGAGGAGAGAGGGGGGGGGGAAGAGGGGAAAGGAGAGAAAGAGAGAGAGAGGGAGAGAGAAACAGAGAGAGACAGAGAGAGACAGACAGAGAGAGAGACACAGAGAGAGACAGACACAGACACAGAATAAAATTTAGGAAAGAAATAGGTTAGCAGGAAACGGGCTTTTTGCTATTAATTTATTCATTTACTTGTTTGGTTTTATTTTTGTTGTTGTTGTTGTTGGTATAGTTATGCATTTATTGTTTTATTCGTTGAGCCATCGGTCTGAAGAACAAATACACTAAAAGCAAAAAGAACAGTAAAATACCAAGACGGTTAAGGCATAGCAACGATTTCGCTTTTTATACAAACGTTATTATAGAAATTTCAGATTTTGTGCTTTTAAAGGTCACTGTGAACTTGAAGAAATACATGTATTTAGGGCAAAGGGAGGTACGTTACTATTCGTAGAATAGAAATGATTCAGCAAAAACTCTTGAGAGGACCAGGAATGAAAATTAATAAACAATTGGGGGTTGGAAGGGGAAGGGGGAAGAACGAGCAAGATTTGAGGGTCATCATCATCATCATCATGTGCCCTGTTGCATGGCGTTGGCGATCATGGCCCTCCATACTAATCTATCCCTTGTTGCTGCAAGTACATCTCCCACCCTCTCTGTCCTCAGCCACCCTGCAAGTCCGTCCAATATTTTCTCCCTGGGTCTACCTGGTGTTCTCTTTTCCTCCAGCTTTCCTGTGTGACCAGGTGCTCTAATTTCTCTTTCCTCATAAAATGTCCTATAAATGTTGCTTGTCTTTTCCTGATCGTCTTTATTAATGATTTTCTTATGTATGAGGACCCCCTGTGGGGATGCCGGGGCTCTTTCAGTATAAATACTATTCCACACCTTCTGGAAATTCTGTTCTAGAAATTGACTCTTTTATTCACTCTCTTTGTTTCTTTCTGTTTCCTTTGCTTTCTGTCATGTCTTCCTATCAGTTTCTGCCTTGCTGGTCCATTCACCTGCATGTGTTCGATAAAGTCTTATGTAATTTCTCTTTGGATTGATAATTGGGTACACGTATTAATAAGTACATTTTTGGCTCTAGGGAGATGAGATATGCGGTAGCAGTTTTAGGCAATTTAGGCCCTCTCTTTATATATGTTTTAGTGTCTTTAGTCATGTTTGAATATGTATTAAGGTAGTTTTTTTAAATCCCCTGTGCGATAAATTGGACGGAGTGGTCAGTGCCAGGGGCATCTTCTTAGCTTATGTGCGCGAATGCGTTGACATGTGTACTTAATTTTCTTTTCCCTTTTTCTGTTGAAGTGTTGTATATGTTTTGAACTGATTGTAGCCCTTTTATGGTTCTACGTAGTCGGCCCGGCTTTAAACAAAAGGAACAGTAACAGTGTCTGAGGAGTAGACTATCGGGATGGTGAAAACAAATTATGAAGAGTTATCTTTTCCTGTTAAAGTGCTGATCTTACATCTTCCTTAAAAAGTGCTTATTTCAGTCATTTTGGTTGTGGGAGGGGGGTTCTTTGTGACCTTGACCTTGATGTCTTCCCTTCAGAACTAACTCTCTTTCGGTTCCTCAACGGCTTACACGACTGACTGAAATGAGTAACCAACCATCCATCTAGAGCTATGTAAATCTTGTTCACATCTATCTCTCTGTCTGTCTCCATGTCTCTGTCTCTGTCTGTCTGACTCTCTCTCTCTCTCTCTCTCACTCTCACTCTCTCTGTCTTTGTCTCTCTTTGTCTCTGTCTGTCTGTCTCTGTCTCTGTCTGCCTCTGTGTCTCTGTCTGCCTCTCTCTCTCTCTCTCACTGTCTCTGTCTCTGTCTATCTGTCTCTGTCTCTCCGTCTCTCTCTTTGCCTGTCTCTCTCTCTGTCTCTCTGTCTGTCTGTCTGTCTCTCTCTCTCTCTCTCTCCCAGCTCTCTTTCTCTCTCTCTCTCCCTCCCTCCCTCCAGCTCTGTCTATATATATCTGTCTTTAACGCTTTCTTTGTGTCTCTTTCTG
This sequence comes from Monoplex corrugatus, assembly GCA_030674185.1. Lineage (NCBI taxonomy): Eukaryota > Metazoa > Mollusca > Gastropoda > Littorinimorpha > Ranellidae > Monoplex > Monoplex corrugatus. The sequence goes on from JAPXFY010000022.1 coordinate 38,018,053, forward strand.
TCTCTGTCTCATTCTGTATCTCTCTCTCTCTCTCTTTCTCTCTCTCTCTCTCTCTCTCCCCACACACATACATACACACATATACATACACATGTACTCACACGTGCACACACACACGCATACACACATTAACATACATTCACATAGACACACACGCACGCGCACACACACACAGAAACACACACACACACACACATGCACTCACTCACACACACATACACACACACACTCACACACTCACACACACACACACACACACACACACACACACACACACACACACACACACAACATACACACACCACACACACACACACCACAACACACCTTTTACGGTGAATATCAAAAGAAAGACAGAAAATAGAAATATTCGGCAGATTAGTACACAACCCTGCTGAAACAAAATCAACGACAAACGAAAAATATATCTCTGATGCATTACTACTACTACTACTATTGCTACTACTACTACTACTACTTCTACTACTATTACTACTAATACTACTACTGATAATAAAATAATGATGATGATGATAACAATAATAGTAACAATACTAACAAAGTAATAACAACAGCAACAATAATCATAACAATAACAACAATTATAATAAAATTGATAATAATGATGATGATGATAATAATAATAATAATTATAATAACAACAACAATAATGATAATAATAAATGAAGGCAGCCGAGATGTGGTTTCTAAGAAGAATGTTGAGAGTTCCATAGACAGCAAAGAAAACAAACGAGACAGTCTTGATGGAGGCAGACACAAGAAGATCATTGATAAGGAAGATTAGGAAAAGACAGGCAACATTTATAGGCCATTTTATGAGGAAAGGGGAATTGGAGCACCTGGTCACAACGGGAAAGCTGGAGGGAAAGAGAGCACCAGGTAGACCAAGGGAGAAGATACTAGACGGACTTTCAGAGTGGCTGAAGACAAAGAGGGTGGGGGAGATGCTTGAGGCAACAAGAGATA
>JAPXFY010000022.1:38026539-38044039 GCA_030674185.1 Monoplex corrugatus
CTGACCACATATCTCCTCTCCTGGCACAACTTCACTGGCTCCCTGTATCAAATCGCATACAGTACAAACTAGACACCATGTGGTACAAAAGCCTCAATAACGCAGCCCCCGATTACCTGCCAAGCCTACTTGAGATCTATGTTCCCTCACGTACCCTCCGCTCTGCCTCCGATCCTCTGACTTTTCGCTTTCCACGCACTAAGCTCAATACCTATGGTCCACGAGCCTTCTCTGTTTCTGGTCCGCTCTCCTGGAACGAACTTCCTCTCTCAGTCCGTCAGCAACCTACTTTTGTCTCCTTCAAGTCCGCTCTCAAAACTCACCTTTTCTCCTCTGCATAAAATCCTGACCTCACTCAATCCCCTCTGCAGCCTGTCTCCACTCGGAGGGGAATCACATTGCAATATATAATTGTATATAATATGCTCTCTATAATTTTCCATTGTTTTTATTCTTTCTCCCCATTTATAGCCGTGTGTGTGTGTGTGTGTGTGTGGTGTGTGTGTGTGTGTGTGTGTGTGTGTGTGTGTGTGTGTGTGTGTGTGTGTGTGTGTGTGTGTGTGTGTTCGTTCCTTGATTTAACGTCTTTTCACTATAAGTGATATTAGACGGGGGAAAAATGGCATGGAGGATGAAATTAGGGGGGAGAAGGAAAGGGAGGGGACAGAGGGGAACAGAGTAAGAAACGGAAAAAAATTACCAATGATTCTGAAATTTTAACTAACAAAACTTGATCTGATATTACTTCTTTGAAATGCGTTTCAAGATAGTTTCCTTGTGTAAACATCTTTGATAAAAAGGAACGAAGCTTTCTGCAGTAAAACAAACAGTGATACAATGTGAATTGTTCACCGCAAATACGCAAAATGTTTTTACAATATTTTGTTTTCAAAGCGTTCAGTTGAATACGAAAATATGTGGTAACAATTAATCTCAAATGATATAATGAGGAATACTGTAATTTTTTACAGATATTTTGAACTGAAAGTTTGATTCTTTTTTGAGATACAAATTTTTCATTTAAATGTTCATGAAATCGAATTCATGATGCTAATTCTAGCGAGTTGTAAGCTTCTTTTACTGAGGTGTTAACATGTAATTTTATGGAATTTTCAGAACGGAGTGCACCGGATTTAGCTGCTCTGTCAACTACGTTGTTGCCGTGAAGACCAACGTGAGATGGCAACCAGCATAAACTGATTTCCGAGCCATTTATCTTTAAACAGTGTATTAGATGATTTGCCTCAATAATTAGATCAGGTCTTGTGTCTGTATCAAAAGACTGTAAGGCATATAATACAGATTTCGCATCAGCAAAGAGAACTACTTTGAAAGATACAGGCCGAAGGCTTATTAAATAATGCAACGCTTGAACAACAGCGACCAATTCTGCTGTATATATAGATACATTTGCCCCAATGAAAAAAGGCTTTTTAATGTTACATTTTGGAACATAAAAGGCTGCTCCAGCGCTCTGATTTGCTAAGACTGACCCATCGGTAAAAATGTGGATGTGGGTACGGTACTTTTGATCGATGTGTTCACAAGCTGTGGATAGCGTAATGTTGACATAACCGAGATCAAATGTGGCCTTTAGCATTTCCCATGTACGGATAGGCGTTATCGTTGGTTTCTCAGTTATTTCATCCATAGTTAAGTTGGACTGTTTGATCAGGTCAGATATGTAAGTTGCGGCTGTAATTTGTGATGAAATGTTTTTTGCTCGTTTTGGGAAGTCAATATCAGACATGATTTTAATTTCTTTGCTCACAAAACTATCCGTTTGTGAAGTAGTTCTAATTGCAAACTTAGCTGTAGCTAGCTCACGATGGCTGTTTAGAGGTAGAATTCCAGCAACTTTGTATGTTTCCAGAGGGGAAGCATGAGTTGGTACACCTAGTGCAATTTTAAGACTTCTGCAGTCCAAGCTCTGAATCTATTTTTAGTAAATATTTAGGTGCATTGAAAAAAAACTTCTTGTGCGTAGGATAATTTAGACCTGATCAGCGCTGTTGACAGATGAGTCAGTGTATTTGTATCCATTCCCCAGGGTGATTTGCTTATTATCTTTAGAAAATTTAAGGTTTTTCGCGCTTTTGTTAAAATATAATCAATATGGACATTCCAGCTTAATTTCGACGTGATGTAAACTCCCAGAAATTTTACGACCTGTTTGTAATTTAACACTTCACCAAGCAATTTGAAAGTAGGCAAGCTATTTGAGTTACCACCAGGATCGAACAGCATCATGTTAGTTTTGTTCTGCTAACAGCAACAGACCATTTTCTAACATATACATGTAGTTTCCAAGATTATCAAGATCAATTTGATACAACTTCCTGATGTAATTCCGCGTTCTCTGTGGAGTAGTCTTTTTTAAAGTGATATTCATCCAAGTGCAAATGTCATCAGCATATTGTACTAAAACAACACGATTTGAAAGAGCTTTTAGGAAGATCCTGTATAAGGATATTGAATAAAATAGGTGCTATCACTGAACCTTGTGGAATCCCCATGTCGAGGCGTCGTGAAGTAGAATAACTAGTTCCCACTCTTGCCTGAATCGTTCTATTAGCTAAAAAAGATTTAATGTAATTGTACATATTGCCAGATAAACCAACAGATTTTAGCTTGAACAATAAACGTTTATGCCAAACTTGATCGTAAGCTTTTTTTTACATCAAAGAAAGTAGCCAAAACACTTTTTCTGTTGTTTGATCTGAGTTGTAAGTTTAACCAGGTGCTCCCTTTTCTAAAACCTGCCTGGTTCACCAGAATAATGTTATTTTTATCACAGTGTGTGTGTGTGTGTGTGTGCGTGGGTGCGTGTGTGTGCGTGCGTGCGTGTGTGTGTGTTTTCAGCGCTTAGATTTGATTTTATCAAGATTTTGCGCTATATAAATATTGTAATTATTATTAATTATTATTATTAGTAGTAGTAGTAATGGTAATAGTAGTAGTAGTAGTAATGGTAATAGTAGTAATAGTGGTAGTAATAATTATAATGGTAATAGTAGTAATAGTAGTAGTAATAATTAGTTGTAGTAGTAGTAATAATAGTAGTAATGATAGTTGTAGTAGTAGTAGTAATGGTATAGTAGTAGTAGTAGTAGTAGTAGTAAATAGTAGTAATAGTAGTAGAAGTAGAAGTGGTACCAGTAATATAGTTTTTGTTGTAGTAATAGTAGTAGTAGTAGTAGTTGTTGTAGTAGTAATAATAATAGTAGTAGTAGTAATAAAAGTGGTAGTAATAGTAGTAGTTGTTGTTGTAGTTGTAGTGGTAGTAGTAGTAATAGTAGTAGTAATAGTGGTATTAATGGTGGTGGTGGTAGTAGTAGTAGTCATACTAGCAGTTGCAGTAGTAGTAGCTACAGCAGCCGTTGATATTGTTGTTGTTATTGCTATTGTTTATCGTCGTTGTTGTAACTGCTCTTACTGCTGCTCCTGCATTTCACCTATTACACGAAAATTATATCACTGAATTTGAATATGGAAAGACAATCACGTTAAGATGAAACAAACAAACAAACAAACAAACAGGCAACAAACAAACAGGCAACAAACAAACAAACAGGCAAACAAACAAACAAACAGGCAAACAAACAGGCAAACAAACAAACAGGCACACAAACAAACAAACAAACAAACAAACAGGCAAACAAACAAATAAACAGGCAAACAAACAAACAAACAGGCTAACAAACAAACAGGCAAACAAAGAAACAAACAAACAAACAGACAAACAAACAGGCAAACAAACAAACAGTCAAACAAACCAAACCAAAAGGAAACAAACAAAAAGCGCTTTAGCTCTGTGGAATCATTTAAGTCTTACGCAAACCACCGTGACAAATTTCAAGTGTTGAAACGCAGAAATAGAAATGGGTCTGCTGTATCAGTGTTACGTGCATTGAGAGAGAGAGAGAGAGAGAGAGAGAGAGAGAGAGAGAGAGAGACAGACAGACAGACAGACAGACAGACAGACAGAAGGCAGAGACAGACAGACAAAGAGACAGTCAGACAGACACACAGATATAGATAGAGAGAAAGAGAGAGAGAAATAAAGACAGAGAGAGACAGACAGAGAGAGACAGAGAGACAGAGACAGAAAGAAATATAGACAGAGATGAGAGAGAGAAAGAGAGAGAGAGAGACAGAGAGACAGGCAGGCAGGTAGGCAGACAGACAGGCAGCAATGAGAGGGAGAGAGGGAGACAGACAGACAGACAGACAGATAGGTAGACAGACAGACAGACAGACAGACAGGCAACAAAGAGAAAGAGAGAGACACAGACAGAAACAGACAGGGATAGAGACAGAGACAGCCAGACAACTCGGTAAAGAAAGGGACAAAAAAACAAACAACAACAACAACAAAAAACAAAACAAAAAACGAAACAAAAGAAAAAGAAAAAAAAAAAGAACGAAAGAAGAAAGAAATCAGAGAAGATAAGAGTTTCTGATGCACATACAGCTTGGAGAAAACAAACAAAACAAACTTGAGAAAATAAAGCGAGAAAGACAGATAAAGACAAAGAAGGTGAGAAAGGACAGAACAGAGAAAAAGGACAAAAAGAATAAGATCGGGAAAGATAAAGAAGGGGCAAAACAAAGCAAAACAGAACAAACAAAACAAGAAAAATAAACAAAACAAGAAAAATAAATGAAGAAATCTAGAAAGACAGAAACAAAGAAACGAAGAAAGAAAAAAGTAGAAGGAAGGAAGAAAGAAAGAATAGAAGGAAGGAATGAAGGAAGGCAGAAAGACAGACATAAACAGTAGAGGAAGGAAGGAAGGAAGGAAGGAAGGAAGGAAGGAAGGAAGGAAGGAAGGAAGGAAGGCAGGAAGGAAGAAAGCAAGCAAGAAAGAAAGATAGCACAAATGGCTGAAAACAACAAGAAAAATAAAGAGAGAAAGTAAGTCAGACAGTAATGTGTAAACGAATGAAAGAAAAAAATTAAACAAAAAACATGAAAAAGTAAGACCGAAAGAAAGATAAAAGTGAAAACAGGAAGGAAGACAGAAGACAGAAAAAAAAGGAAGGCGAGAAAGAATGAAAAATGAAAGAAAAGGAGACAAAAAGAAAACAAAAAGAAGAAACAAAGAAAGAAAAAGGAAAAAGGAAAAGAAGGAAAGAAAGAAAGCAAATTGAGAGACAGACAGACGGAAAGAAATTGATAAAAACGAAAGGAAGAAAGAATGAATGAAAGAAAGAGAAAAGAGAAACAACAAGAACAACAACAAAGGAAACAAAACAAAACAAAACGGAAAAAGAGAAAATATAGGACCCCGCCCCCCCCCCCCCCCCCAAAAAAAATCATTTTCTTTTGTGGAACTTAACTTTATGGATTGTTTTTTAAAAGAAAGATAGTCACACAGGCAGGCAGATGTCGAACGAATGAACGAACAAATAAACAAACATACATACACACATACATACATACATGTATACATACATACATATATACATGCATTCGTACATGCATACGTGCATACATACATACATACATACATACATACATACATACATACTACATATTACATACAAATAAACTAGCAAGCAAACAAAGAAACATACATACATACATACAAACATACATACATACAAATAAACAAGCAAGCAGACAAACAAACAAACAAACAAACATACATACATACAAACACATACAATACTTATACCAATACATATATACATACATGCATACATACATACATACATACATGCATTCATACACACATACATACATACATACATACATACATTTACATCATACATACATACATACATACATACATACATACATGCATACATGCATACATACATACATACATACATACGTACATACATACATACATACACACATACATACATACATACATACATACATACATACATACATACATACATACATACATACATACATACATACATACTTATAGTGAAAAGACGTTAAATCAAAGAACGAACATACACACGTACACATCCATCCATCCATCCATCCATCCATCCATCCATCCATCCATCCATCCATCCATCCATCCATCCACCATCCATCCATCCAAACAATCCATCCATCCATCCATCCATCCATCCATACATACATACATACATGCATACATACATACACACATATACATACATACATACATACATACATACATACGTACATACAGACATACATACATACCATACCATACTATACAGACATACATACATACCATACCATACCATACCATACATACATACAAAATGTACAAAGAAACAAGCAAGCAAACAAACAAACAACAAACAGGCAAGCAAACAAACAAACAAACACACAAACAAAAGTGCCTAGGATTTTATTTCAAGGGAGCTCACTCACATCTGAAAGACTGACATTTTTTATCATTGCATGTAAGAGACAAGAGATTGATGTGTCTATATTTTTTTCATGGGTGTAATTGGAGGTAAATTTGGTTAGCTGAACTGAAGTTAACAGCAAAGTGTGTCAGTGTGTGTGTCAGTGTGTGTGTGTGTGTGTGTGTGTGTGTGTGTGTGTGTGTGTGTGTGTGTGTGTGTGTGTGTGTGTATGTGTGTGTGTGTGTGTGTGTGTGGTGTGTGTGTGTGTGTGTGTGTGTGTATGTGTGTGTTAGGTGGTTGGTGGTGGTGGTGATGGTGGTGGCTGTGTGTGTGTGCGTGTGTGTGTTTCTGTGTACGTGTGTGGTGGGATGGTGGTGATGGTGGTGGTGGTGGTGTGTGTGTTATGTTGGTGGTGGTTGTAGTGGTAGTTGTGTATGTGTGCGTGTGTGTGTTTCTGTGTACGTGTGTGTGTGTTGGTGTGGTGGTGGTGGTGGTGATGGTGGTGTTGGTGGTTGTGTGTGTGTTTGTGTATGTGTGTTGGTGTGTGTGTATGCGTGCGTACATACGTGTGTGTGTGTGTGCTTACGTGCTTGCGTGCGTGTGTGTATGTGTGTGTGCATGTGAGTGTGCACGCGCGCGCGCGTGCGTGGGCTCCAATTTATACCGAAATCGACCAATCAAGTCCAAGTGTTAAGCATTCCACTCTTGACCGGAAACTACCCAAACGTAAATCAGTCTGGTACATTGTTTTTACCGAAATCAAACAAGGAAATCTTTCCATGAAATGTTGCACTTTGGTCAGACAGTTTTGATCAGAAACTCCCAAACAGTGAATCAAACACTGTTCACCAAAATCCAAACAATCAAATCAAAGCGTTTTTTACATTTGACTTTTAATCGGAAACTACCGAAAAATGAACCAAGCTGGTTTTTCCACCTTTTACTAAAATCAAGCAATCAAATCCAAGTGTTAAACATTCCACTTTTGACCGGAAACTACACAAATAAACAAACAATTACAAGGAGTGCTTGACGTTTTACCGGAAACCAGCAGAACAATCAACTTGTAAGAACAATATATTTACATCAGTCTAGACAAGCTCTGAATGAAATTTACGAGAAAAAGAAAAGAAAAAAAAGAAAAGAGCAAAGCACCCACTTCTGAGACGGAATTAGCCCCAGAGAAAGCAATCAACTACTCCGCCAGTTGTTTGACATTTCACCCCCTCGCGATTCGTCCGCCGCGCAACTTTGTTCGAGCGAATAAAACTGGCATGAAAAACAGATAATACTACCAGCTTCACTGCATCTGGTTCTGATGTTGCCAAGGTGGGTAATCTTCGGGTTGCGTTTGCCTGGGCCACTGTCTTCCTTCCGTTCTTTTTGCTTTCACGCTCGGCTCGCTCCTGCTTACTCTCAGTTCCCTCCCTTGTTTCTCTGTACGAGCACGTTCGAGCACGTCTGTTCAGGTTGAGGATTCTTTGCATGCGTGTGTGCGTGTGCGCGAGCGTGTACACACACACACACACACACACACACACACACACACACACACACACACACACACACACACACACACACACACACACACACACACACACACACACAGAGCTCTAGTAGTTTTGGCGTAACTATTTTTGCTGATTTACTACAGCCATGCACAAGGACCTGAAAAACCAATAGGTGTGTGTGGTTCTGATGCAAGAGGCTGTACTAATACCTGTGAGTTGAGGCGGGAGGGAGGTGGGGAGAAAGGAGAGAGAGACAGACAGACAGAGAGGTGGAGGGAGATGTGAAAGTGAGAGATAGAGAAACAGGGAGACGGAGGGAGAAAGAGAGAGAGGGGAAACAGAGAGAGACAGACAGACAGATAGAGAGACAAAGGGAGGGAGGGAGATGTGAAAGTGAGAAAGAAACTGAGACGAAGAGAGAGAGAGGGGGAGAAAGAAAGAGAGGAAAGTACATATTTAGAGAGAGAGAGAGAGAGAGAAGAGAGAGAGAGAGAGAGAGAGAGAGAGAGAGAGAGAGAGACGGCGGAGAGATAGAGAAGAGGGGTAGGGAGAAATATATAGAGCGAAAAGCAGACGGAATGAGACTGAGAGAGAAAGAAAACAGGGAGAGAAATAGAGAGAGGAGGGTAAATATTTAGAGAGAGAGAGAGAGAGAGAGAGTTTCATGATTCACCGCCTTTTAAAGCAATTAGCTTAAACAAGACAGAAAGCTGATTTCCACTAAACAATAAATAGCTTTGGGATTTACAGAAAATCAAAAGAGAGAGAGAGAGACGGGGAAGGGAGGGAGGAAGAAGGAGAGAGAGAGTCTTGAAACTTCACATAGTTTATTCAAAAAGCCCCAAGTCTCTCCAATAGAGATGCTCTACAGGGTTTACAAAAATATTCTATAACATCAGAGAGCAAGATTAACAAATTGACAAACTACATATTAGAGCATCACATTATCCCATATTTTAACCCTTTGACTTCCGCACCCTATCTACCAACTACAAATACTAAACCCTTTGACTCCTTCACCCTGTCCACCAGCTTTCTGCAGGAAGCTGGTGGATAGGGTGAGGGAATTAAAGGGTTTAGTTTTGGCTTTGCTAGCATGGCTGACAATGCAGAATGCTGGTGATCACAGTGCGGGAGTCAATGGGTTAAATGTTTTAAGTGGGCTGAAACAACCAGAAATTATTTTTAAAAGCAAACAAAATAAAGAGCTGAGCTTGAAAATAAACACAGCTTTTAAACTCACAAAAATTTAATGAAATCGCGTATTAAATATAACAAAACAAGATAAGCGCAAATTTTCGGCCAGTTAGCTTTTGTCAAGCTTATGAAAAGACAACAAAAGTTGAATGCTCAAAACTACGGGATCAAATAGTACAAGACTTCCCTTATATATTTTTTTTCGTCCCGTTTCCCCACTCTACTAGACCTTGAGGAGGGGCCTAGTCATGTGGCAGGAGACTTTAAACTGATTATGTTTACAAGAGTGGTAGAATGGTTCAGTCGTTCGCCTGCCAATAACTAAACTAGAGGTTCCAGGATTTGTTCCCCGCTAAGGCCTCTCTCTCTCTCTCTCACTCCTTCCGTTCCTCTCTCTGTGTCTCTTTCTCTGTCTCTGTCTCTGTCTCTCTCTCCTTCCGTTCCTCTCTCTCTCTCTCTCTCCTTCCGTTCCTCTCTCTGTGTCTCTTTCTCTGTCTCTCTGTCTCTCTCTCTCTCTCTCTCTATCTCTCTCTCTCTCCGTCCGTTCCTCTCTCTGTATCTCTCTGTGTCTCTCTGTCTCTATGTCTCTCTCTCTCTGTCTCTCTGTCTCTGTCTCTCTCCGTCCGTTCCTCTCTCTCTGTAACTCTCTCTCTCTCTCTCTCTCCTTCCGTTCCCATCTCTGTGTCTCTTCTCTCTCTCTCTCTCTCTCTCTCTCTCTCCTCCCTCCGTTTCCCCCTCTCTCTCGCTGTCTTTCTGTCCGTCTGTCTGTCTGCCTCTCTCTCTCTCTCCGTCCGTTCCTCTCTCTCTCTATCTCTCTCTCTCTCTCCTTCCGTTCCTCTCTGTGTGTCTCTTTTCTCTCTCTCTCTCTTTCTCTCTCTCTCCCTCTGTTCCCCCCTCTCTCTCGTTTCTCTCTCTCTCTCTCTCTCTCTCTCTCTCTCCTCTCTTTCTGTCTCTTTTTCTCTCTGTGTGTGTCTCCGTTCCTCTCTCTGTCTCTCTCTCTCTTGTCTCCTTCCGTTCCTCTCTCTGTCTCTCTGTGTCTCCGTTCCTCTCTCTGTCTCTCTCTCTGTCTCTTTCCGTTCCTCTCTCTGTCTCTTTCTTTCTCTCTCTCTCTCTTTCTGTTTCTCTCTCCCTCCCGCTCTTTCCTTCCGTTCCTCTCTCTCCCTCTGTGTGTCTTTCTCTTTCTGTCTTTCCCCATCCCTCCGTCCCTCCTTCCCCTGGCCCCTCTGACTATGTCTGTCAGGTTTTGTGTTATCAGTTTGTTTATTGTGATTGCTGGTGTCAGCCCTGGAGCTGTACTGTGAGTGACTAAAGTTACCCTCGCCTACAGGTAAAAATACACGCACACCCTCCGCGGGGATGCGGGGTGGGGTGGGGGTGGGGCTCTTTCAGTATAAATAGTATCTCCCACCTTCTGTGCTAGAAAATTTCTTTTCCGTCACTCTCTTTGTTTCTGCCCTGTTCTAAAGTCTAATGTACTTTCTCTTAGGATTGATAATTAGTACGTGTATTTAAAAGCATTTTTGGCTCTTGAGGAAATGAGATATGCGGAAGCAATTTTAGATAACTTAGGCCCGGTTTTACATATGTTTTAGCATCCTTAGCTGTCTTTAAATCTGTATTCAGGTGGGTAGCAGTCATCATCATCATCATCATCATGTGCCCTGCCACATGGCGTTGGCGATCATGGCCCTCCATATGTATCTATCCCTTATTGCAACAAGCACATCTTCCACCCTCTCTGTCCTCAGCCACCCTGCAAGTCCATCCAATATTTTCTCCCTGGGTCTACCTGGTGTTCTCTTCTACCCTCAGCTTTCCTGTTGTGACCAGGTGCTCTAATTCCCCTTTCCTCATAAAATGGCCTATAAATGTTGCCTGTCTTTTCCTTATCTTTCTTATCAATGATCTTCTTGTGTCTGTCTCCATCCAGACTGTCTCGTTTGTTTTCTTTGTTGTCCATGGAACTCTCAACATTCCTCTTAGAAACCACATCTCCGCTGTCTCAATCTTGTTCTGGGTTTGCGTGCTGACCGTCCACGTCTCACAGCCATATAACATTATCGGTTCTATATAACATTCAAGAACTCTCTTCCTGATGTTAATTGATAGGCGTTTGTTGTTAAGAATGCTTTTCATCTTTTTGAATGCTGTTTTGGCTTGGCCAATTCTGTTCCAAGATAATTAAACTTATCAACCTGTCTCAAGATTGTGCCGTTTGCTGTAAATCCCGTGGCCAGACAAACCAAAATAACAGTAACATGTTAAAATACACACATGGGTATTGGTGGCTCTAGAGATGGTGTGCACCAACAACGGTATCAGTTGTACCCTGACTGTTCTGTTAGTTTACGTGTTTCTGTATTTTCTATTCTTTTTCTTTTTCTCCTTTCAGAATCATTGCATATAATAAGTAGGCCTTTTGTGCTCGCTCCTCCCCTTTTTGTTTCTATCCATATTCTATGCCATCTTAACCATTTGCCTCCCGCACCCTATTTACCAACTGCAAGAACCTAACCCTTTGACTCCCTCACCCCACCCAACAGCTTCCTGTAGGAAGATGATTCATAGGATGAAGGAGTTAAAGGGTTAAGTTTTTGCTTTGCTGGCATGGTTGGTAATGCAGGATGCTGGTGGACAGTGTGAGGGAGTCAAAGGGTTAAGATTTTGCTTTGCTGGCATGGTTGGCAATGCAGGATGCTGGTGGACAGGGTGAGGGAATCAAAGGGTTAATGTCCACAGACATTGGGACAGTTTTTGCTCAGCTATTGTTTTGAGATGTTTTGAAATCATTTTTGTTTGACAACAAACGAACATCAAACATACAATGTTGATAACAAAAACTAATAAAAAATGATATACATATATGAAAAGATACTGTTGACATATAAACTCCATATGGCATGCAGAATACAGTTTCAGTTTCTCAAGCAAATGCCTATCAATTAACATCAGGAAGAGAGTTCTTGAATGTTATATAGAACCGATAATGTTATACAGTTGTGAGGCGTGGACAGTCAACACGCAAAGCCAGAACAAGATTGAGACAGCCGAGATGTGGTTTATAAGAAGAACGTTGAGAATTCCATGAACAACAAAGAAAACAAACAAGAGTCTTGACGGAGGCAGACACAAGAAGATCATTGGTAAAGAAGATTAGGAAAAGACGAGCAACAATAATAGGCCATTTCATGAGGAAAGGGGAATTAGAGCACCTGGGAGCACCTGGTCACAACAGGAAAGCTGGAGAGAAAGAGAGCACCAGGTAGACTCAGGGAGAAAATATTGGACGGACTTGCAGGGTGGCTGAGGACAGAGAGTGTGGCGGCTGTACTTGCAGCGACAAGGGATAGATGCATATGGAGGACCATGATCGCCAACACCGTGCAGCAGGGCACATGATGATGATGATGTTATACACTGGAGGTTTAAATATGAACATCAAGACCTAAGCACATGCTGTTCAGCTGTCTTTAATTAACAGAGCGGGTTGGTTGGTTCTTTTGACAGAGCCGTGGACTCAAGATCGGGTACCTTGAGTTCAATCCCAGCCTGCAACATTAAAAACTGGCCTGTTGGCTGCCCATCTTTACCCTTTGACTTCCGCACCCTATCCACCAATTGCAAAAACTTAACCCCTTGATTACCTCACCCTATCCACCAGCTTCCTGCAGGAAGCTGGTGGATAGGGTGATGGAATCGAAGAGTTAAGTTTTTGCTTTGCTAACATGGTTGGCAATGTAGGATGCTGGTGGACAGAGAGCAGGAGTCAAAGGGTTAATGTTACCATCATTCTGGTGGTGTCAGCTTAGTGTTTGACAGATCTCTTCTTTCCCCCCCCCCCCCCTGTGGATGGGTGTGTGTGTGGAGGTGTATGGATGAGACAGAGAGAGGATGACAATTTGGGTCAAAGGTCACACTTCTAACAGGATGAGTATACCCTAGCTCAGCATCCTGTGCGTGCGTGTGTGCACGTACATGCGCACGCGCGCATTTATATTTTTATTCACTTAGGTTATTTGTCTCATCTTTATTTGAACTACGAATCCTAATACATAATTTTCATTTCATGGTTCGTCAGTGTCTGTGTTTACTTGATTTAAAGCTTGATTTTTAGTTTTGTAAAATGCAACGAGTGGGCTTTTGACTTGGATCGTTTGTGTTTGATTTATCATCATCATCATCATCATTATCGTTTTTGTTACTGTTGTTATCATTATTATTACTATTATTATTATTATTATTATTATTATCATCATCATCATCATCATTACTATTATTGTTGTTGTTGCTATTATCTGTATTGTTGTTGTTGTTATTATTAGTATTGTTGTTGTTGTTAACGTTGTTGTTGTCGTCGTCATCGTCGTCGTAGTCGTCATCATAATCATCATCATCATAATTATTATCGTTATTGTTATTGTTGTTATTTTTATTGTTATATTCTTATTTTTATTCTTTTTATTTCTTCTTCTTCTCATTATTATTATTATTATTATCATTATCAAATTATTAAAATGTATGATTGAAATGTTGATGCTGACTTGGCACTGATGGTGCCAGAGTTTTCTAGATATTGCAGATAAACTGTTCAAGTGTTCTAAACTCTAATCTTACACCTGTTCTTTCATCTTTTTTCAGATTCAAGGATGGCAGACCACTGGCTGAAAACGATGGATTTGGAAATGTTACTGCCGGTGCACTGAAAAATACATCAGGAAACACCACTACGAACACCGTGTCATTGTGGATTTACACCCAGATTTACATTCTTGTTTGCCAGTGCAGTGTATATTCTGAAATTGTGGATTCACACCCAGATTTACATTCTCGATTTCCAGTGTGATGTATATTCTACAATTGCGGATTTACACCCAGATTTACATTCTTGATTGCCAATGCGGTGTATAATTCTAAAATTGTGGATTTACACCCAGATTTACATTCTCGATTGCCAGTGCAGTGTATATTCTACAATTGCGGATTTATACCCATATTCACATTCTTGATTGCCAGTGTGTGCATATTCTGTGTTGGATTCCAGTGTGTATTTCATCAGTGGTTTATTTTCTTAAATATTCCATCTGAAGGAAGCCATCGTGTAAGGTGTGAAAAGTGTTAGTGTTGTTGTTCTTTTTATTAATATGTTGATATATTGTTCCGTGGATCTTATTTGTGATAGGAAGATGTTAGGTCATAGGTCAGCTTGTCACGTACTGTGTATATAAAGCAGGGTGGATGAACAATGGCAAGTGATAGCGCTGGTTTACGTCATTGCTGCTTCGCGGAATCCTTCACCCTGATGTGTACGTAAACGTGCAGTGAACAGAAAACTATGTCAAACATGGAAGGCATCTCCAACGAGACCGGAGCTTCTGCCGAGGCTGTGGAAAGCAGAGAACAGCCGGTAGATGCCGAGCAGGAAGCCAAAAAGAAAGGCGGCCGCTTCTCCCGGAAGAAGGACAAGAAGGAGAAGAAGAAGGCCGCCAAGAAGGCCAAGAAGACTTCTAAACATTCCAAAGACAAACCTCAGACGGACGTTTCTGCGGATGTGGCGGATGTGGATATGTCCTCGAATGTGGAGAGTAATGCTAAGAACGTTGTGGGTGGTGATCAGTCCGCCGCTTCTGGTGTGCCCAGTGGTGACAGCACTCACAGTGAACATCCCAGTGGTGGTGTGAGTCTTCCCAGTGAACGTCCCAAATCTGCTTTCTCTCCGTACCGACGTCGAACATCTGGTCCTGATCCCGCACGGCGGGACAGCGGGATTGAAGACGTGTCCGGTGGTCACCAAGCCGGAGAAGACCTCGCCGTCAGTGAGAGTGCCACGACTGACGACCGCCATCGCCAGCAGTCCAAGCCGCAGAAACACGAGAACAAAGAGTCATCGAGGTCCAAGTCCAGATCTCGAAGCGGGTCCAGGAAGAGGATTTCTTTGTTCCGCCGGAGAGGAAGATCACGAGGAGGCGACGACCGCAGCAAGTCGGAGACGGACATATCGGGCGTGGAGGATGGCGCCGGTCGGTCGGAGAATAAGAGTTCCGGAGACCCGAAGTCCCGTAACGCCAATTCCCTGGACCGCGGGAAGTCTCGTCAGGCGACGTCCACAGACCGCTATGCCGCGCGTCAGTCCGCCTCCTTGGACCGCGACGCTTACCGGCGTTTTGACCCGGCCAAACAACCCCGCGATCGGCTGAAGCACATGACTGTGAAGGACGCTGTGCTGGAGTACCGACACAGACACCACACGCCGGCCAGGGGACTGCCGTCTACAGACAGGAAGGGACAGGAAGAGGACAGGCCAGTTCCCCTGTCTATGTCCGACCTTGACGTCTCCCATACAGGGGACAGTGGAACCGCTGGTCACCACCATGACCTTGACCACAACACGCAGGTCAAGACACCGGCTGGAACATCCAAGAGTTCTCTTTCAGTTCGGGAAACGTCTCTGCTCGGGGACAGCACTGACGGATCCGCTCTTCCCTCGGAATCGGCCTCAGAAGCGGCCAACGTCCAAGGCGATGCCCTCTGTCACAAGAAGAACTTGGGAGAGCAGATCTTGGAGATGTGCCGGACGATAAGTGACGGTCGTGAAATGGATCGGGTGGATGGTCAGCCACCCCGCAGAGTCAGTGAGGTGAACGGTGCTGCCAGCCCTCACGATGACGGCTCCATCATCTTCATCAACCCCAACGATATACTACAGGACGCGGGGCACGCTTTACCCAGCTCCCTTGACGGTAGCATGGAGGGCGCCCATTCCCAGCAGAAAGTGAAACCCCTAGATCACTTCATGGAGCTTCGCAGAACTGCTCCGCTGTATTCAAACTCGCCAGCCGCCCGGGAACGAAGGATCAGCCAGTCCGAGAATTCTCCTGCATTACGGGATCACAAACCGTTGCAGGATCACAAACCATTGCAGGATCACAAACCCACCCAGTCCCGAGATTCTTTCACACCCTGCGGTGCGCCGTCCGCATCCTCCACTTCCAAGGGCATGTCCAGTGCCTCGCCCACTAACATTCCACACTCTGGATCCGTTGACAAACACGTGATAGATTCTTCTCTCAGAAACACTATGGTGTCTCCAGAAATTACCGTGAACTCTGTACAGGGTGAAGGGGGGAAGCCTGCTGCAGCAATGGACTCGTCCGTAAAAATGGACTCGTCCGTAACTATGGACGCTTCCATGATTTCCAGCATAGACAGTGGTAAGCGAAGTTCTGATCAGGGATTCTTCTCCGAGCCCAGGGAAAGTGACACGGACAGTGAAGCAGACATGTCGGGGTTCTCCACTCCTCCTGAGGAGTTCCATTCCGAGCGAGACTCGGCGAGAAATTCTCTCTCCCCAACTGTCTTTGTGAACAATGTCAGCAACCTTCTCGAGGTCCCCAAAGCCAAAAGCGCCTACAAGCGAAGCGTCAGCGACGGTGTGAAAAAAGCCAACGCCGCTGACCCATCTCAGGACCCGTCCAAATTCAACCGAACAGAATCGTCAAAGAGTGACTCCATACTGATGCGGAAGAAAGACAAAGGGCCTCTGCATTCAGAGGCGGAAAACAGTCAGACGTACAAACGTCGGACGGAAGAAGCCAAGCGATCTAAAGGCGCTGACTTGCAGACGAACCAAGACAGAACGGATCAGAAGACGGTGCCAGTCATGGGCACAAGCGTACAGCAGAAATATCGCAGAACCTTTTCTCCTCTCCGCAACAAAGGCAGAGACCTCAATAACAAAGAGGAAGGCAACAGCCCTACCAACTCTTACACAGAGGCTACCACAGCCTTTGCTCTTTCAGAACATCCCAAACCCACCATCCCGTCTTTGGATTCTGAGACTCAGGCTGTCAAAGGCTTAGCGAAAGAAGGAGCTAAGGAAGACAAAGAGAAGACTAAGCTTCAGAGAGGCCGGGACTCTCAAAAACACAAAGGATACGTCAGCAGCAGGTCTTTCAGACGGAAAAGAGATGCAGAAAACAGAGATCCTGAATCCTCTGTGACGGACGTCACCCAAGACACGCCCAAAGATGAAGCACCATCTGTCACGGAAGTCCTGTCAACGGATATCATCGATGATGGCGTTGAGGAACTCCAGTACCGGATAGCTTTTCAGGACAAGTCCATTCAGACATCGGACAGCCTTTTAAACGAACTCATCAAGAAAAGCAAGAAGAGGAAAACCAATCTCTTCTCCTCAACGGGAAAGAAGTCTAAGCGGGAAGAACCTCCACCTGCCGCCGTAATCCCAGTTGCTCTTCCTCCTCCTCCTCAGTACGAAGAAGAACGCCCCAGACAGAGAGCCAGCACAGACATCAGCGGCCTACAGGAGAGTACAACTATCCCTTCAAACAAGCCTACAGAAGTTGTGGATGGTTTCCATAGGGATGACGAAGATGACCCTGAAATTGCACCTTTGTTAGAACCTAGCGAAGTTCCAGCTTCAGACCTAGAACA